>CM055276.1:60913395-61336951 GCA_029237695.1 Conchocele bisecta | reverse complement strand
ATTCTTGAGCGAAGACGCTACTCATTCGAATGGGCGATTACTACAGATTGGCTTAACGGAAGCGAACGAACAATTCCACAATTAACATCTACGGACGCCAAGGTTTCCGAGTGTGCAATGACTTTAATTATGGCTATTACCCAGTTCGAGCTATGAAGTCGCGAAGTTCGGGGTAAATCGGACCGTACTGCTTTCTGTTTGCCGCCGCGGGTGAAAACGTCACTATTTCACTGGGAGAGTACTGCAAATTGGCCGTACGGACACGAACAAACAATTCGAGAATTATAATCTACGGTATCCAGTGTTTCTGAAAGTGAAAAGAAACAAAGCGTAGCTGTTATACTTTTCGTGCTACGAAATCTCAAAGTTTGGAGAAAAATCGATTCGCCTCAGGTAGCGAACGATTCCGGCATTTTTGCACGAAATGGCACGACTTCAAACGACGATTACTACACATTGGCTGCATTGAAACTAACGAACAATTCCACATTTAGCATCTACGGACGCCAAGGTTTCAGAGTGTGCAAAGCCTTTAATTCTGGCTATTACCTAGTTCGAGCTATGAACTCGCGAAGTTCGGGGTTAATCGGACCGTACTGCTTTCTGCTTGCCGCCGCGGGTGAAAACGTCACCATTTCACTTGGAGAGTACTGCAAATTGGCCGTACGGACACGAACAAACCATTCGAGAATTAGCACCTACCGTATCCACTGTTTCTGAAAGTGAAAAGAAACAATGCGTAGCTGTTATACTTTTCGTGCTACGAAATATCAAATTTGGAGAAAAATCGCTTCGCCTCAGGTAGCGTACGATTCCTGCATTTTTGGACGAAATGCCACGATTTCATCCGACGATTACTACACATTGGCTGCATTGAAACGAACGAACAATTCCACATTTAGCATCTACGGACTCCGAGGTTTCCGAATGTGCAAAGACTTCAATTCTGGCTATAACCCAGTTCGAGCTATGGAGTCGCAAATTACGGGGTAAATTGGACCGTACTGCTTGCATTCGTGCGCGAAGACGCTACTCCATCGAATGGGCGATTACTACATATTTGTTTAACGGAAGCGAACGATCAATTCCACAATTAGCATCTGCGGACGCCAAGGTTTCCGAGTGTGCAAAGACTTTAATTCTGGCTATTACCAAGTTCGAGCTATGAAGTCGCGTAGTTCGGGGTAAATCGGACCGTACTGCTTTCTGCTTGAACCGCCGCGGGTGAAAACGTCACTATTTCACTAGGAGAGTACTGCACATTGGCCGTACGGACACGAACAAACAATTCGAGAATTAGTATCTACGGTATCCAGTGTTTCTGAAAGTGAAAAGAAACAAAGCGTAGCTGTTATACGTTTCGTACTACGAAATCTCAAGGTTTGGAGAAAAATCGCTTCGCCTCAGGTAGCGAACGATTCCGGCATTTTTGGACGAAATGGCACGACTTCAAACGACGATTACTACACATTGGCTGCATTGAAACGAACGAACAATTCCACATTTAGCATCTACGGACTCCGAGGTTTCCGATATGTGTAAAGAATTTAATTATGGCTATTACTCAATTCGAGATATGGAGTCGCAAATTTCGGGGTTCGACGTACTGCTTGCATTCGTGCGCGAAGACGCTGCTCATTGGAATGGGCGATTACTACAGATTGGCTTAACGGAAGCGAACGAACAATTCCACAATTAGCATCTACGGACGCCAAGGTTTCCGAGTGTGTAAATACGTTAATTATGGCTATTACCAAGTTCGAGCTATGAAGTCGCGAAGTACGGGGTAAATCGGACAGTACTGCTTTCTGCTTGCCGCCGCGGGTGAAAACGTCACTATTTCACTGGGAGAGTACTGCACATTGGCCGTACGGTCATGAACAAACAATTCGAGAATTAGCATCTACGGTATCCAGTGTTTCTGAAAGTGAAAAGAAACAAAGCGTAGCTGTTATACTTTTCGTGCTACGTAATCTCAAAGTTTGGAGAAAAATCGCTTCGCCTCAGGTAGCGAACGATTCCGGCATTTTTGGACGAAATGACACGACTTCAAACGACGATTACTACACATTGGCTGCATTGAAACGAACGAACAATTCCCCATTTAGCATCTACGGACAACGAGGTTTCCGAATGTGGAAATACTTTAATTCTGGCTATTACCCAGTTCGAGCCATGGAGTCGCAAATTTCGGGGTAAATCGGACTGTACTGTTTGCATTCGTGCGCGAAGACGCTACTCATTCGAATGGGCGATTACTACAGATTGGCTTAACGGAAGCGAACGAACAATTCCACAATTAGCATCTATGGACGCCAAAGTTTCCGAGTGTGCAATGACTTTAATTATGGCTATTACCCAGTTTGAGCTATGAAGTCGCGAAGTTAAGGGTAAATGGGACCGTACTGCTTTCTGCTTGCCGCCGCGGGTGAAAACGTCACTATTTCACTGGGAGAGTACTGCACATTGGCCGTACGGACACGAACAAACAATTCGAGAATTAGCATCTACGTTATCCAGTGTTTCTGAAAGTGAAAAGAAACAAAGCGTAGCTGTTATATTTTTCGTGCTACGTAATCTCAAAGTTTGGAGAAAAATCGCTTCGCCTCAGGTAGCGAACGATTCCGGCATTTTTGGACGAAATGACACGACTTCAAACGACGATTACTACACATTGGCTGCATTGAAACGAACGAACAATTCCCCATTTAGCATCTACGGACTCCGAGGTTTCCGAATGTGCAAAGACTTCAATTCTGGCTATTACCCAGTTCAAGGTATGGAGTCGCAAATTTCGGGGTAAATCGGACCGTACTGCTTGCATTCTTGAGCGAAGACGCTACTCATTCGAATGGGCGATTACTACAGATTGGCTTAACGGAAGCGAACGAACAATTCCACAATTAGCATCTACGGACGCCAAGGTTTACACGTTAGTAGTATTATTAACTTTTAAAGGTACATGCCCACTCAATAGGCACAAACTGTTCTTTATATAAGACGTAATTCCAGAATGGTAATGCAACAGTTTACCATTTCATTCCATTTCTTGTGGGTATTCCAGAATGGTAATGCAACAGTTTACCATTTCTTGTGTGTATTCCATAATTATAATGCCACAGTTTATAAAACTTCTTGTCGGTATTCCAGAATGGTAATGCAACAGTTTACCATTTCTGATATATATTATAAAGACTGCAACAATACAGTTTACTGTGGGTGGCAGGTGGGAGCATGCGATGGGTAATTTAACGACCGGGGATCATCCTTACCGGAATTCCGACCGGATACCTGGTTTGGCCCTCACATATGTCTTTGGCATTTTGTATGTGACAGTTGAATCTGGTTATACCCCGTATGTGAGTATTAAGATTATTCGTAATCCTATTTTAGGGGAAGGGGCCATGTGACTGGTGTGGTATGGACCTGGCACCAGGTCGGGTGATTCTAATTTCAGGGCTGAATATATTTTTTCTCTTATGTAAATATTCCGTTTTGATTTTGGAATTCCCCACTCCCCCCCCTCCCCCATGCAGAAGGTTAAAACGGGATCGAACCCGTTAACCATGTCTATTCTATATGATCTAGAATGGCAATACGACAGTTAACCATGTATTGTCTGTCCATATTCCATATTCGAGAAATGACAGTCTACTGTTTCTTGTTCATCTTCCTGATTGGAAAACATGTGACAGTTTACCATTTCTTGTTCAAATGTCATATTTGAGAGAACGACAGTTTACCACTTCTTGCCCATATACCAGGTTGGAAAGTATGGCAGTTAGCACTTTTTGTCTATATTTCAGACTGCATAGTATATCAGTTTACCATTTCTTGTACATATTCCAGATTGGAAAGTTTGACAATTTATGGTTTCTTGTTTATATTACAGCTTGTAAAGAATGACAGCTTATGGTTTCTTGCTCATATTCCAGGTTGGAAGATATGACAGTTTACGGTTTCTTGTCTATATTTCAGATAGGACAGTTTGACTGTTAACGGTTTCTTGTCCATATTCCAGGATGCAAAGTATGACAGTTTGTGGTTTCTGGTACATATATCACATTGGAATGTATGACAGTTTATAGACTATTCCAGGATAGAAAATATGACAGTTTATGGTTCCTTGTCACTATTCGAGGATAGAGAAATTATGACACTGTATGGTGTCGTGTCTTCTCCCTATTCCAGGATGGACAATCTGACAGTTAATGTTCTCTTGTCTATATTCCAGAGTAAAACAATTATCGATTGCATGGTTTGATAGTTAATGCTTTCTTTTCCATAATTTCTCTAGGATCTGCCACGCACACACAGGTTCCTATTTAAAACACGAATAAACCTGTTTCATTAGCTACACAATTTCGTATGTTTCCGGCGACCGCCATTTTGTTTGTAAATTGTGTGTGAAGTTAGGTTTAAGTCATGGGGAAAGTTGATGATTGTCCTGACTATTTGTAAATCAGACACGATCAACATCTTTATTATAATAAATGTTTTAAGTGTTACTTACATGTATTGTATCGTCTTTATTGTCTTTTGAATGACTAATGTAATATTGTAGTAACTTTTTCATGTCTAATAAGAACATATTAAACATTACACGTTAGTAGTATTATTGTTAACTGTTAATGTATAATAATTATTTTATCTTTCGGAACTTTCGGCCTACTAAATGCACCTCTGTATTACTGTACATCGTGTCCCAAACGATTCACTGTACTGCTTGACCTTGAACGTTGACATTGAGCTTAGAGGGTAGGCGTTCAGTCTGGTCAGCATTTGTTCACCCAGTTATCTCCCCTCGAAAGTATTTTTCTTTTTCATAAGATTTTCATTTTCATACAATAACATTAGTTTCCTTTCATTAATTTACTTATATGCCTTTATTTACCTAAATACAACATATCGATTGATTTCGAAAATAGGTTCAGTCCTTTTTACCACCCGTTATCTTTTCTTGAAACATAAATTAGCTGTACTTATGTGATAACGTTTCCATTTACAAATAAGTTAATAATGTAAGTCAACTTTCACTGATATAACGTGATATATAGAAAATACAGGTTATATGTAAATGCTTCGATTAAACGACGGCACTGGCTCGATGACCTTGCATGTCTGGACCGATTATTTAAGTCCCCATCCCACCTTGTGTTGTAGTTTTCACTTTTGTGTGATTTTATTTCGGTTTTCGGGTATTTCTCATTTCACGACATTTTTTGTTTAATTTTATGACATAACCTCTGACAAAACAGGACAAAGATCAAGCAGTACTGTAATCAATGTGACGATCGTACACGTCAGCATGGGCTGCACGAAAACCGTGAAACAACCCTGCCTGAATATCGACCAACGGATGCGCGTGCATTGGACAAGGTGACCGCACCAGTTGTTCCTGATATCCAGCCGGTCTCAAGCCCGGACAAAAAAGCGAGAGTTTTACGATAAAAAAATACAGCATTGTACAACAACCTTTATTTCATTATACCTGGCGCTAAAACACTTTATGTTTTACAGCGATTACAAACAAGCGCGAGGACACTTATACCAAAGTTGTCGTTGGCCGGGTGGAGCATAATGGTGATAGGAAGCTGGAGTACCCGGAGGAAACCCACTGGTCGATCTGGCGACTACCATACCATCTCGCATACTGCTCCGGATCTAACTTGTATTGGTGAGAAGCACGCTCGTTACCAATTGTGCTAACCGAACATGGCGTTGTCGAATAAAAATGTAGACAACAATATTTCTTTATTGCAATATTGGCCCTTTTGAAAGGGCCAGCGTGTATGAGACACTCATATCAGACCGGAGGGAAATTAATACCTGTTTTAAAAACTCGTTACAATTTTACTACGAAATATAAAAAAAATACTATTCTTAACCGTTAGACCGCTATCTTAATTGTTTGTCGTCTGCTGTTTATTTTCTATTTTCCATTTGTATCATCAAAAACATGCGTTGACAGCACTTTAGAATCATTTACACCATGGTTTGACAGCACTTTAGAATCATTTCCATTGGAAATGATTCTAAAGTGCTGTCAAACCATGTTTTTATTGAGAAATACGGCAAGATATAAAAGCAACAGCAGACAATTGTTGTGAGTAGCGGTCTAAGGGTTAATTATGCACCGACCGACATATGTTGTTACCGCTCATTTGAACCGTCACACCGATATGACTCAAATGAGTCATCACCGTACAGTGGAACCTCTCCAAACCAGACTCCATGAGGACATCCCAGGGTTTCCGGTTTACATGTAGAGAGACTCCATTGATGCATATAACTACTTCAAGACACACGTGGGTGCTTTGCGATCATGAACAGACATTATCTCATCGGAGATAAATGTAAACAAAATGTAGCAAGATTAAGCACAACTAACTTGTTGCTGTGTTCGGTTTAGAACGGTTCGACGAATAGGTCAACTATGAGGTGCCTGCTCAACAGCCGGATATATATCCATACTCTTTATGTAAAACTGGGAAATAGAAATTTCCATTCAATAAAGGTTGTACATGTGGCTGTAAGTTGAAAAATGGGGCTTATGGGTTGTATCAAATGACACACACACCATTAGCCTGATAACGAGTATATTGCTCGTTAGAAGCTTGAATGGTGGTGTTTCATTGATTGAATTGTGAAATATGCGGCTGCACAGGCTGATCTGTATCTATACCGGTCGCAAAACCCATCAGCTCCATTTCGTCAGTCACAGCCACAAATGTGTTTGTTTATTCGAGTAATCGATGTATTTGAACAGCTCATGTTTCATCTGAGAGCGGTCACTTCAATGTTACTTCACTGGCACTGCACTCCGCGCCGGCGCAAAATGTTTCAAGTCGAAAAATCATCGGTTTCCTGACGAGATCCCACTCAGTTCTACTAAGATATATCGCATGAACGCAATCTTCTAAATTTTCGCCGGTTAATACAGGAAAATGCGCTTACGCAGTATATTTTGTATATTGCTGAATGGGAATTTGTCAAGAATCCGGCGCCTATTTAGACGGGAAACATTGTAGGCAGGTGCTCAGTGCAGTACCAGTGACTTGCACTGTACGTCGATGGTGACCACCTCCACAACTCTGTCAACAAATGTAGTCTGCCTATGAAATACATCTGAAAACAAAAACAGCGTTGAAACCTCCAATACATCCAATACATGTATAACAGTTACAGAAATAATTATGTATTTCCCCAGAAAGCACACGGGGCCCGTTTTAAAAAATGCATGTCGTCTACCAAGGAGGGGAGAAAGGAAGGAGGTGGATACAGAGGAACTATAAACGAAAGTTGCCCAAATTTTACGGCCATATAAGCAATTCAAAAACAATAGTGTTTAAAGGCAATTTTAAGAATGAGCCTTCTTTTAATTTCGTGAAATTGTTAAATATTGATTTTATTGCGAAAAAACAATTTCCCCATGTTAAATCCACATAGACATCTTCAAAGAGTGAAGATGTCTATGGGGATTTAACATGGGGAATTATTTTTAGAATTTCAGAAATACTGGACCGATTTTTAAAATTTAACTTTGGTTTCGGAGTCCATTTCAAATTGTTTTTGTTTTTTGACTCCTCTCACAACTCGTACCTCTTTTTCCCCCATGTTAAATTCCTATAGAGAAATAAATTATTCGCAATAAAACCAATATTTGACCAAATTTCGCGAAATAAAAAGAAGACTCATTTTTAAATTTTCCTTTAATTTAATATTATGAAAAAAAAATTGTTTTTGAATTGTTTATATGGCCGTAAAATTTGGTCACTTTTCGTGAAACAGACCGTAGCTCTTATTAGAATAGTCCCCTCTGGTTGTTTAACGTGCCCACTCTCTTACAAATCTGATAGACGGTATCGACTTTTACAGTTATATCCGAAAGAACTAGTAGAGCAAGAAATACAAAGTATCTCAGAAATACTGACGCCCTGGAACTGAAACTGTGTGTTAGTGGCTACCTTATGCATGAAGCCTGATACCGGTCTAAGTCGGATAGTTTATTAGGTCGAGACGCACAAATCCGGATCGCGGATCAATTTAACCAGTATCCTCTGTCTATAACGCAGGGCGACATACAAGTCACCACCCGTCGTTACAGACGTACATTCGGGTTACGACCAACACAATCTTTTATTTTCGTGTATTAAAGAATATTATCGAGCCTGGAGATTAGACACAAATAAAATCAGCATTGCAGCCAGAGGAGTAATTTAATTCCATATGGTGAATTAGCACCCTTCTTCGATTAACCCATTCAATTGTGGATGAAACTATCAATGATGACATACAGAATATTAGGTGAGTGCCGTAATTGGGACAAAATATCTGGCAAGTCTCAGGAAACGGGATGGGCGAGGCTCTGCCGAGCACATCCCGTTTCCATGCCACGCCAGATACTTGTTCCATTCACGGCACTAACCTACTATTCTATTTATCCCTCAACGCCTACAAATGGCTTTAAAATGCAAATTAAATGACCCCAGTGTAAGTGATTTAGCGTTTACCGTCCCAGCTAATGTCATATAGAGACGGGGCCTATGTTTCAAGTCTCATCCGAAGTACCAGGGGGATGAAAGTAGTAATACATGTAGTACAATGGTTTTTAAGCAGACTGGTCCTCCGGATGAGACGTGTACCTTTCATCTGTTTCATCTTCAGGTGGGAGCTTAAACTCGCAACCGTCGGTATTGAAGTCCAAGCCACTATCCACTTGCCCATCAAGCCATTCCTGGAGTCCGTCCGTGACTCTTGCCCACCTGATGTCAAGAAACGTGAATGTGATGTTGTTCCGTAATACATGTACAGTGGAACCTCTACATAAATAAATTTGTTGACCCCGAGAAAGCATTTGTTTGCTTAATTACATGTATATTCGTTTCACTGACATTATGTCTGATAATGTCTGTTCATGATTGCAAAGCACGCCAACATGTCGTGGGCGCTCATATTCAAGAAATACAGTGGAACCTCTCTAAACCGGACACCCTGGTCACCCAGGGTATCCGGTTTAGAGAGATTCCACTGTATTACAATACTAAGCTGTTCGCAATACGAACAGTGCAGATCCTGATCAGACTGTGCGGATGCACAGGCTGATCTGGATATACACTGGTCGCACAACCTAGAAGCCCCATTTCTTCAGTCACAGCCACATATGTGTATATTTCAGGACACATCTTTATGAAGGAGCTGCGTGATATAGATCCACACTTGTTACAAATGTCCATTAAAGGTACATGCCCACTCTATAGGCGCAAAATGTTCTTTATAGGAATTAAATAAGTGAATAATTTTGTCACTATTCCACCAGGTCTAAAATCTACGAGTGCCCGGAATACAGATATAATCATTTAGTAATATTTATTTTACTGATAGTGACGCGCGGTGGTATCGGGCTATTTTCATATGCAAATGAGGCATGCTATTATTTAATTATTTATACTAATTAAATGCGTCACCTGAAAAAATAATATTTTAAAGTATGATCAAATTATAAAGTATGATCATTGCACATCAAAAAATAAATACAGAGAATAAATAGTAATGTCCGTTAACATTTTAAGGAAACATGGTTGTCGCCCTTGATAACGTGTGGAATTTTGTGTTTGATATAAAATGTATAATAATGCCAATCAATACGTGGGGTAATGGTGAATGAATGTTTATTTTGCCAGAAAATGTCTCAGATTATTATGTCTCTGATATAAAGAACATTTTGTGCCCATTGAGTGGGCATGTACGTTTAATGGCCACTTACCAAACGTAGACGCCGATCCCACTTCAGCTCCGTGCGATCTGTAGCCTATTTCACCAACATTGCAAAGTATACTTATCTAGCAAAGTATACTTTGAGGGAGAAATTTGTCAATTTAAAGATAAATGTATTTATTATTATTATCATACATGTACTGAATTTATTACATTATCACAGCCATTTTGGCTGTGATAATGTAATACATTCAGTATAATAATTATAAATACTTTTAATCATCAAATATATGCAGTCGTTAGTTCTATATGAAATAATACATTTCATGAAAAATAAATGATTACTCCCTCAAAGTATACTTTGCTAGAAAAGTATACTTTGCAATGTTGGTGAAATCGGCTACTGGTCATCTTTCAGCATCTGTGACAACGATGACTTAAAGGTACATGCACACGCAGTAGGCACAAAATGTTTTTTATAAGAATTAAATAAGTGAATATTTGTGTCACTATTCCACCAGTTCTAAACATTACGAGATCCCGCTATACAGATATAATAATTTAGTAATATTTATTTTACTGATAAGTGACGCGCGGTGATATCAGGCTATTTTCACATGCAAATGAGGCATGGTATTTTTTAATTATTTATACTAATTAAATGCGTCACCTGAGAAAATAATATTTTCGACAGATTATAAGGTATGATCATTGCACATAATAATAAATAAAAATAAATACAGAGAATATATAGTAATGTCCGTTAACATTTTAAGGATACACGGTTATCGCCCCTGATATCGGTGTGGACATTTATGTTTGATATACGAAGTATAATAATGCCAATTATATCGTCGGAAAATGGTTAATGACTGTTTATTTTGCCCGAACAATGTCCTATCTAACGAATGGACGAACAAAATATGCCTCCTTTTATTATAACCTGGCACGTGGGCATGTACCTTTAACCGATATAGTCGCAGTTGTTAAAAATATATTTGTTTATATTACTCTCCCAGTAAAATACATACACATACAGAAACAATATCAGCACCTAAATGTATGCTAGTACAAAATGCAAGGTTTCAACAGTTGTGCATTTTTTGTCACGCCCGCTTACGGACATCGCGATATAGTCGGCACATTGACGTACGTCCGTACGTACGTGCGTCCGGGTCAAAGTTGTTGGTTAATTTTTATATGTGTTGTGGTTAAAGGTTTTCGATATACTATCAAAGCCTCGGCAAGGACGACATGTGATATATCTTAGCACGAATCGTTGCAATTTACGTTGAGTTTCGCTTAACCCTTTTAACCCGAAAGCCCGCTATAGCGGTTTATGCAAGTAATTTTCATACTTCATACAAAAACACCCCCTTTTCATAAATGGACGAATCTGAAAATCATTTTGTGACCATTGGATTGGTCGGAACATTAGCATATCACAGTCCATTCCTGTACCTTAGGGTTGAAAGGGTTCAGTCGATGCTAGAAGTCATTAATGTCACGGACATTGACAGTACTGGTACAATCATTGGCTCATGAGAACACGTGGAACAAAACCGCACGTGCAGTTTATACTTTTCTGATAGTCGTGTTCTGCGATTACCGTGAATCGTTCGAAGTTTTCTTGATTGTATCCGCCCTGTTGCCTTGAAGGAAATTGTGACCCGCATATATTGATGCTAAAACGCTGCAAGGGGCGGGTAATTTGATTACTCGACACTTTGCAAATATGTGGCTGTGACTTGAGATTAGGGGATTTATGGGTTTTGGGATCAGAGTAGCTCACGATCGAACAGCACATTCGTGTATATTGATAACGATCTACATTGCTTGTATAAGCATGATAAGCATGACGGGTGTTTCATTGGTGGAATGGCGAACAGTGCAGATCCTGATCAGACTGTGCGGATACACAGTCTGATCTGGATCTACACTGATCACAAAACCCATAATCCCCATTTCTCCACTCACGGCCACATATGCGAGGCATGTTTCATAACTTTATTATTGCAAGTAATCCAACACAGTTGGAAACCTGAATTTCATTTTCTTATTTTAAATGGGCTTAGACCAACCACCGTTGGGGTCATGCATATCTATACTATCATCGTTGGTTATATACCGGTGCATAGCCTAAGTGAAATATATAGAGGATATTGCACGAGTGATGATTTAATATGATATATATTAAACGAGTTCACTGATTTCATAGGAAACGAGGCTATGCCGACTTTCTTATAAAATAAGTCAAATAGTTTAATAAATATCATATTAAATCAACACAAATATTAGATTATATTTATTTCACAAGCACATCACCATACATTGAAACTGTAATGACCACCTAGCGTGTTTTCTATATACTGCTTATAGAAATTCGATTCTTCCAGACATTTGTGTAATTTCAATTGAACAACAACTAACGTTTATAACGCTAGTAATATTCGCATCTTTTTTTTAGAAATGTATGCACATTTTGTTTCAGAAATAACAGCGAATTCCAATTTTAGAGAATCTTACATGAGTGCTGATTTAATATGATATTTCTTAAATGAGTTTACTGATGTACTGATCGGCATAGCCTCGTTTCTTATGAAATCAGTCAACAAGTTTAATAAATCCCATATTAACTTTACACAAATGTTAGATTCGAGTATGTATTGCATAAGCACATCACCATACATTAAAGCTGTACTGGTCACCAGCCAATTTGCATATCTATAGTGTAATATGATTTGTATTACGCTGTGTTAATACACTGCGTGCGCCGATTGTATACAATAAAACTATATACTCAAATGATGTTTTACTGATCTGTTTCATCACTACATATGTATCTGCGCAACATTGCAATCGCTTGCAGCGTTAAGCCATTTTATCCCGTCAACACAGTGCGTATGTGCCGTGAAACACGGTGCCGTGAAACATTTTTGATATCCAGTCAATACAATTTTTGCATTTTACAGCCATTTGTAGGTGTTGACGGGATAAATAGAATAGTAGGTTAGTGCCGTGAATGGGAAAAAATATCTGGCGCGGCACGGAAACGGGATGTGCTCGGCAGAGCCTCGCCCATACCGTTTCCTGGGCCTTGCCAGATATTTTTCCCATTCACGGCACTAACCTACTATTCTCTATATATTATGAATGTGTTAATAAAGTGTATGCACATTTTGAAATATTTTCAAATGGTGGTCACGACATATACATACTTCTGACCAGAAATGAAGGAATTGTCTGAAATGTTCGGTCGGTAAAATACCGAATCTTCATACTGTAATAGGATATACGCATACTGTCTCAGACATGTCAAAAATAGGTAATTATAATCTGATGCACCTGTGATCATTTTTTTTGTTTTCTTCAATAATTCAGTCCCCCAATCGCGTAAGGGATTACAAATTATTTCATGCACGGCTTCAGATGCCGCCGACAACATTTGATGCCACGCTGTGCGTACACAGCCGCGTGCGCTAATTTTGCCCAGATGTCAACGTTTCTGAACAGCACATTAGCAATCTCAACGCGCAATCAAACAGTTTGATTGACTGAGCCAGAGCTGTAGCACAGATCAGACTCAGTCAATGAATCTGCTTGATTTAAAACTCAAGAATTGACGGATATTTGCAAGATTAGCGCAGGCGGTAGGGTGGGTGGCTAACCCACTTGCACATTAGCAAAATTATAATATTATAATAAATCGTCCTATATATCCACACGAGAAAGAAAAGCCATAAGGGCACAAGGTCTAACGTATTTATAGCATGGATACTATGGGTTGGGTACAATACAGGGGCCCGTTTCACTAAACTAAAATGTTCGTAAGTGCAAATTTAGGATCGTCTGGAAATTTCAATTGATGGATTTACATTTATTGAGCATAGGCTGCATATGCAGCCTATGCTCAATAAATGTAAATCCAATAATTGTTTACAAGACAATATTGTGAATGTGCCATTTACCGACTATTATAATTTTACACTTACGAACATTTTAGTCGTACGAAGTTTAGTGAAACGGGCCAGAGATTGTCTTCAACGAGGCACAGAGTTCGCTCACCAACTACACCCCAATGCCTGCGCTAATCTTACCAATATTCTTAAAAGCAAGTGGATTGATTGATTGACAGAGTCTGAGCTGTGCTACACCTCAGCTCAGACTCGGCCAATCAAACTGCTCGATTGCAAGTTGAGATTGCCAATATATGTTCAGAGGCGTTGATAGCTGGGCAAGATTGACGCAGGTGGTTGTGTAGCGACATAGGGTCCCAATGAGAAGTCAAAGCTACACACAAACCTGCACAGCACATTAACAATACATATCAACTCCCCTCCCCCACACCCTCGCCCCCACCCGCAATGATATACCACACAATTAGCCAGCTCATAAATGGAACAGGTAAAACACGGAACATCGCTGCAATGAAGTGTAGCAGCATGGGTACCGCCTTGGAACGGTCAATTATATAAATCTGATTAGCGCGGATCCACATATCTCCTACTAACCCGAATGTTCTGTCTGTAACGCAGGGCGACTTACGTAATACGTCGCCCGGCGTTACAGACAGAAAATTCGGGTTATCCTCCTACATACTTCGGCACTATGGCTCACATGAACATTGACGTACAAGATAATGCAAATTACGGCCACAGAGAACGAATAATAATAATCATGTGTTAGCAATTACTACGTGTTTTATTTTTAGGTGTATGTTAAGGACCCGTTCAACTCTCTATTAAGCAGTTTGATTGACTGAGCCTGATATGTAGCATAACTCATGCTCAGCCAATCAAGCTGCTTGATTTCAAGCACAATATCCAAGTATTCTGAAATGAAAATAAATTCAAAAAATGGCAAGATTAGCGCAGGCGGTGGAGTATTGAAGCCTTTAAGTACACTGTTTCTATTATTCTCTCCAATAGTTATTTCTCGATAATACTTCGAACAACCGTAGGGGACGTATAATTCTTGTTTATGCCCCACCACGATAGTGGAGGGGGCATTTAGTGTTACCCTTGTCCGTCCGTCCGTCCGTCCGTCCGTCCGTCCGTCACGAAACTTTAACGCTCGGGTAAATTTGGCCTCATTTATTATCAAAGCGATATGTGGGGCATCCGTGTTCTATGAACACATTTTCTAGTTTTTATTAATTCGCTCCCACGAAAGAACAATTTGTTCCCTCAATTTAACAATTCGTTCCAAAGAAATAACAATTCGTTCCCACGGGAACGAATTGTTAATTCGTGGGAACGAATTGTTATATCGTGGGAACGAGTTGTTAATTCGATGGAACGAATTGTAATATCGTGGGAACGAATTTTTATTTCGTGGGAACGAATTAATAAAAAAAATCCACGTCCCCTGCGGGGCTCCGTAAGTTTCTAATACCACATTCCCGAGAAAATACCCAGGTATGGGCTCAAATTAATCATAGTAATGATAGAACTATAATTACTAGCGTTCTATTTCTGTTGCCACCCAACGTTTCTTGATATTAATCCGCGCAATGCCATCACTGCGAGGTGTCGCCTAGCTGCGAACCAATCACCGTCCGTAATTATATATCTTTCCGCGCGATTGAGTCCGCGTTTCTGCAAGGATGAAGCGATATTAAATATGCACCGTTCCAATATTGATCTGTATTAGATGCTCAATTTCGCATTTTCAAGCACTGTAGATTCAGATTAGCAATGATATATAGGGTTTTACAGCCGTGGTGTTTATATACATTGTAGTGTGATATTTATTAAACGAGTTCACTGATTTCATAAGAAACGAGGCTATGCCTCGTTTCTTAAGAAATCAGCGAACGAGTTCAATAAACATCATACTAAGTCAACACAAATGTTAAAGTATATGTATTGCATAAGCACAGCATCATACATGACTATTTCGAGATCCGTGTGAAATCAGTCACTGAGTTTAATAAATATCATATTAAATCATAAAAAAATTGAAATTTAATTTTTTGCATTATATTTAATAAATAATAATAATGACTATAATAAGAACGCCGCCGACGTCATGTATCCAATCGCTGTTGTGCCTGGGTTATGACACGCGCATTGATATTTTGCATTGACCTTGGGCAAGGGCATGCTGCGATGGGAAATGAAATTATGAATAATGGAAAACTTGGCATGAAGTGTCAGGAGAATACAGTAAAGAAGCTACGTATGAGAATGGAGAAACGTGCACACATCTACTGGACAGAAATTTCAAAATTATTTGAACTTGACCTTGGGCTGAGACAGAGTAGGAAAATATGAATGATGGGCAACATGCACATCAAGTTTGAAGCCAGTCATTTATACAGTAAAGAAATTATAGGAGAATGGAGAAACGTGCACGCATCTACTGAACGAAAACATCTAAACTATTTTAACTTAACAGAGCTCCAGGTAAGCTGCGTATTTGCGTAAATACCCAATTAAAATTGCCGAAAAACCCGATTGAAATCCGAAGTAGCGAGTATCAAACAGCAATAACAACTTTGTGGTACCTGTATCATGCTGCAGAAAACAATAAACAGACCACAAATGTAGCATATTTTTCTTATTTTCCATGAAAACATATCTTGGAATTTCATTACAATTCTAATGAAATTTCAAGATATGTTTTCATTTCAAAGCAAACTAATTCAATAATTGCTGTCTGTTGATGTGTAAATGGTAGTGAGATTTCATTTTACCCAATTAAAATTTTGAAATACCCAATTGCTTCAGACATGATGGAGTGAAAATACTAAAATACTAATTCCTTATCTGGAGCCCTGCTTTAACATTGGGCATGGGGAGAGCATGGATGGAGTGGAGAATGATTGTATACACCACTGCCTGCGCTAATCTTGGTAATAATTTATTTGTATTTCAGCCTGAGCTGTGTTACGTCTTCTTGAGAGTTGAGATCGCCACTAGATGTTCAGAAACGTTGCTATGTGTATGCGACTGGATAAGTGGGGATTATGGGCTTTGCCAACTGTGTAGATCGAAATCAGCCTGTGCATCAGCACAGTCTGATCAGGATCTGCACTGTTCGTCATTCCATCAATGAAACGCGCGTCACGTTTCTAACAAGCGATATACACGTAGCTCGTTATCAGGTTACGTTAGTGTTCTATTTGACCAGGAGCTACACTGGTCAGAAACCCGGTATTACCCAGGGGTTCATTTTTACTAAACATCGTATACGACTAAAATCTTCGTAAGTGCAAAATTATGACATGTCTGTAAATTTCACATTAACAATGTTTTATTGTAAACATTTATTGGATTTACATTTATTGATCATAGGCTGCATATGCAGCCTATGCTCAATAAATGTAAATCCATCAATTGAAATTTCCAGATGATCTTAAATTAGCACTTACGAACTAAACTTACGGTAGGACTAAAATGTTCGTAAGTGTAAAATTACGATAGTCTGTAAATATCACATTAACAGTGTTTTCTTGTAAGCAAGTATTGGATTTACATTTATTGAGCATATGCTGCATATGCAGCCTATGCTCAATAAATGTAAATCCATCAATTGAAATTTCCAGACGATCTTAAATTAGCACTTACGAAGCAAACTTACGGTAGGACTAAAATGTTCGTAAGTGCAAAATTACGATAGTCTGTAAATATCACATTAACAGTGTTTTCTTGTAAGCAAGTATTGGATTTACATTTATTGAGCATATGCTGCATATGCAGCCTATGCTCAATAAATGTAAATCCATAGATTGAAATTTCCAAGACGATCTTAAATTAGCACTTACGAACATTTTAGTCGTAAGAAGTTTAGTGAAATCCCGTCCGACTCATTTCTCCAGTCACGGCCACATATCATGGCAAGATTAACGTAGGCGGGTGCGTAAGCCATAATGTCATTTATTCCCAGCCTCAACGTGAATGAATCAGAGCTGATTCGCTCAGCTGGATTGAAATATGAATTCACGATTGCTGAGACCACCATAGTCGGGTTTCATAACTCCGTGAAACGAAATTGAAAAAGTAAATGAAAAGCCAGCGAACCGGTCTATGTATTTAATTATGCCTTCTTCCGTATTAACTCGGGATTTGTCAACAGAGAAAGGAACGAAACGGCAGAACTAAGTTTTACGCCCCATTACTATGCACTGTTCACTGACGCAAGTAAACGGATCTTGCCAAATTAATTAGGAAGTTTTTCAATTAGGAAACTCGGGTTTTTGTTATTGGACATAATAATTACATATCCAGGATTCGTCATTTTCCGTCGATATTTATGACATTGTATTTTTTCTTATTTGTGTAATTAAAAAAAGGTCATGACATTGTAAAAACAATGACACCACTAACTTATGTCAACTACATTCTCGATATACAAAGACTACTTGGAATAAATGCAAATTTAATTATTTAAATGTTTTATGTCATCTTGTCTTCTGTTGATGGTATTCGAGTGTTATCAGAGTTATTTTCAGAATTTGCCAATATGTAAGCCCTTTAGCGGAATGGAACCCGGATTTATGGCTGGCTCTGCAGTTTTAACCACACTAAATCATTATATATTCATGCGCGGTGTAGTCAAAAGTAGCACGTTAAAAAAAATAAGCCAGATTTGTTATGCCATAGAAACTCTTTGCTTGCAGAAACCTGTCAATTTGTGCACTAATCTACTTCACAGGCATGTTAATATATCATTTACATCAGTTGTCAAGCATGTGCTTTGAGATTATTTTGTAAGTCGGATCATGTTTGTCATGTGAGGTGGTTTCAATTCCAGCCGCTAACTTTTTGCGCCACCACCAGGGTGGTCACAGGGGATTGAATTTATCTTTCTTAACAATAATTAAACCTTTATTTTAATTATTGGAAACTATGTCCCACAACATCCATACGAAAAATGAAAGAAAACAGAAAATAGCAAAATGTGTGGTCATTGGTTAGTTTATATAGGACAAATCGTTGTTGGTGGTGGACCAACAACCAGAAAGCGTCGTATTGATAGCTACTTCCTGTTCCCTATAATGCATCTCTTCCCCCATAATGCATCGTAATTCAACTAATGTATTCACCACTTGAAGACAGTACTGCCCTCTCAAGTCAAACAGCAGTATCTGTTAAACTGCAGTATCTGCACTATGATGCTATGCTGACCCTGTGCAATCATCCCAAGTCAAACTGCAGTATCTGTTAAACTGCAGTATCTGCACTGTGATGCTATGCTGACCCTGTGCAATCATCCCCACAGGGTCAGCATAGCATCATAGTGCAGATACTGCAGTTTAACATATACTTCAGTTTGACATGGGAGGGCAGAGTAGCCATCTGATCCCAAATCTCGCGGATGATTAGTTTCAATGAATCTATTCTCAAGATACCTCCTTGAAATTAATTCTTCACAATACGCCGAACATTCATAATATTGAACCCGGCTCTGCGACCTTCAATCTAGTACCATCGCCGTATTACAGGTATGTTGATGGCGTAAACATACGATAATTTTCGCAAACAGCATCGAAAGTTGGCAAAAATGCGAGATCGCATGCGGAATTATATTCCGCATGCGATCTCACATTTTCGCCAACTTTCGACGTGATTAACGGAAATTATGACTGATTTTCGAATTCCGAAACGGAAACATTGTAACATACATGTACATACTACCGAAGCCGGTAGCCATATCGTACCGACTCGGGTTTGTCCATCGGTTGACTCGAGCGACGTTGAATAGCCCTTTCATGTTGCCGCCTGTTCATTATGCTGGCGAACAAGACGTGATGGATTTTGTAATTATAATTCCCAGAAGAACGTCGTCCTTATAAGCCGCTTTTTGGCAAAACCATATTTAATCACTGGGGGTAAGGTGATATCCGTAACTGCAGTTACGGACATCCCAAGATGGCGGACGTGAAACGAGGTAAGTTGAAATATCGCGATTTTCGACTGTTTACGCTTCGTGCATTTAATGGCATTCGATGGTTAGCTCAATATGTGTATATACTATGATTTTAATGCCTATGTATTCCCCAAATGTTGCTTATTCCGCTTTTATAGACGTTTTAAATTTCACCGATGATACGGGTAACGGAGCGCAGAGACATCCGTAACTTTGACTGTATTTCTGTAAATGATGCCCGTAACTGTAGAAAGATGCCCGTAACTACGAACGATGCCAGTAACTGTCACGTCATTTTTAGCGTGCCTTCCGAGGAAAGGGATGCTTATGGCATAACCCCTGCGTCGTATGCATCCGTCCGTCTGTTTGGCAACTGATTTGGTATACAAAACCAGCAGCAATGGCCGAGTGGTTGGGGCGTTGGACTTTAGATGTAAAGGCTGTGAGTTCGAATCTCGCTACAGTGAAAAATATTGTAATTGTAAAAAATGATTAATAAATCATATATGAGGGATATTAACCAAATGTACTGTCATTGTATCCCCCAGACGATAGTCGGGGATACTATGGATTTGACGTCGTCACGCCGCCGCCGCGTCCGCCGCCGCCGCACACACTTTTGTGTCCGGGCTATAAGTCTGAAACCGTATGGAATATTTTAACGAAACATCATTCATGCATAGATAACGAGTCAACGACGTGTCGCGCACAAGAACCACAACTCTCGGGTCGCTAATTTTGGAGTTATTTCCCCTTGTTGAATTTTTTTTTCTGACATGGCAGCAGGGGGATACAATGCTGTCGTGGGCGACTGTCGTTCTAGTTTATTAATCATATAGTATTAGTAAATATTGCACAAAAGGGTACATTTGTGTATGTTCAAAACATGTGGAATAGTTACATAATTAGTTACCCGTGCAATATATGTTAAAACATATTTACTTAAATTGAGGGCGCCCACCTTTAAAATACTTTTATATATTTTGCAGGAAAGTTCAGATGTTACCACTGCAGGTTCTTCTCGGACGCCACAGCCGTTATCGAGCATACAATTGCGTCACATAATGTCGAAAACACGAACTTTAGTATGAGACGATATGTCTTAGATGACGAACTTGGGACATATACATTAAAATCTATTCATTTCCCAACAAAAATAAGCGATTTGTCCAACAAGCTTAAAGAGGGATTGAATCCCGTTATTCGCGAAGATGGTCACGAATTCAAAATCATCTTCAAAAGGATCCACGAAAATGAGACATTAGCAGAAGAGGCCATTGAAACAGGCAACAGTGTCCAAACAGACCATTCCACTATGTATGGGTTAATGCCAGCTGTAATTGAACAGCTGGAAAGGGCTGGACGGCTGTCAGATTTTGAAGGTATACATGTATTAACCAGTAGTAGTAAGGGAGTCAAAATGATACCACCTACCGTGATATCATTTATAACCCTCTATAATACCCCCACCACCCCCGAAAATCAAAAAAATTGGTTAACGAGGAAAATTGGGTCTCCCGACAGCAAATTTATGAATTTTTGGAGAAAATAATTTTGAAAAGAGGGAGTCCCAATTATATTGGTAATTGACTTTTGAAAAAAGTCGAAATCATTCATGCAAGTATTATCGTTTATATTCCTCATTTTTCTCCTCCGATATAGCTAATTTATTTCGCAGAGCAGCAACTAATTCTACCAGCTCTAGTCTACCACGTTCACCTTTAGCCACCTGACAGCGTAGTTGCTTATGTCTACAAAGAGTTTGGGCACTAACGAATTTACAAGGGCATCTGGGGCATTGAAATTGTGGGGGGACACAAGGAAACTTTCTACGTCTCGCTAGATGCCTTCGTAGATAGTCTTTACACGTAAACGTCTTACAACAAGTCACACACTCCATTATATATGTATTTTATATAACATATAAAATTTATCTGTTCAATTGGACGTGAAAAAAACATTATGTAAATTTTTGACGTCCAATTGAACAGATAAATTTTATATGTTATACAAAAGTATATATACAAAAGTATATACAGAAAATATGATAACGCCAGAAACTAGAGCAGAAATAGAAAGTTTGAGAAGAGAAGCCGAATCTCTTGGGATTACTTATAGTACACGGTTGAGAGTTAGGGGGTTGACAAAGCTGATAAATGCCACAAGAATGAGGCGTTTATGAAGCGGTTTACCCGCGCCTATAAAAGAGGGGCATTTAAAGACCTCTCACTAGCGGAGGAAGTTGGTAACAGAATTCAAAAAGAAAGTATTGCGGAGTTAAGGGCTAGTGTAATAAAACCTTCAAGCACAAATAATTTGTCTCAAATTAGACACACAGGTGGCCCAATACAAAATAAAAGATCTATAGTTCGCGCGATAGTGGAAAAAGGTGAAGAAATATTGGGGGCTCACGATGAAACATTGGAAAAGGTAGAAAATGGAAGACGGGTAGGTACATTATCCTTCGTAAAAACATTAACATTAACGAGTCTGAACGCATGTCCGAGAAACTCGCTCCGTATCTAACAACCAATTTTTATTTGAGATATTATATTCTTACAAGCTAGAACATATGGAGGAAATTAAAAAATGGAAAACCTGTAACTATAATAATGCACAAAAATCTCGGTGGTAGCGAACCACTATCATCAATGAAAACCGTTAAAAAATGGCTGTCAGATAAGGAGCAAAACACGAATAATGTCCGATAAAATAGACAGACCGACCTACAAAGAGGGAAGTTTGTAAGATGGGTAGAGGTTTTGTAAAGCTAATACAGGGTAGTAGGGGAATAGATTTGGGACTACAATCCAAAGAAGCAGCAGGAGGAGAACTTCCAGAATGGCTGAAGAATAAAAAAGGTATGTATTCTTTAGATAAGTATAATGACGACCTTTGTCTGTTCAAGTGTCTAGCTATACATATGACAGATAAAAGACCCGACAGATGTACAGAAAAGGCGAAAGAACTTAGTAAGCAATATTTTGGTAGTAATGTGGTTTCACCAATTCCTTTTTCAGATCTGAAAAAGGTTGAAGAGTTTTTTAAAATCGGTATAGAAGTATATCAACCCACCGAATGTAACGTATGGTGGTTGAAAAAGGTACCAGCACACTATAAGGCAATAGGTAATAAACCAATGACAATAGGACTGTTTAATAATCACGCATTTCTGATAAAAAACCTTAAAAATCTATCTAAAATCGCCTGCGATAATTGCAAGCAGAAATTCACAAAAGCGAGTAATATGAAGAGACACGGACCAAAATGTATGAAAGGTGAGACAAAAGTAGTATGTGATGGTAATTATTTAGAGCGCCCGCGTTCGTCGTTCGAGAAAGCGTTCTACCCAAAAAGTTCTAACAGTTATGGGGCGATCGATTGGATGTACTCTGTGGAAAAGCGCGAGGGAATTCACATTCACACAGAACAGTGTGGACACGGGGGTGAAAGATGGATTTTAGGAGCTCCAGTAGATGGATACTGTCCAGAAACCAATACCGTATATCAATATCACGGCTGTTACTGGCACGGGTGCGAGATTCATGCAAAGCATAGAAAAGAAGAACGCGCATCCACTATGAGAAGAGATACACTTATTAGAAGAAGCAAATAATTCAACCTAGTAGTTATGTGGGAATGCGAATTTCAAAGAACTGGTAAAGACATAAAGATCGGTTGCGACACTACTCTTTATCCATATCAGATAGTATACGATTTTGAGGCATATCTCAATCCCAGAATTTGAAACTCTCGGTAATAATCTAGAGTACGAAGCCGAGCACGTTCCGGTAAGCGTTAGTATAGGAGATAATTTCTCAGGAACAGTAACTCATATTTGTGATAAAGATCCCGCAAAACTTATAGAAAAATTCGTAGAAGATTTGAAAGTCAGGGAAAAGCTATAAGAGAAGAAGTGTGGTCAAGATATGGGTTTAATACAGAACATTTACGTAAAAACCAAATCGCCAAGATCGAACAGTGGATAGAGCAAGTACCGGTTATAGGTTTTAACAGCAGTAAGTACGATATAAACTTAATAAAGAAATACCTAGTAGGCGAACTGGCATCAACAACAAAGAAAGTAATGGTCGAAAACGTGCAAACGCAACAATATTTCTATTTACTCCGGAGTTTAGATTATTGATGTAATACTTTATCTAGGACCCGGTGTAAGTTACGATAGTTGGATAAAAGCCTACGAATGCAAAGGACAGAAATCTTTCTTTCCTTATGAGTGGTTCGATTCTCCAGACAAACTGGATTACCCAGGACTACCGGATATAGAGAATTGGTATTCCAAACTATCTGGGAAAATGTTAATAGATGAAACAGAAGTTAAGTAAATGTCGTAGAATTTTCGAAGAAAATAATATGAAAACTTTCAGAGATTGGTTGAAATATTATAACGATTTAGATGTAGCACCGTTCCTAGAAGCGGTGGAAAAAATGTGTGAATTTTATAAACACAGAGGTGTGGATATTTTCAAAGATGCGGTAACACTACCTGGAGTAGCTATACAATATTTATTGAGAGGAACCATTAAAGAACAAAAATCTTCAAAGACGATTATACCGGAGGATGCTCTATATGCACCAAAAGAAGAAACATACGAAATGATGAAGGACGCTCTAGTTGGCGGTCCATCAATAGTATTTACACGATATGCAGAAGCTGGTGTTTCAAATATTAGAGTGGGTTCCAAACCGTGCAAGGCTGTTTTGGGGTACGACGCAAACGCGTTATATGTATCTACGTTAAATAAAGAGATGCCGTGTGGGAGAGAAACTATACACCATATAGATACCCACATAACCCTAAATTTATTAAAAAGTTTTGTAAAAGAGTTTATCTGGAGAACTGGTTTTGGGTTGCGGAGGTGGATATAGAAGTTCCACACAACTTAAAAGATAAGTTTTCTGAAATGTCCCCAATATTTATAAACAGAGAAGTAGAGGTTGATGAAGTTCCCGCACACATGTTAAAATATTTAAAAGATACTGGCCGAACAAGAGGAGATGGAAAAAAATTGGTGGATCTATGACAGCCACTAAAGTATTGCTGTACGCGCCACTGTTGAAAATGGTATTTAAAACACGGCCTAGAAATAACTGGAGTTCATCGTGTTATAGATTATATTAGCGGAAAACCATTCGAATGCTTCGCAAAAGAAGTTACAGCCGCAAGACGAATGGGTGATGTAGAACCAAATAAGAAACCAGTAGCCGACATAATGAAATTATTAGGAAACTCTGTTGTGGAAAAATGATAGAGGCAACGGAGAGACATTTAAATACGACATATACACAAAACGAAACCTGAGTGTTGACAAAGCATTAAGATCTGCATTCTTTGACGATTTGGAAGAGATAGGAGATGCGTACGAAATATCTTCAAGAAAAAACCCAGGTGTGCGGTAAAGAGACCATTCCATTGTGGAATAGCGGTTTATCAACTAGCTAAATTGAGAATGTTGGAATTTTACTACGAATTTCTTGACAAATACGTAAAAAGAGAAGACTTTGAATTAATACAGATGGATACGGATAGTAGTAGTATAGGAGTTAGTGGAAAAAACGATAGAGGAATTGATTAGACCTAACTTACTAGACGGGTTTGAAAAAGAAAAAAAGAAATGGTTGGCTTGGGATAAATGGAGCGAAAGAGAGCCGGACTTTTCAAAATGGAATTTAGCGGAGATAGGGCGATAGCGTTATCTAGTAAGTGTTATTTTGTAGAAAAATTTAATTCTATTAATAAAAACTCTGCGAAAGGAATGTCCAAGAGAACTAACAATTTAAATTGGGATAGATATAAACGAGTACTAAATGAAACTACAGAAGATGGAAAACACATTATAGATGTAGCACAAAATAGGGGATTTAAAATGAAAGACGGTGTTATGAAAACGTACTGTCAACAAAAATTAGGACTCTCGGCATACTACGATAAAAGACGTGTGTTACCAGACGGAATACATACAGAACCTCTCTAATGATTTATTTAATAATTTTGAACAAAATTAAGAAAATTAGCAATCTAAAGACTCTGACGATCCGGGGGTAGCTGGGTGTCAGAAGGCACCGCGAGAAGTTCTTCGCGAACAAACCCTCGAGATGGCCCATCATCCCAAATAGTAGAGCACGGGCTCATCGGGCTTGGTAATAGATCGATCTAGATGATATACATTGAGAGACCACACAGGATCAGTCGCGCGGCGGCTGCCACCTTCGAGCTCTCCCGGTTGATAGAGGTACCGGACGTCAATATCCGATAGAAGCCGTTGCTCCTCTAAACCAACGGGTCGCCCGCGCGAGACGGCAGAGGGCTCGCTCGTCACCCTTTTAAACTTGATAGCATCTACGGGCTTCTTACCTATCAATCTGGTCACCTCTCCGTTCAGTGCGGAGACCACGGCGGGCAGTCTGGCCACCCACTCGGTCGATCGCGAATGAGGGTCTACAAGTTATTTGGCGTATTGGTGTCCGAACAGTCTCTCAGCCAGGGTTCGATTGAAGCGCTCCACGATCCCCTGGTCCCGGTGGATGTTGACGCGGCCGCGTCTGACAGAAACTTCGTGCTTAGACAATAGATGAGAGACCGCGCCCATGAACTCGCGGCCGGGATCGACCTGGAGAAGATTCGGCCATTTGAGAGGACTCCTCTTATATATTCGGGAGAGAGCCTCGGCCACCTCCTTAGACTCTTTAGTGGCCAACGGCTCAGCTCCCTTATAACGACTCGCTACGTCAACGACTGTCAGCGCGTACTTGTACGTCTTACGACCGACGCGATCGTGAGGGAGAAACAGGAGATCCGCTTGGTGAACTTGGTTCGGCACCGGCACGTCGAATTTCGGGCGCGGAATATTGTGAGGCGCGGGTAAATAGATCTGCCAGATGGCCTGCTTCTTGAGCCATTCCTTGACAGCGTTTTCTGAAACCTTGGTCGCCGCCGCGCTAGCTTGCGTGTTAGGCGAACCGATAGTTTGGTATTAAGTGTGCGCGTGTTCATCGTATGCGATGTATTCTAATATATCGGACAATCTCCAACATGCCCTCGCCAGATCGTCCGGTAACTGCGTCGATAATAATAAACCTTTGTTGGAAGTACAATCGCGCTTGGGGGTTAAGTTCTGAAGGAAGTTGGGAAAATCTAATCCCCCAGGATTGGTGGAGGAATCTAACATCCGCTTTGCGAAAAGGGTGGCCGCATTTTCGTCCTCCCGCCACGTCTCGAGAGAATCTCGGGCCAGACGAATCATACCCTTTGCACCAGCTAGCGGTGTTTAAGGGCAGTGTAGCCTACATCAATCATAGCAAAATAAAAATAAAGTTCGTCAACTGACATCGTTCTATATATTTATATTTATAAAAAAAATTATTTAAAATAATTAATTTAAAATCTCGATTGAATATAGTAGCCGACGAGCCCCACCACACCCATTCCCACGACGATGAACGCGATCTCGCGGTCTTTTGGGGCTCTGACGGTACATAGAAATCTGAAAGTTGGGGCTCGCGATCCAGCGGCGCGAGACTTTTCTGCGGATATGCCAGCGCGTACTCACGGTTGGCTTCTTCAACGTTCTGAAAAGTTTGTGCGGCGTGATTTTCGCGGCGAAGCTCTTCATTGACCCAGTCCAGATGGGCGGTTCGTTTTTTCGACCACGCTTCCTTTGCGCTATTGAGTTGTTCTACAGCTAAATCGTGACGCTTACGCTCCTCATCCACGTTCGAGCTTTTCATTTTAGAGAATATAAAGTTGCTACCGCTGAACGCCAATGCGTTTACGAGCGCACCACCTACTATTACTGCGATTGAAGCCATTTATTTCCATATATTAACTGGTAGAATTCCAGCTTTAACTAGATAATCTCGGGTCCAAACTGCGGCCTCTACATCTAAGGTCGCGAGCCCTACGTCTCTCACAGTAAAGTCCAATTTGGGAGCGGATCCTCCTAGGGCCATCTTTGATAATCGAGCATACCCGATACTGAAACCCGATATCACCACGGCGTGATAAAGCGCATTCACTAACATTTTACCGTCTTGTTCAGCCATTATAATTATTGCATATAAAAGGGGTCGCGATCAATGTTTAAATGGGGCGCATCCAATCGCGATTGGTGTTTCGTAACTTTCTTCTGAACACTGGCTGGTTGTTTTTCCGATAATATGGGGTATTTCCACACGCACCAACAACTGCCAGACCACCACCAACAACCCAACTCCAATTCACGAATTTGGGTTCAATCGGATTCGCCCAACCTCGATTGGGTGTTGAGTGTGCTTCCAATTCGTGAATTGGGGGTGTACTCAACTCTGTCTTCAGATGTTTTGCTGTCTCCGTCCCCGATTGCAACGACTGTTTAGCCTCTCGAAGCTCGGCGAGTATTTTATCTTGTTTAACTTTTCGGGTGGCAGCCGCCGCCCGCCCAGCTGCCTGTCTTTTGGGATTTTTTATATGCGGTATGTCATCCAGTGGCGGAGTAACACTCGGGTTCGATTGGGTTGGAGCAATCGGGTTCAACTCCGTCACTCTCGCGGGTGTGTCTTGTGTCATCATTTATAATATTAGGGCTTATAGTTCGTGGGCATATATGTCCAAATTGACAGTGTTTACCCGTGGTCAACGCGGTTGTCAGCGGATCTAAGTACATTCCAAACTTGTGATAAATTGAGCAGCAGGCTGTTCTAAGAGTGTGACCTATAAAAGGGTCAGTCTCTAGATCGTCAATCACTCCCGCGGTGTTTGGTATAGGGAGAAGTATACTAACGGCGGTTGCGTACAAATGAATAGCCGCCGATCCGAGAGTTTTTGTCATCTCCGCTCCCAATTTGGATTCGTATCGCGCATACATTTTATCGATCTCCGCATCTGACATCTTATCCACCTGAAAAACTGAGAGACGCCTACCGAGATAATGCTCCGATTGTCCCCCAGCAACCAGCGCAGCTAGCCGCTCTCGTCGCGCCGCATTTTCATTTTCATTCGGAGTCGTTGCACTCAACCCAATACCAACCGCCGTTGGAGTTGATTCCGATTGCTCTGTCGGATCACTATCTGTGTTGGCAGTCGGAGTTGAGGTTTCTTCTATTAGCTGATCGAGAAGTTCGTCGCAGTTCATTTTTCTTAAAATTAATTTAACTATTCTAACAAGTCTCATTACTTTAACATATTGCCAAGCGCACCACCCGATACTTATGATCACCATTATGCTCGCAACAAAGCTCGCAGCGGAGCAACAAATTGTTAACATTGTTAACCATTGTTCAGCATTTGTTCAACATTTGTTAAGCATTTGTTCAGCATTGTTCAGCATTGTTCAGCAATTGCTAAGCATTGTTCAGCATTGTTCAGCATTTGTTCAGTAATTGCTAATTAATTGATAAAATTAATTGATAACTTCGTAAGTAGTTGGTTGATCAGTCTTTAGCAAAAGCTTGGCGTGCTTAGTTTCCGAAAGCATCTGTCGAACCTCCAGGCGCTCCTCGCGCGTTGGGATAACGTCATTCTCTCGAAGACAGTCATCGAATGAGTCTCGGTCCTTGCAGTGAAAGAGGGCGACCCATTTCGTTTGCTCGCGCAGATCCTTGAGGACGGCGTTGTACTTTTGAGTGGATATCCATACGCTTTGCCTAGCATGGCGGCCAGAAAATGCGAGCTCGGAGAGCATGTCCTTCTTTTTGGTCATCGCCGCCTTGGCCGAGCAATCGTCAATCACGTATAGGGTGGGCTCACCCTGGAATTTTTGGTATAAACCACGCAACCAATCGTGAAGCCTATCACCGGGGTCAATAACGTATACCTCTGGGTCGGTCCATATCCACGGGCGCCACTGATAAGTATCGTTGTGCCGCACAGTGGGACACAGGATCACAATATGACGAAAGGCATCGCGGTAGGAGCCCTCGAGCAAGTCTAGGATGAAAACCGTTTTTTCCGCATCCTGTCTGCCCACATATTATGGCAGAGTGGGCATCTCCAATCGTGAATTGGTATTGATTGTTAATTTTCTTAATTAATTCTTTAGAATTATCAAATTTATTAATTAATAAATCGTTAGATGATTTTTTTATTAAATCAATAGAGTGCTGAGACGTATCGGCCATCTTCGATGTTGAGTTGTGCGTCTGTAATTATATATAAGTACACGTTCAATGGCCCGGCTCCGTCCGCCTCTTTGGTTATCTGGATCGTCACACCCTCGCTAGCGTTCTCAATTTGGCGTCCGCTGCCGTGTATTTGGTCGTCGTCGCTGGCTCGCATGTCTAGCCATAACGCGTATTTGGTATTCAGGAACTCCGCGAGGGAGACGGCCGAGAGATGCAGGTCTTTGGCAACTGCCGCAACCTCCGGAGAGCGCTTAGAGCCGACAGCAAACTGCTTTCTTACTTCGTCCCACTGCTGGTGCGCGCGAAGACCCGCGCTGTAGAGTTGATTGGGTACTCCCTTGATCGTCACCTCTACCTTCGTAATTTTGGGGTTATAGAATTTGTCGGTTTTTCTAGCACCGAACGCGAACCGAGCATCCTCGAACAACATCAGTATACCTTTCATCGAGCGGGCGGGTACGTTGACATTAATATTCCACAATGTGTCGCCTTTGTCTTTCGTCATCTTACGATGGCGAAGAACTCGTTCGTAAAGTATGGCAACGCGCCCGGCGTACTGGGTTCTGATCAATCGCGAGAGTTCGGGCATCGTGACCATGTCGTACTCCAGCGAAACATTATCGATCGTATACGTCGATAACATGTCGCTGGCTATGAGAACTCGGCCGTAGTCGTTGAACGTTAGTTCGTATTCGAGGCGGTCAGCCAAAGCGCTCTGATAGTAGGGCATGTGACTCTCCAGCAACTCAAAGTCGAGCGGGATGTAGAAGCGGTTGCCGTAAGCGCCCGCGACCGCATTGTCGCTCGCGTTGTTATCTGCCTTGTTAGCAGCCCCGATTCTAAGTCTGGTTACGTTCTTATTTTTGCTGGTGTCAATACCCTGATAGACAGCGTTTTCGCGCTCTTGCGCCGTCTTCCATAGGTCCTGATAACAATGGTAGACGTCGCTGTCGTCGATCGACATCACCTCATTACCAGAAATCTTTATCATGGTCTTCTTGACTATGGCGCGACCCAGGTTCTGAACGACGGTTCGGTCCTCGTCCGTCGACGTCAGCGAAATAGTGAAAGCGAGGCGAACAGTCCCCGGCACAATGACGTCGTTAGCTCCGAGGTTGGGGAAGCGGACTAACAGCTGTTGGTTCTGGTCGATCGTCGATGGGTTGTTCGTAATAACGACACTCTGTCTCACGCCTTTTGCCCCGAGGGGCTCACGCAGTCTGCGGTATGGATTGAGTTTGCGACCGTATTGACTCGAAGACATAATTTAGTGAATCTATATTAAACCCGTATGGTTTTGTCTTTAATACATAATTAATTTTAAGAAATTATAAATATGGCTGATTACGATAATGACATGTATGAAATCGGCAGAGCCGATTACGTCGATGCGGATGATGATGACATAGATGATTATAATGACGAAACGCCCTTGATACAGCCTCCAGTTCCAATCCAATTGGGGGAATTAGGTGGCGCTACAAGCAAGCGTTGGTCAAAGTCGGGAATTACTCGAGGGAGCTGTAAACGACTACTACAACAGTTTGGCAGAAAAAGGTCTGGTCCCGTCTGTCGGTCGCGACTACTCCATGTTCGAATTTGATCTGAACGGTAGATTGCGACTAAAAGCATCAAATGTCCCGATCGTCAACACGATGAACGGTAAACCCCTATCGCTAAACACCATTGCCGGAAACCGGGGCGGTGGCCAACTCATAAGGAGCGAACTAGGATTTCCAGATTGGACGCGTGGTAAAACAATTATGCCGACCCGCGCTGTAGAGGCCCTACAGTCTACCGACGAAACGATGGCGAAAACGGCCGCCGATATAGAAACTGTTGAGCTCAGCGAACTCCCTCGAGTAGCCACCGACGCTATTAACACGATGGAGACCACGTTCAGCGAAATCGACCTGTCTAACGATGACCCACTGTTACCTCTTCTCGAACTCCGGGGCCTCGATAAGGTTATGCAAACGGTACGGGGTGAACTGGTCCTTAACCTCTCCAAACTCTCGTCGCTGGATGAACATATCGCGCTAGAAGAAAGAAAACTGGAGGAAGCCGGTGTCGATATAGAATCTACCGAGCGGATCACCGAACGCCTACAGTCGTTGCGTGATGAAAGAGCAGCTCGTTTGGAGGCCGCCTCGACTAACCGTGAGGCTCTCCGCAACCAAATAAGTCGGATCCGCGAAACAATCTCGAGGGTCCTGCACGAGGAGACGACACTCGGTGAGCGTCTTCGCACTCTGTTCAGAGAACAGGGCATCACGATAGCAAGCATCCTCGTTGCTATCAGCATGACTATATCGACCATAGTTCTAGCTTTCACTGGTGGTGCGGCGCCACCACCCGCGCCAGCACCCACACCACCACCACCCGCGCCATCCGGCGGAGCCAAGGAGTGGATAAAAAACAACTAAAAGCCCTCGCCAGTCTCCTGGCTAAATTAGCCGAAAAGGCGGCTACCGCACTACCTGGACTGATCGGAAGTATCGTTTCTTACTTGCTATCTATATTATCAAAAACGGCCGGATGGCTAGCCAAAAATACTTGGGCTTTAATCGTGGCAATCGCCGGTCTCCTACTATTCTTCGCCAGAGAGTTCCTAAAACCAAAGCGTAAATAATCCGATCGCCACGAGGGCGACGACGAGACCTAATTTCTCCTCCTCGTGTGTTGTGCTTCCAACCTCGATTGATGTTTCAACATTGTTGATGGAACTCGATGGTGCATCCAATTTACGAATTGGGGGTACTGGGTTCGATTGTGTTGAGGGAGGTGTATCCATTTTGTGTTTTGGGGGTTTTATGAAATCTTTTTCAAATTTATTTGAATTTACAACTCCGCTCTCGATCATGTTGGAGGTGCGCTTGATGATATCCGTGTTCACGTTACCGTTGTGACCGATTTTTTGATTGGCGGTGGCGATTACGATTTTATTATTGTAAGCGTCAACCGGGTCGTCTCGTAGTATCATATTGCTCGGCGCCATATAAAGACCTATTCCAAATACATAGTCCACTGGGGTGCTGGCAGTCTGCAAAACGTCTTGATAATTCTGGATCGCCTTCTCCAGGTCCACCTTAGCTGAGATGGCGTCCTCAACAAGTGCCAAGAACTGTTTTTGCGCGTCAAACGCCGTTCCCGTGCCCAGTATAGAACTGCGAGTTTGCTTCTGTGCGCCGAGGATGGCCCAGACGTACGTGCGAATAGATTCGTTGACGCGAGTAACCCCGGCCTGCGTGAACCCTAGACCCTTATCTAACATAAATGTGGTCCACGCGTTCTGAACCTCAGCAGCCTGCTGTATGTAATCGACGTGAGCCCGTTTCGGAGGTAACATTTTACAAGAAAACACGCCACAGTGCCGACCTCCAGACACTTCTGGCCCGAAAGTCATAGTCGCGGGGTCAAATTCCCGGCGTTCCGACTGACGATGTGGTCACCGGAGTAATCGTGTCTAAAATCAGTCTGCGTCCAATTCCCGGACTGGCCCCGAATGAGAACGTCCCCGAGGCCGGTGGTGGTAGGAAATGCTTTCTGTCTCCAGTCCGCGTCTTTTGAAACGTTAAATTCGTTACACAGTCTTTCAAACGCCATACGGTCGTATGCGTTGGAAATGGGATCCCAGGCGTCGTCTTGAGGTAGAGAAATACCTAGTTCTTTGAGAATCCTCCTAATAGTATAATACGTGTGAAAGTTGTAGACACTTCGGAGCATGATATTCTTGGATGTTAGATGGTCTTTATGTGAAACTCCACACCCGGCTGTTGCGCACCATACAGCAAAATTTAGCTGGTTCTGCCAAAACTGCATCGGTGTGGCTTTCCACCCGTTTACCGCCTCCATCGTAGTAATCTTGGGCAGCCTATATTTCTCAAACGTGTTAGGGAAATTGGTGGCAAATCCACTGTCCGGTCTAACCGTTACGGTTGGGTGTACAAGGCGGTTAACAACGTCTTTTTGCGTGTATTTACCTCCGACCGCGTACTTTGCATTAGAGTTAAAGCTAAATGCTTTTGTATCCATTGAAAGATATTATTATGTTTGCTACTATCACTAATGTTCAAAAAGGGAGTTGTGAACTTCAAAAATCAATCGACAACTGCTGCGGAAAACGCCTGGTGGGCCTCAGATCAATCACCTTCACGGTCGGGTGGCAGAATGTGGGGAAGAGCGAAGGGTTTTACTATGTGAAGGATGGACAACAATTCGGTGTAAAGCTGCCTCACGGACTGTGGGGAATAAGACAGCTCAAAGATTTTGTCAACTCAGAGCTTGACGGTATAATCAACCTCACAGTATCGAATGCTACCGGACTCGCAACAATGACCATCAGCACTGATAATAAGGTAGTGGTCTCCCCGGGGTTGGGTATTCAACTCGGTTTTAGAGAGACATACTCCTCAAACAAAGGAATGTTTACCCCGGGTGAGTACGTCGGTGATAACCCGGTGGACTTCGCCTTCACGAAAACTCTCAGGGTGCACCTGGATCGGGTGAACACATCGTACAACACGGTAGACGGCACTCCCAGCACATTACTGAAAACCGTGCAAGCCAGCGACTGTTTCTATGGTGAGACTGTGACCTTAGACTTCCCACACCCCGAGATGAAAGTTTTGGAATCGGGACATATCCACGAATTTACGGTCTCTATTCTCGATGATCAAGCGAGAAAGTTGAAAAACGATTACCCGATTTCGGTAGTTCTCGAAATTTCTAATTGAGTATAGGTGCCCAATATTATAATTAATTTTATTATGAGTCTATACGGACCAGGTAGTTCTTCCGATTGGGTGACAAATTCAAAGAATTTGGAACCGGCAGAAGGTGGATTCATCCCAACAGAGGGCGACTTTTTAACTACTGGAAAAACCAAGGCCCTGATCAATAAAACCATATCGAAGGTCACAAACGGGATTCACAGGAGAATATCAGATGTTAGAGTAGAAGTGCTGACGGCGACTGCACAAATTGAGAAAGATCAGGCGGCTTATAAGGTGTTGCGCTCAGAGGACTCTCTCATCAGAGAAACGGAACTAAACGAACTAGGTAAAAAAATAACCAAATTTCGAAAAGAGAGCAGGTCGGATATTGATAAAGTCCGAGCAGACCGCCAGGCGGCCCTTACGTTGCGCTTAGAGGACTCTCTCATTAGAGATGCGGCATTTACCGAACTAGATAAAAAAATAACCAAATTTCGAAAAGAGGCCACGTCGGGTATTGAGAAAACCCGAGAAGACCACCAGGCGGACCTTACGGAGGCTTATAGGGTGTTACGCTTAGAAGACTCTCTCAGCAAAGAAGCGGCGGTTGTTGATCTAGACGGAAAAATAACCGAATTTCGAAAAGAGACCCGGTCGGGTATTGATAAAGTCCGAGAAGACCACCAGTCGAACCTTGCGGAGGACCTTGCGGAGGCTTATGATGCGTTGCGCTTAGAGGACTCTCTCAGCAAAGAAGCTACACTTACTGAACTAGACGGGAAAATAGCCGAATTTCTGAAAGAGACCAGGTCGGGGTTGAGGGGTCCGAGAAGACCACAAGGAGGCCATTGCGGAGGCTTATGGGGCGTTGCGCTCAGAGGACTCTCTCAACAGAGAAGCGGCACTTACCGAACTAGACGAAAAAATAACCAAATTTCGAAAAGAGGCCCGGTTGGGGATTGAGGGGGATACGAACGGGTATTGAGAAAGCCCGAGAAGACCACCAGGCGGACCTTACGGAGGTTTATAGGGTGTTGCGCTCAGAGGACTCTCTCATCAGAGAAGCGGCGGTTGGTGAACTAGATGGAAAAATAACCGAATTTCAAAAAGAGGCCCGGTCGGGTGTTGAGAAAGCCCGAGAAGACCAGGCAGCCCTTGCGAAGGCTTATGAGGTGTTACGCTCAGAGGACTCTCATCAGAGAAGCGGCGGTTGCCGAACTAGACGGGAAAATAACCGAATTTCAAAAAGAGGCCCGGTCGGGTGTTGAGAAAGCCCTAAAAGGCCACCAGGCGACCATTACGGAGGCTTATGATGCGTTGCGCTTAGAGGACTCTCTCAGGAAGCGGCACTTACGAACTAACGGACGACGGAAAGATAACCGAATGTTTCCGATAAACTGAAATATGATCGTATAGCCGCGACCAAAGCTCTTGAGGAGGCCTCTTATAATATTCGTACTGAGGCATATAACGCAAACAGTGCGCTTGCCGGAATAGTCCGAACAATGAAAACGCTAAAACGTGCCATCACAGTTTGGGCTGAGAAGCGGGGCCCATTGGTTGAGGGGCACTATGAATATTCGTTCGGTGCCAAAGCGAGTAATAAATGTGGGGGATACACTATGACAGCCGCGGGTGAAGTTATCCAAATGGCGGTCTGCTCGGTTAATGGTAGTGGTAAACCTGTGGGCGCGGTCGCGATAAATATTGTAGTAGATGGGGAAGAACGGGGGGTTGCAGTCACTAAAATCTCTGGAGATAGTTCGACGGTGGTTTCGTTCTCCGGTTATGATCGAATTAGACTTTCCAAAGGTAGTGTTATTAACTTTGTTACGAAATTCGGTGACCAAGAGAGTTCTTCCACTATTGTCTCGTTGTTAATTGAACTTATTTTGTAAATACTAATATATTGAAATAAATTTGTAAAATTTAAATATGAACGAATCAACGCTTCCAATTGTCAATACCACTCCATCAACACTGTGTACAATTAACGAAAGAAGTTCAGATTTTAGGTTGAATAATATCGTCGCTATGCAGGATATTTTAGTTAGAGAATATACAAATAGAAAAAGAAACGCTAAAAAATATAGGCGCACGGTGAACATGGCTGAAGTATCTAGCACGGCTCTGGCGAGTGTTTCTGTGTTGTGTGGGGCGGGGACAGCTGCAACTATATCCACCATTATAACGGTTCCCGTAGCGGGGATTTTATGTGCGGTGTCGGCCGTTTCTGGGTTGTTGTGTATGGTAATTAGGGCGTCGGGTGGAAAACTCGAGAGAAAATGTAGAAAACATGATAGAATATCTGTTCTCGCCAGGTCGAAAAAAAATACCATCGACGTTATGGTGTCCAAAGCGTTGGCCGATAAGAAAATATCAAATTTTGAGTTTGAATCCGTGGTGGAAGAAATGGGGAGATATGAACAATTAAAAAATGATATAAGAATCAAGGCGCGCGCCACCATGCCCAAAATTGAGTGTACTGATTGGGATAAATTTAGGGAAAAACTTGGAGATAAAGTCGGAAGAAATTAATATTTTTATTAAATAATTATATTGGTGCAGTAAACAATTTATTAATTAATTTTAGGAAAATTATAAAAACAAAAAAAAAAAAAGTTGGGTCACACCGAGGCTCGAACCCGCGCCAGCAAAACCCTTCTGGGTCCACCTCGCTAAGCCACTCTCTTTCATTTATTCATTCATTCATTATTTTCTGTTTGGCTTAGCGAGGTGTAGCTACCCGTACTGCACACCCCCATCTCTCGGCTGTTCTAGTAATTAGTGTCGAAAGTCTAGGCAACCTTGGAAGTGTCAGCACGGGTGCACTGAGCGCTCATTTTTCGTCAAGGGGCGTCCCCCAAGACAAAGTATTGTTGTTAATTTTACATATATTAAGCTAAAACCGTGTTGTGCAATACCAATATTTACTCTTTTTTTTTTATTTGCTTTTTATATAATAAGTATTTAATAATATAGGTTATAACGTTCTAAATTATTAAAAGTAAAATTAAAAAAATTAAAAACATGCCAACCAATCACAATGTAAGAAATACTTCTGGAATATCGATAGTGGGTTGTGTAATACACACCCACGTGTGTGTAGTATATATTATAGTGTGTTTATGTTTCATCCCGGAAGACGTAATCGTGTAATCTCTCTATAAAATGGACACTTAATATACGTGTAAGGTAGGACACATAATTTGCATGTTTATAACACGTGTAAGTGAAACATTGTCGTCTGCTTGGTGTTGTGATTACAATATAAATTTATAAGCGATATCGTAGAAATGTACGTTCGTAAAACGAATCGTTGGGTTTTAAAAATTTTTGTATAATACGCCTTAGTTTCATATCCGATACGCATTATCTGTCTTAATGTTCGTATTTGCCTCTTGTATAGTTGACATAATTGCCGGTATAATATTGTAAATGTAACGTTTTTTATCGGAGCGTAATAAATTACGCTGGTATTTCATATATTCGATATCGCCTAGTGTTCTCATTTTATAGAATTTATATACAGGATTATAACCCCCGTAAGCTTCGTAAACTTCTTCAACACAGTCATTAAAAAATTTCAATTCAAATTGTATTGTATTATCCATTTTCTCTAATAATATTGATACTTGTTTTTTCTGTTCAATTGGACGTGAAAAAAAACATGATGTATTTATGACACCAATATATACTTTCAAAAGTCAATTACCAATATAATTGGGACTCCCTCTTTTCAAAATTATTTTCTCCAAAAATTCATAAATTTGCTGTCGGGAGACCCAATTTTCCTCGTTAACCAATTTTTTTGATTTTCGGGGGTGGTGGGGGTATTATAGAGGGTTATAAATGATATCACGGTAGGTGGTATCATTTTGACTCCCTTACTACTACTTAACCGCTGTCGGTGGCGGGATATTAGAAACTAACATTGCGTTCCACTCACTACTTGACATCGGTCAGTTCTATTCCAATGCAACAGTATCGGCTATGAGGTACTCATATGAATCTCTACAGTTTTGGTCTATGGTCAAAAACCTATTTAAAGGCAAAGGAATTAATTTCTTTCGGGGATATAAGGCACAGGGTTTAAATGAGAATGAAAATGCGCCTGTTAAGACAATTTATTGCAAAATTAACTTTATAGTTCCGTCAGACAGTGTTCTTAGGAATGAATCCTCAAAATATATAGATGATGCTAAAGAACCAGGTGTCCTCAGAACGTCCATATAATCATTTGCCAGAGAACATTGTGACAAGGACGTGAAGATTTCCATCGATCGCCCGGGACTGTTCCTAGACCCTAATCAATCCTAGACCCTAATCATACAGTATTTTTAGTGATTATGGAGCGGAAGAGAAATAAGAAACAAAATATTGTTGGTCCAGAGTACAGGTGGGTTGTGACAGTAAGACAAACATGGTACTTACATGAACATAGAATATTTATTGAAAAAGAAAACTTCGAAAAGCATGTTTATGCACGTTATTCAATAGCACATTATTTGGTGGAAAATGATTTATTATGTTTCGTAAATGATAATAAGTAACTGTATCAGGCATTTGTGTCTACTAACAATATCACATACATGATTTATTGATGTGTATAGAGAGCAACTGCTAAAATCCTCTCAAGAAACAGCAATTAACACAGTGTACGTTTATTAACGACAGCTCAGTTACGGAGATCTTGTGATAGTTACCCATCTCATTGCCTCTAGTTACCCAACTCATTAATTTTCTCTGCGCTCCGTTACCCGTATCATCGGTGAAATTTCAAACGTCTATAAAAGCAGAATAAGCAACATTTGGGGAATACATAGGCATTAAAATCATAGTATATACACATATTGAGCTAACCATCGAATGCCATTAAATGCACGAAGCGTAAACAGTCGAAAATCGCGATATTTCAACTTACCTCGTTTCACGTCCGCCATCTTGGGATGTCCGTAACTGCAGTTACGGATATCACCTTACCCCCAGTGATTTAATGTGTGTGTCTCGTATCTCCGTGTGTAGAAAAAAATGACAACTATTTTGTATAAATATTTATTTTACATATTCAAAATGATTTTATTTGTCACTTTGGTGTTATTAAGCTTTATTGAGACCGGTTTAATGAAATAATTTGGCATGCTCCGTTAGTTGAAGACAGAAATAGATTTTTGGCTAAATTTAGGTGTCAGAAAATGACGGGGAAATGGAGTTTTCTAGTTGTTACCAGTGTATATCTTTGCCATAGTGCCAGCGTGGGTTGGATGTTGTGCTGGTCACAAACACATTAAGCCCACATTTATCATAGCGACTGACATATCATTAATATTAACGACTGACATATCATTAATATTAATATTTTAATTCAGTTTTAATCTATATATCCCACCTCCCCGACACGGCACCCAGATCATGAGAATAGCTACTTTACCGAAGTAAAATTAATAGACAGTACATATACATGTAGTTAGAATCATAGATTATGGGCTACACTAGTCACAAATGTCTCTAGATCAGTCGAAGTCACGTTGCAACATTTGGCTTATATGTGGCTATGACTGGAGAAATGTTTTTTGCGGCCAGTGTAGGTCCGTATCAGCCTGTGCATCCGCACAGTCTGAACAGGATATACACTGTTCGCAAATCCATCAATGAAATGCCCGTCATACGGCTAACAAGCATTATCCCGTCAACACAGTGCGTATGTGCCGTGAAACACGGTGCCGTGAAACATTTTTGATATCCAGTCAATACAATTTTTGCATTTTACAGCCATTTGTAGGTGTTGACGGGATAAATAGAATAGTAGGTTAGTGCCGTGAATGGGAAAAAATATCTGGCGCGGCGCAGAGTCTCGCCCATCCCGTTTCCTGAGCCTTGCCAGATATTTTTCCCATTCACGGCACTAACCTACTATTCTCTATCTATTTTCCTTATTTCCGAACCAAAGTATATGTTGTGACCACTCATTTGAACCGTCTCGCCCCGTGGTCACAACATATACTTCTGATGAGAAATAAAGAAATTATTGAGCCTTGCCGGATATTTTTTCCCATTCACGGCACTAACCTACTATTCTCTATATACGGATCGTTACCAGTTTCTGAGTTTAATTAGATCCTTTCTTGATAAATTTATTTATCGAATTGTTCACATAAGTTTGTTTATAACTACACGAGAGGGAATGTTCCTATCGTAGGTAGTTCGGAGACAAACTAGTTTACTAGTTTCACATCAGCTACCTACGGATCACTTGAAGGACTGTCCGGTGTCCGGTAGTCCGGTGTCCGGTAGTCTGGTGTCCGGCGTCCGGCGTCCGGTGTCCGGTGTCCGGTGGTACGGAAACTGGCAGTATAACGATCCGTAGGTCTGGTAGTATGGGGAATACGACCAGTGGACAACATGGAACCATGGAACAGTTAGAGGGTCAGAATAGTTCCGTTTGTCCAAGGGGAGTTCAACCGGTGATGATACCGGGAACTGGTCAGGAGTACCCAGATCGACAGTCAGAGTACATTGTTACACCGTTAGGTACTTTTGCCACGGGTAACAAAGATCCACTACCAGAGTACCATGCTATGCACATAGACATGGATACTGAACGGGTGTTGGAACATCCAGTTAGTGCTCAGGTGACTAGAAGCATGACGCCTAGCGCAGGGCAATTACCCAAGAGCACTTTAACATCTAAAGCTTCAGAGCTTTCACATCCGGTAGATACCGGGTTGGGAGCAAGCATGAGACGGGCAAGGTCTGTGAAAATACCTAGAGCATACAGGAGCTCTTCATCTTCTAGTTATGGGTCCAAACGCCGCTCCACAAGGAGGGGTAGGAGTTCTTCTTCGTCTAGCTCGTCGTCCCCTCATAGGAGACACAAGCATAGACGGAGACATAGATCTCGTCATAGAGACCATAAGTCTAGAAGGGCTTCATCGGGACATAGTTCAGATCTCCCTTTATCTCTGAAGGTAAATCAGCGGGAATCTGAATCTTCAGGCTTGATGCAGTTCATGCATCAAATGATGAAGCAATTCCTGGATAAACAGTCTACAGCGACTATAGAGCCTGTCGAACAGGAATTTGATCCTGTGGAGGATTATTTGGAAGAAGTCGAGGTATACGACGATACCATTACTTCCATACATCCGGCTCCGGAGGTGGAGGAGGTAGATGATACTGACACCCCACCCTCCTATATGGAGGCCATCCAGGCGGTGTATAAATACTTGCCGCTAGACATTTGTCCTCCTCAACCCGTGAAACCTCCAAGAGTGACTTCTCTCTTTGAGGCAGATTCTGACAGAGAACCGCCTAAAGAGATCATCTGATTTTGTACCGAAAGAATATGCGGTACATGCGACCTCGTTGAAGTTTTATAAGAACCATACTTCAACGTGGTCACAAGCTACACCTACCTTGGATAAGGATGCGCAGAAAGTGGGCATACTTAAGGTAGATACACCCATCCTATCTCAGAAAATGACAGACATGATTGATGTTAGATCTCGAGCCATGGTATCTATGGCCTCTCAGGTAGACCTTTCTTTGGCAGCTACTAAGGTAGCACTGGAGAAAGGGGATACGAGAGCAGTTCAGGCACTGCTAAAGTCAGCAGCCAGAGCAAACAAACACATCCTGACGACATCGTTGATAACATCAGCTGATTTGCTTCTAGCTAGAAGAGATGCTACCTTGTCAAGGGCTTCAGTGCTTCCGTGACAGGGTAGGCAGTTTCTTAGAGCGGCACCTCTACAATCCGAACAGCTGTTTGGAGGACGTTGCTCAGGTGTAGCAGATACTGACCTCGCTGAACGGCAGAGGATACAGTTGGCTAAGGGGTTTTCGGGACCTAAACCGAGTACGAGAGGTAGTCGGCCACCTAGAGGAGCATATAGAGCGAGAGGTGTGGCTAGAGCGGGGAAGACTAGGTCTCGCCCTCCACCTATGGACACACAAACTGTTCATCAGCCGCAATATGTTGCGGAAGACTTTACACGTCCTGCCCCTCCAGCTAGGGGAAGAGGTAGGGGTGGCAGAAGAGGTAGGACCCCTCGAGGACGTTTCTCCAGTAGGAGGCCTCGAAGGGGCAGTTTTTGATGTCGCGAGGGCGTTTCGTGTGGGGGGGTGTTGACCATTCCAATACCCTACGTGCCTGTAGGAGGCAGACTGACGGTCTTTCTGAAGGAATGGCAGGAGATCACCAACTGTCCATGGACGTTGGGGATCATAAAAAGGGGATATTCTATCCCCTTCAACCCCCCCCCCCCCCCCCCCCCCCCCCCTCTTCAGAGGAGCTGTCCGGATTGGGGACTCCCCCGAAGGACTTGCTCAAAAGACAGGCCTTAGACAAGGAGATACAAGATATTTTGAGCAAGAACGCGATAGAACAGGTCATGGACACTTCCACTCCAGGCTTCCACAGCAGACTGTTTGTCGTTCCCAAGAAGAACGGCAAACTACGCCCCGTGTTAGATGTATCCAGTCTGAACAAATCGGTTCAGATAGACCGGTTCAAGATGGAGACAGCCCGGTCTATCCGAATTGCCTTAAAGGTGGAAGATTGGTCAGTCTCCATCGATCTGAAGGACGCATACTTCCATGTCCCGATTTCACAGGCGTCAAGGAAGTATCTGAGGTTCCAATGGAGAGGAAAGGTTTACCAGTTCATGGTCCTCCCATTTGGAATTTCAACAGCACCAAGAGTATTTACCAAACTGATGGAGGTCGTAGCAGCAGCAGCAAGGATACTAGGTATTGCTCTGCTGCAATACTTCGACGACTGGCTGATTCACAACCAGTCGAGGGTGATACTCTTGAAAGATTTGGTCAGAGTTTGGCAACTGGTGACCAGTCTAGGTCTTATTCCCAACATAGAGAAATCAGAACTGATTCCATCTCAGGATTTCTGCTATGTGGGAATGAACTTCCTAACGGACATAGGCAGGGTGAGGGTACCACCGGACAGAATACAGAGCGCACTAAAGACGGTGTTCAACGCTCTAGATGCTGTTTGCATGTCCGCAAGGAATATCCTGTCGTTGCTGGGCGTCCTGGGAGCAACGGCGGAGTTGATTTGCCTGGGGAGATTACAACAATGAGACCCCTGACAAATCTTACTTACTCTATCATTGGAGACCACACCAGTACCCGTTGGATATGATTATTCATCTATCCAGAGATTTCAAAAGACATCTCCGATGGTGGGCCCAGAAGAATCATTACCTTCTGGGAGTACCCATGGTAGATCCAGAGCCCAATATGTTTCTCACCACAGACGCGTCGAACACAGGCTGGGGAGCGCATCTCGAACCGCTGGGTATTCTGATGAAGGGTTGCTGGTCATCAGAGATGGGCAACCAACACATAAACATGTTGGAACTCAAAGCAGTGGTGCTATCAGTTCACCAATGTTTAGAGCATCTTCGGGGAAAACATGTTCGGATAGTAACGGACAACACTACGGTGGTCGCGTACCTGAACAGGCAGCGAGGCACCCATTCTGTGTCCCTTTGCATAGAGACAAGGGATCTGCTAATGTGGTGTCACAGTCACAACATACAGTTGACTGCCAGACACATCACAGGCAAGAAAAACATTATAGCGGATTACCCGTCTCGTTAGGGTACTCCAGTCCTAACAGAGTGGACATTATCACAGACAGTGTGCAACACTGTTCTGGGAAGATGGGGCAATCCCTGGGTAGACCTGTTCGCCACGAGGCTGAACAACAGGCTCAGGATGTATGTGTCCCCGGTGCCGGATGTCCACGCTTGGGCAGTAGACGCTCTATCATTAGAGTGGAACCAGATGGACGCATACGCCTTTCCAACGTTTGTGCTTCTCCCGAAGGTGCTCCAGAAGATTCGGGCAACAAGGTGCAAGGTCACCCTGATTGCTCCGTGTTGGCCAACGAGGAGCTGGTTTACAGAACTACTGGACCTACTCATAGTCACCGGTGAAGCTACCAGTGTACCACGATCTTCTCACACAGCACGAAGGAAGAACTGTTCATCCAGGCGTGGGAAGTCTCAACTTACACGCCTGAGGTTATCAAGCGAGGTATCCGAGCAGATAAGTTTTCGGACGAGGCTGCAGAGATCATCTCCAGGGCAAAGAGAGTGTCCACATCCAAGTGCTATGACCAGAAGTGGGGTGTCTGGTCAAATTGGTGTGATAAGAGGAAGATCGATCCTAGCAGACCAGCTTTAGGACAAGTAGGAGATTTTTTTATCTACCTTTTTCATGACAGGAAACTTTCCGTTCCTACCATTAAAGGTTATAGGTCAGCTTTGGCAAGTTCGCTTAAGATTACCAAACACCAAGCCAGATCCATTGGGACGGATGAGAGACTTTCTCAGATGGTTGCAAGTTTTGCAAGAGAAAGACCAATAGGTAGGTCAATTATTCCAAAGTGGAGTTTGTCAGCAGTGTTATGGGCACTAACAAAGACTCCTTATGAGCCTATGGAGCAGGCAAGTATAGCGTGTTGGACTATCAATACAGCTTTTTTATTAGCATTTGCAACAGCTATGCGCAGAGGCGAACTCCATGCGCTGGTCATTAATGATCCTAGTTTTAGGGTTGGTAAGGAATCCATGACGCTAGTCTATGAACAGGGATTGTTACCCAAGACAGCGGCACCTCATGAGGTGATGTCCCCTATTCGTATTCCAGCCATTCAGACTGCCAAGGGAGTATCGATCACGGACACTACTCTCTGTCCTATAAGGGCAGTAAAGCATTACATTATACTCACAAAGAAGACTAGAGCAAGAAGAGTCAAGCTTTTCATCCCTATTCAAGGTGAGCATGATGTCTCTAAAGCCACTGTATCAAAATGGATAACGTTGGCAATTAGAAGGGCATACGAGGGTTTCTCGGAAAAGATTAGTCTAAATCTAAAGATCTCAGCCCATGAGGTAAGAGCCATCTCTACTTCATGGGCTTTCAAAAACAGAATTCCTGTGAAAAGAATTATGGAAACTGCTTCTTGGAGAAATAATAACACTTTCTCCACCTTCTATCTCAGATCGATGTCGGAACAATGTGGCGACCTATACAAGCTAGGCCCTTTAGTTGCTGCAGGACAACTCCTGCAGGAACCGGGACCTAGTTTGAAACAATAATTGAGACTTCAGTAAAGATGTGCACTTTACAGTTACCGTCGAGGATGTGCATTGACTTTTCTCCATCATTGTTGCGAGGTTAAAAAGTGCGCTTTAACAAATAAATTGTAATGTCAAGTGTTAGCTAGTGAATTGTGCAGAAACGTTAATTGTTCATTAGCATATTGGAGGTAACTAGTGCGCTTTACTGGTGAAAAATACCGCGTGTGAATTGAATGTGCAGACTTTAATTTTCAAGGTCACACAGGTACAGAGTACACTTTACCGAGTATATGGTTGGAATGTGTATAGACTATTCTTCCAATTTCATTTCTATCTCGATAATATTCCTTGGTTAGAGTGTCATATACCTATTATGTATGTTATGTATCCACGCTCGAACGATAATATTGTGAAACATTGTATATGGGCTGGAGTATCATTCATTAATGGATTACTAAGTGAAAACTCGTCCCATCTAAGAAGTGTGGTACGACGTACACAGATGAAGAGGACAAGAAGACACGATTTGTCTAAAGTACGTAAGTTAAACAGTATTGTATAATTGTCTCTCTTTTCAGCCCAGTCCGTTAACAATGTTTCACACATATATATATAGGTCCACATAATAGATCTGAGATAGAAGTCGGAAACTCCTTTTGTGGGGACAAAAAAGGGGGGGGCGCATTTCGATTATACGTATTTGATGATGGATTCCAATAGGTTAAGTCGTTAAGTAGGTTCTCCACAAGCCTTTGAAGTATATGGAAGTTATTCAGAATTGAAACAAAGCAGGTTGACTTTGGTTTAATAACTTTAATCAGTTTACACATATACTTATATAATGAAGAAAGGATAATAGATCCTTACCTCCCACCGAAGAGACGAATTCTGTAGTAAAAGTAACATCACAGTAAGGAATAAAAATATAAATTTTCAAAATAGAAAATTAGTTTTTATTATACTTACCTGTGATGTTACTTTATAGAGTTCCCTTTATAAAGTTTTTTTACTTTATCCTCCCACCCCGCTTCAGGATACTTAGGATGACAGATATGGCCTCCGGAAGTGACGCGTCACCAGGGGAGACTAGGGGATAAGGCTAAAGTGGAGACCACAGTGTTGATTCTTTATTTCATTAAGAAATAGAACGTCAGAAAGGGTCTTTTTAGACACCCTGATAGCAAAAGTAACATCACAGGTAAGTATAAAAAAAACTAATTTTCTATTAGGAAAATTTATATTTTTATCGCCAATTGCGAAAGTGGCGATCGCCAGCGGAATCCCTGGTGTATTATAACATATTTTCAGCTGCAATGTCAATGTTGATTTGTACACCCTCTGATCTATTTCAATGCCGATATCCTTCAGACATGATAAACTAGATGGTTGGTAAATCCGATAAATATTCCCCGATGACGCCTGGATTGAAATTCATGTTCTTGACACTGTGTATTGGTGTAGTATGCTTATATTGGTATATGTTTCACATTGATATCGCAAGTGGTCAGAGATATAGAAATTTGAAAAACTTTAACGCAAGCTTTAAAAAAAGATCTAAGTCATTTGACCTTGGGCTCCTGGGCAGCATGGATAGGGTATACATTGAAAATATGGATGGTGATCAAAGTGTATGTGAAGTTTCAAGTTGACATCACAAGCGGTCTCAGAGATATAGCAATTTGAAAAACGTAAAAATCGGACGGCGGACGGAGTGGTAACTACATGTAAAACCTCCCCCGAAAAAAAGGGGACCATAAAAAGCGATTGTTCACCAATTATCCATAAATACCCAGATCCAGAGGAGATGGTTCATTACTACGACTCCTCTGAATCTATACAAATGTGTGGCTGTGCTTGAAGAAATTGGGCTTATGGGTTTTGCGACTAGCGTAGCTCCCGATCGAATAGCACATTTCTGTAGCCTGCTAGCCGTCTGTATTGCATGACGAGTGTTTCATTGATTGAACGACTGTGCGAATGCACAGGCTGATCTGGATCTTCACTGGATCTTCCCATTTCTCCAGTCACTGCCACATATTACCACCGAGTCTTGTATTGGAAGTCACATCAACAAACGAACATCAGTTTTGATGGCGTTTTATTTTGGTATACAATAAATGACACTATATAAATGAAGAATTGTAAGTTAATGGGCTTTCTTCTTCTTAGCTGATTTTGTCATTGTCATGACAACCGGTGCCTGGTACTTGCCCAATGAGATCTTGTTTATGTAATACAGCGCCACACACGAGAAGATGAAGCTGAAAATAGAGAAGAAATAATGTAAAACAAAGAAAGTGAAAGTGCAGCAAAAGCCAAGGTCATTTACAGACGGGTCCTCGGTTTCAAATGTCATCTGATAGATCAGTGGGATGGAAATAATACGCCAGGGACCTGTTTCACTAAACTTCTTACGACTAAAATGTTCGTAAGTGCAAATTTAAGATCGTCTGGAAATATAAATTGATGGATTTACATTTATTGAGCATAGGCTGCATATGCAGCCTATGCTCAATAAATGTAAATCCAGTAATTATTTACGAGAAAACAATGTTAATGTGAAATTTACAGACTATCATAATTTTGCACTTACAAACATTTTAGTCGTAAGAAGTTAAGTGAAACGGGCCCCAGAGCTCCAGATGAGGTGCGTATTGGCGGATTTTACGCACTTATTTTAGCAGAATATGCATTGATTATCAACAGTGGGAGTACAAAATACTCACCGCAATGTGAAAATACTGTAACAAAGTTGAAAATTTACTTAGTTGAGCTGCAAAAAGCAAACAATGTATGTTAAAAATTTACTAAGTTGACCTGCAAATTTGCTTTTTGCAGTTTGTTTGTTTTGTTTGTTGGGGTTTAACAGCCTACCAACAGCTAAGGTCATTTAAGGCTGGGTCAATGGGTTTAGTACTAAATCCCATATATTACCTGTACAAGTACATGTACATGTTCAAGTACATGTACAAATGGGGGGAAATTTACCAAAATCAGAACTGAATATTTACAATAAATATCTCATTTATGAAATGGCCCTTTACAACACGTGATAACAAGGTTTTCATGTGATAAAACATACTTTATATTACACTAGTATATTCTGAGATTTAACCCTTAGACCGCTATCTTAAATTTGTTGTCGTCTGCTGTTTATTTTCTATTTTCCATTTTTATCATCAAAAACACTTTAGAATAATTTTCAACATGTTTTGACAGCACTTCAGAATCATTTCCATTGGAAATGATTCTGAAGTGCTGTCAAAACATGTTTTTATTGAGAAATAAGGCAAGATATAAAAGCAACAGCAGACGACATTGTAGTGAGTAGCGGTCTAAGGGTTAATACAGTTTTATTGCACTATGATGCTCATTTTTGCAATAAATAATATGTTACCAAACTTGGAAAATCAACTTCTATTACACTTGAAACTTCCCTTCGAACTACTTTTAGGACAACATTGGCACAGTTTCTCATTATGACTACACCAGCGCTCCAGATAAGATGCGTATTTGCGTAAATACCCAATTAAAATTGCCAAAAAATCAATTGAAATCAGAAGTAGCGAGTATCAAAAAGCAATAAAAAATTTGTGGTACCTTTATCATACTGCAGAAAACAATAAACAGACCACAAATATAGCATAACTTTCTTATTTTCCATGAAACCACATCTTGGTATTTCATTAGAATTGTCTCCAAGGAGACAATTCTAATGAAATGCCAAGACATGTTTTCATTTCGAAGCAAAATATTCAATAATTGCTGTCTGATTATATTTTACCCAATGAAAATATTGAAATACCCAATTGCTTCAGAAATGATGGAGTGACAATACTCAATTACTAATTCCTTATCTGGAGCCCTGCTACAAGTTGTTTAGCTAGAACTAACCAACGTGATGTCAAACTGACATATCTGCCAATTCTAACATCAATGATGTCCCGAAAGTTCTAAGGGAAGTAAGTTACTCTTGATTTTCCATGTTCAGTATTAAACCTATGTTAATTTATAAGACTTGTTTTTACAGTGGAACCTCTCTAAACCGGACACACTGTAATTCAGGCACACAAAGATATAAATGTGTACTTGGTAGTCAGGTACAGTTTAATGGCCTATCAACAGCTAAGGTCATTTAAAGCCGGACCAAAGGGTTCGATCCCGTATTCAACCTGCTGCAGACATGACCAATAAGGTTACATTATGCAGGGATTCCGCTGGCGATCGCCACTTTCGCAATTGGCGATAAAAATAAACAGTTGGCGATAAAAAATTACAATTTTGATTATTTATTTTTTTAAGTGGCGATGTTTTTATTTTCCCCAGCGGAATCCAAGCAAGCACCTGTATGTTATAATATAATAGGCGTAATTGCAATGTCATTGCAATTAAGCCTATTATATTATAACATACAGGTGCTTGCTTGGTGTCCTGTTTAGGGCAGTTCCACTATAGTATGATTTGTTGATTTGTCCACTACGTCCTTGTCCACTGCCGTATGTCCCATCCTTGATTGGGCTCCAAGAATCTGGACCAAATGTGACCCGACCTTTAATTTGCCCAGATGTGTTGCGACCTTGAATTTGCCCAAAGTGTTGCAGCCTTCATTGGTCCAAATCAATTGTAATCTTGAATTGGCCACTAAATGTTCTGACCGTTTGTCCAAATGTGTTGCGACCTTAAATTGGCCCCAAAATATTGCGACCTTGAATTCACCCAAACCTGCATGCAATAAACTTACCATGTAGTCACACAGACTCTGTGAACTAACCCCGACATGAACATGGCCACCACGAGACAACCAGCAACTGCAATGGATGAAAGGTGAAAGGTCAAGTCCAGGGAATATAGCTCCAGATAAGGCACGTATTGGTGAATTTTACACATACATGTATATTTAAGCTGAATATGCATTGATTTTCAATAGCTGGAGTACAAAGTCAAAGTACTAATCACGTAGTTGATACCAGAGCTCCAGACAAGGTGTGTATTGGCGTATTTTACGCAATTATTTTACCTGAATACGCATTGATTATCAAAAGTGGGAGTACAAAATACCCACAGCAATGTGAAAATACGCATTGATTTTCATATTGAGTAGCGAAAATACTGTCATAAAGTTGAAAATTCACTTAGTTGAGCTGCTTTTTGCAGCTCAAATAAGTGAATGTTTAAATTTGTCATATTTTTCTATCACTTGTTCCTATTTAGTAATGAAGAAAATCAATAATTAATTTGTAAAAGTAAAATACGCAATGATTTTGAAAGCAGGGGGTACAGTACGCTTTAGACACAAAGCTTAACTGGAGCTCTGTGATACTTATTGATTTTTAAATTGACAAGTATAACTGCTCTAATAACATTGAAAATTCACTTATTTGAGCTGAAATTCACATTTTTGAGCTGAAAAAAGCAAACACTGTATTAATAATGCCCACTCAGGTACTCAGTAGGTACAGAATGTTCTTTATATCAGTAGCCTATTTCACCAACATTGCAAAGTACACTTTCCTGGCAAAGTATACTTTGAGGGAGAAATTTTAAATTTTAGTATAAATTTATTAATTGTTATTATACTGAATTTATTACATTATCACAGCCATTTTGGCTGTGATAATGTTATAAATTCACTATAATAATTCTGCATAGTTTTAATCATCACATATAAGCGGTCATTAGTTCTGTATGAAATACTGCATTTCGGAAAAATAAATGATTACTCCCTCAAAGTATACTTTGCTAGATAAGTATACTTTGCAAGTTTGATGAAATCGGCTACAGAGATATCATCCAAGACATTTTCTAGCAAAACAAACATCCATTTTTTGATGAAATCGGCTACAGAGATATCATCCAAGACATTTTCTAGCAAAACAAACATCCATTCGCCATTACCCCACATATTGATTGGCATTATAATACATTTTATATCTGACGTAAATTTCCACACTGATATCAGGGGTGATAACTGTGTTTCCTTAAAATGTTAACAGACATTATTGTTTATTTTAACAGACATTACTGTTTATTTTCTGTATTTATTTTTGGATGTGCAATGATCATACTTTATAATCTGTCAAAAATTTTATTTTTTCAGGCGACACATTTAATTAGTAAATGTATAAATAAATAAAAAATATCACGCCTCATTTGCGTATGAAAATAGCCTGATATCACCGCGCGTCACTATCAGTAAAATAAACATTACTAAATTAGCGGGCACTCGTAAATTTTAGAACTGGTGGAATAGTGACATAATTTATACACTTATTTAAATCCTATATAACAAGAAACGAGGCAAAGCCACGAAGGCCAGGTTTTTTCCAAGCATAACATAATTATACCCACTTTTTGTACACTAGATGGCCGTGGCCTGCATGTCGCGCCTTGGGGCGAGGCATGGACACTAAAAAAATAGATATAGTAGATGGAAAAACTTTAACCAAAAAACTTTAACCGGACACATGGACGAACGGACGGACGTATGCTAAAATGCCGACGATATCGCGCTTTCCGCAAGCAGGTGTGACAATGATGATAAACACCCATGTGAAGTATCAAGGTATTGGGTGAAGCAGTTGCAGAGATATAGTACACGAAAAAACTTTAACAAAAAAATTCAAAGTAATTTGAACTTGACATAGGGCACAGGATCGCGCTTTCCGCAAGCAGGTGCGACAATGATGATAAACACCCATGTGAAGTATCAAGGTATTGGGTGAAGCAGTTGCAGAGATATAGTACACAACAAAACTTTAACAAAAAAATTCAAAGTAATTTGACCTTGACATTGGGCACAGGATCGCGTTTTCCGCAAGCAGGTGCAACAATGATGATAAATACCCATGTGAAATATCAAGGTATTGGGTGAAGCAGTTGCAGAGATATAGTACACAAAAAAACTTTAACAAAAAAATTCAAAGTAATTTGACCTTGACATTGGGCACAGGATCGCGCTTTCCGCAAGCAGGTGCGACAATGATGATAAACACCCATGTGAAGTATCAAGGTATTGGGTGAAGCAGTTGCAGAGATATAGTACACGAAAAAACTTTAACAAAAAAAATCAAAGTAATTTGACCTTGACATTGGGCACAGGATCGCGCTTTCCGCAAGCAGGTGCGACAATGATGATAAACACCCATGTGAAGTAGTATAAGGTATTGGATGAAGCAGTTGCAGAGATATAGTACACGAAAAAACTTTAACAAAAAAATTCAAAGTAATTTGACCTTGACATTGGGCACAGGATCGCGCTTTCCGCAAGCAGGTGCGACAATGATGATAAAACACCCATGTGAAGTATCAAGGTATTGGGTGAAGCAGTTGCAGAGATATAGTACACGAAAAAACTTTAACAAAAAAATTAAAAGTAATTTGACCTTGACATTGGGCACAGGGGCCGCACGGTTGGGGGTTAGAATGAAAATATGGATGATGATAAACACCCATGTGAAGTTTCAAGGTAATGGGCGAAGCAGTTGCAGAGATATAGTATAACGAAAAAGTTTTAACCCAAAAAACTCTAACCAGACGTACGTTAAAAAGTTAACGTTGAAAATGGCTAAGACAATTACGTAGAAATAATAGGTGAAGGTAAAAAAATGGTCACATGTTGGATAGTTGTATGTGGTAGGCACCCCTTGGTTATGAAGCTGTGAAAGTTTGGTGGTCCTAGGTGGTACAGTACCAAAGAAATGGACTTAAACACGAAAACTTAACATTGTAAACGCGAAAACTTAACATTGAAAATGGCTAAGTCGACTGCGCGGAAAAAATGGGTCAAGTTAAAAAAAAAGTAACATGTTGGATAGTGATATGTGGTGGGCACCCCTTGATTATGAAGCTGTGAAAGTTTGGTGGTCCTAGGTGGTACAGTAACAAAGAAATGGACTCAAACACAAAAACTTAACATTGATTGTGGACGCCGCCTGCCGCCCGCCAATCCAATAGCCTGGATTTTGTTTAAAAAAACCTGGCTAAAAACGTTTTGCGACCACTGAGTGTACAAGTACCTTTAAATTGAAAATTTCTCCCTCAAAGTGTACTTAGCTAGATAATTATACTTTGAAAGTACATGTATGATGAAATAGGCTACAGTTGGATGGCAATCATGTGAAAAACATTTTTTTCTCATTAAAATTACACTCACCATGTTTGTCTGTGTCTCCAGTATATAGAGAATACCAAAATGATGTGTACTTTGATATCACGTTTATCAGGCAAGGCTAGGACACACATAGGAAACCTGAGACACGTCAAGGAATTCCTATCATTTCCGAGCCGAGCCTGAAAAATTTAGATATCAAAATACACTAGCATGGTATTCTATTTATCAGTTTTATGCTACAGAATAAGCAAAATGAAAATGAATGTTTACATTGTGTCATTACACTAACGTCATTCGGTAACATCATGTGACACTACATATTCAGCCAGTACAAAGTTTGTTACCTGATAAAGAGATGGGACTGGTTTAGTGTACCTACCTTCAGGTAAGAACTTGCACTGGAAGCCTCTCCCAAACATCAGTTGTTCGAAGTTATTTACTGCCTTGAATGCATTAAGGAATTTCATAGAACCAGATGGCCACGATCCGCATCACGAGCCCGCCGAGGCATTTGATGGTCTCGGAGTGTATTTAATATGGTATGTTATTTGAAGTAAGTCGGAGTAAGTGTTGTGTAGATATAAGGTACATGTATGTAAAAACTTTAACACAAATTTCAAAGTCATTTGATCTTGAGCATGTGGACCACATGGGCAGGCTATAGAATATGGATGATGAAAAGGAAGTCTTGGAAGTTTGAAGTAAATTGGAGTAACAATTGTGGAGATGTACGGTATGTTACAAGGTAACAACATGACTGAAATTGGTAATCTATGTAGGTGGATAGACATGGTTGGCAATGTAACATATTTATGTCAGATATAACTTTGAGGGGGAAGAGACAGATTGCTGATGACCGATTGTTAAACAACATCACCAGATGCATTACTATTATAATGTTTGTCTATTCACGTTAACTCATTATCGTAGAACCATCGGATCATTCCCTACTCTGAATGTGATACATGTACATATCGATGGTCTAGTAACATAAGGTCGTAAGTGCTATGCTTTAGCATAGCAGTTACGACCTTATGTTACTAGACCATCGATATGTACAATGAACGCATTAACAATATAATTTCATTAATTTAATCTTGTACATTTTAACTTGATATAACTAGTGATAATCTTGCAACTGATAATCACTAATTATGTCGGAAATTTCAATAGCCAATGAGTGATAGTCGAATCTCTTATGTATCGCTACAAAATGCACTATGGAGGTAAACACGTTGAAATGCCTAATGTGAGGGAAACACAAAGACATAATATGACTTGGATAGCCAACCCAATCTCCATCTCCATACTCTTGGAGGCAGAGCACAGTTGGGTTAGGATCAACATAATTTTAACACATTAACAATCAGAGTAGGCCCAGACCAGACTACGCGCTTGTGCGGACCGACCTGGGACTAGACTGGTCCTATTAATTAAATACACCTTTTGTCAGCATCCTGCCCGTAATCGTTGTGCCCAATAGTATTAGACAAACACACAGTAACAAGATACTGGAAACACAAATGATATTTCTTTCTCGTTTCATGTTGCAGTGTGATATCTATAGACTCACTGCAATGACTTTCCTACCAAATATATTTACACATAAATATTGGTTAACAACAAACAATTATTTCATGTACATGTTCATTACCATTCTCTAAATATTATCTGTGTATATTGTTTGCCATGCTACCCAACAAAAACTTGCCCATATACCACTAGGTGGTCTGGGATTCTCTTCAAATAAAGATTATGTTCTGTTCTGTATGTCAGATATAACTTTGAGGGGGAAGAGGCATTGATTGATTGCTAAACAACATCACCAGACAATAGAAAGGATACTGTAAGCAGCAGAATAAACAGAAATGATCCCAGGAGTCCTCCAACAATAGTCATGTACTCCGACGATCCGAGTTGCTGCCGGAACATCTGCATCCCGGCAAACAACACCACGGTTAGCGTGGACGAGAAGAGAAGCGATGGTCCTGTACTGACACCTGAAAGTAGATTAATTCAGAGCTCCAGTTAAGGTGCGTAATTTGAACAACTTGGGGTGAAATTTTGTTATTTCTTCATCAAAAATGGCAAGCTGGGAGTCAATGAGACGATTCTAAAGCACTCCCAACTTGCCATTTTTGATGGAGAAATAAGAAATTTACCTCCAAATTACGCACCTTAACTGGAGCTCTGTTAATTGATTGGGATTAAATTTGTTAAACAGACAGGTCATATGCGGCTGCGAATGGAGAACTGTGGCTTATGGGACATGAGACCAATGTAGCTCCTAATCAAATAGCACACTGTTGTAGCCTGTTAAAGGTACATGCCCACTCAGTAGGCACAAAATGTTCTTTATAGGAATTAAATAAGTGTGTAATTGGGTCACTATTCCACCAGTTCTAAAATTAAGAGTGCCCGCTATACAGATATAATCATTTAGTAATAGTTATTTTACTGATACTGACACACGGTGGTATCAGGCTATTTTCATATGCAAATGAGGCATGGTATTCTTTTTAATTATTTATACTGATTTAAATGCGTCACAGGAAAAATAATATTTTCGACAGATTATACAGTATGATCATTGCACATCAAAAAATAAATACAGAGAATAAATGGTAATGTCCGTTATCATTTTAAGGAAATACGGTTATCGCCCCTGATATCAGAGTAGAAATTTATGTCCAATATAAAATGTATAATAATGCCAATCAATACGTGAGGTAATGGTGAATAAATGTTTATTTTGCCAGAAAATGTCTCCGATGATGTCTCTGATGTAAAGAACATTTTGTGCCTACTGAGTGGGCATGTACCTTTAACGATTTAATTGCTCAGGCCTTTTTCTATAGTTTCAACGGTGCAGACATTCTGCTTGTTCTTATAAATGTGAACATTCCCAAATTTGGATGCAAAGGCCTGTTGCTTGTTGGAAGCATGCTATGTCTTTCATTGATGAAATGGCAAATAGTGCAGATCCTGATCAGACTGTGTCATATTGTAGAACAGCTGCAAGTTTTCCGCTTTATAGGCAACAAGTTGCACTACTATATCGTTGTATATGCTATTACACACATTTTTACTGTACATGTACTGTACTGGTGCAGCGATATAGTGCAACCTGTGGGTGGCACGATTTACCCAATTCTTACCCAAATCTTCATGTAATTACTATATTTGTTAATAAATAAAGCTATACACATCATAATAACGATGTTTGGACTGTACTTACATAATAATATCTGTCATTAATTTGCTCATTCCAGGGCCCATTTTAAGGTTTTGATGCAAAATGGAAATATTTGTATACAAAATAAAGAGAGAGTACCGCGATTAACTTATACTAGGAAGCCAAGGAAGATAATCCACTTTATAATGGCTAAATGTGAATGACGATTTTTAATTGAAGACAAATAAAAACATGTCTGTAGCCCGGTAAGTACCTATATTGCTTGTTCGAAGCATGACTGGGGTTTCATTTATGGAATGACGAATGTTGCAGACGCTGATCAGACTGCAGTATGATCTGGATATACACTGGTCGCAAAACCCATAAACCACATTTCTTTAGTTACAGCCACATATTTGCGATACGCAATCATGATCGATGATAACTTAAAGTTAGACAACTGAGATATAATTAATGAGTCGATCACGGTAGTCTCCCTTTATAATAAAAAATGCTATATTAATCGCTTTCCCGCAGAAATATGTGCTTAATGGAAATATTTGTATACAAAATAAAGGGAGAGTACCGCGATTAACTTATACTAGGAAGCCAAGGAAGATAATCCACATTTTTAATTGAAATAAAAATAAAAGCAGTAGAACCTCTCTAATGTTGACATCCAAGGAGACAGTGTGTGAAAACTGTTCTGCCAACTAGAATAATTATATGTATATAGTAATATATAATTTAAATAGATAAATTACTGATATTTTAAAACTAATACTGCATTAAAGGTACATGCCCACTCAGTAGGCACAAGTGTTCTTTACATCAGGGACATCATCTGAAACATCTTTTGGCAAATTAAACATTCATTCACCATTTCCTCACGTATTCATCGACAGTATTATACATTTTATATCAGACATAAATTTCCACACTGATATCAGGAGCGGTAACCGTGTTTCGCTGAAATGTTAACGGACCTTACTATTTATTCTCTGTATTTATTTTCTAATGTGCAATGATCATACTTTATAATCTGTCGAAAATAATATTTTTTTAGGTGACGCATTTAATTTGTATAAATAATTACACTAGATGGCCGCGGCCTGCATGTCGCGCCTTGTGGCGAGGTATGGACACTAAAAAAAAAGATATAGTACCGGTATAACGAAAAACTTAACGAAAAACTTTATCCAAAAAACTTAACCAAAAACTTCAAAGTAATTTGACCTTGACATTGGGCACAGGGGCCGCACGGGAGTGGGGTAGAATGAAAATACAGATGATAATAAACACCCATGTGAAGTTTCAAGGTAATGGGCAAAGCAGTTGCAGAGATATAGTATAACGAAAAACTTTAACCAAAAAACTTAACCAAAAACTTCAAAGTAATTTGACATTGGGCACAGGGGCCGCACGGGAGGGGGGTAGAATGAAAATACAGATGATAATAAACACCCATGTGAAGTTTCAAGGTAATGGGCAAAGCAGTTGCAGAGATAAAGTAAAACGAAAAACTTTAACCAAACAACTTAACCAAAAACTTTAACCAAAGAACTCAACCAAAAACTTTAACCAAAAGACTTAACCAAACAACTTAACCAAAAACTTTAACCGGACACACGTACGTACGCCAAAGTGCCGACTATATCGCGCTTTCCGCAAGCGGGCGCGACAAAAATAGCATGCCTCATTTGCATATGAAAATAGCCCGATACCACCGCGCGTCACTATCAGTAAAATAAATATTACTAAATGATTATATTTGTTTAGCGGGCACTCGTAATCTTTAGAAATGGTGGAATAGTGACACAATTATACACTTATTTAATTCCTTTTAAGAACATGTTGTGCCTACTGAGTGGGCATGTACCTTTAATATTTGTATGTGGCTGTGACTGGATAAATGGGGCTTATCGAAATTGTGACCAGTGTAGGTTCTGATTAAATAACACCCTTCTGTAGCCCGGTAACAACCCATATTGCTTGTTCGAAGCATGACTGGAGTTTCATTTATGGAATGACGAATGTTGCAGATGCTGATCAGACTGCAGATGCACAGGCTGCTCTGGTTCTACACTGGTCACAACACCCATAAACCCCATTTCTCCAGTCACAGCCACATATGTGCGATACGCAATCATGATAACATCAAGTTAGAAAACTACATAATTAATGAGTCTCGATCACGGTAGTCTCCCTTTATAATAATGCTATATTAATCGCTTTCCCGCGGAAATATGTGCTTTATTCGTCCTTTTTTCAGTCAAAATGTGCTTATTATATGATATACTAATGATATATTGTAGAAAAAGTATATAATATAATCATAAATGTTATTTTTAATGAAGATTTGGGTAGATTGGGGTAAGATTTGGGTAAATCGTGCTACCGCTTTATTCTACCTGCTTTTCAGTCACAATGTGCTTATTATATGATATACTATTTGTGTTTGCTCGTTTGCTGGGGTTTAATGCTATATAATGATATATTGTAGAAAAAGTATATAATATAATCATAAATGTTATTTTTAATGAAGATTTGGGTAGATTGTGATAAGATTTGGGTATATTTGGGGAAATCGTGCTACCGCAACCTGTTCAGGCTGTTGCCTACAAAAGCGGAAATGTGTAGCAACACGGCAGACTGCTCTATCGTAGAAAAAAAATTAAACCTAGACACTCAAAATGCGTTTTAGAGCCAAAATAGTACCACGGCGCACAGTAGTGTCTACGCCCGTGTTTTTGCTAAACATCCAAATACTTCTTCCATAATTTTAACCCCACCCACATTATTTTGCATTGGGGATGATAACCAATTTCACTTTACATCGTAATTAAAATATATTTGAAGGCAAGTACCCAATTAAAATACATTGAACGTATACACAAACGCATTACGAGATGCAACATGTGCTGTTAGAGTATGTATGTATTGATAAATGTGTTTATTTACCCATTTTGTGATCTTTCTTAAAACTGCCACAAGTTTCCGGTTTGAGGTATGAATGAAGTGCGAAATGTATATTTATGGACGAAATGGGCGCAATGGAGTATGGCAGGACTTGAGTGGATGAGAATAACGGGAGCAGGTCAAAACGACCCCTGGTCAGAACGGCCCCTAGACAAAACGGCCCATATAAAGAATCTAACTTCGCATCTGTTTTGGTCGGTGAGATGCGTTGAGGGAGATACCACATACACTATATAGCTTATATGTAGCTGTGACAGGAGAAATGGGGCTTATGGGTTTTGCGTCCAGTTGTTTATCCAGACCAGTCTGTGCATTCACACAGTCGCGGATCAGCGCCAAAAAATATAAAACAATGAATTTTCCGGCCCAAACTGAAATAGTACTCCATTATGTGGAACACCCCAATTGCAACCAGGAGTTGGTACACCAACTAGAGATGGTGATAATGATGGCTGTCTGTTAGGCCTAAATACTGTTGCCAGATTAACCGATATGATGAATTCGTAAGAATTTGAGAATGTATCTTTTGTTCTAATATTATCTATTTAGACAGGCTTGGTCCTGAAAAAAAGAATATAGAATTCAGAAAATTCCAAAACCAAAAATTTGTAATTTTCAACCAAGTGGTCAATTTTTCCGCGGCGGATCCCATATCTGGATAACTTTGGCATGTCTCTATATTGTCACTTCATCAATGACGTTGCTGCATTATATCACCTCATAGAGACGTGAAGTCATCAGCTGAGACGGCAAGCGACGTGGACACAATAACAAGCGACCAGCAAAAAAATAATTTCGTTAAAACGGAACGTTATTAGCTATAAAACACTCATATAAATACACGATCCCTTGATAAAAGACTAGGACCCTTACCATATATTATTTTCTATGGTATACCGTTGAATTCGTTCATTTAAATGTTTCAATTGCTATTGAACCCACATATGCACAATGGAGAGAGAGACTGGAATTGTATATATGGACTTGTATATGCATCCAGTCATGATACCTCAGATTATGATATTCAGCTGCCAAGTTCAAATGCAGAAATTGCAAATGCCATGAATTTATGCAAATCCTATACCATCACATACATGTGTACATATAAGTAAAACTGAGAACAATGGATATTTTCACTAATTTGGATGTAATGAACTGTGTCAAGTATTCTACAGAGGCGTATTGCAAAAGGATATCAGGCTCACAGTCACTCGTTTGAACTAGTCAGTGAATGTTGCCAACAGTATTAACAAGTGTTAACAAGACACATGTCCACAGAGTGCACTGCATTTAAACAGTAGGAATATATTAAATCAGATTAATAGTGTTAAGTGAACACATATTCATAAGGGTGTCTGTTTTCGGGCGGGAAATGCAATTATAATGGCTGTCATTTACCAATCATTTCATCTGAAACACAATAATTCCGCCACGGAAACGATGTCGCGCCTGCCGAGACATTTGACCGTAAATGATCACGGGCACGAAAAAGTGGCAAGTTCATGTTAATGGCAGCATGAGTGTGTTTCAAATGCTGACATATAGCAAGTGTCCAAATATTGAAGCTATACATCATATAATATTTAAGTTATATGATGATGAAGAAACTTGTACAAACTTTTTGATGCAAAAAATGGCTAATTTACAACCATGTGAATGGCAAAACGGTTAAGGTCTTTTTAATGGGGACATAAGTGTGTTCTAAATTCTTGCATGTATCAAGCAATATTAAAGGTATATGATGATGAAGAAACTGGCACAAACTGGTAAAAATGGCTAAGTGTTTCTGCAACAATGTGAAGGTCAAAAATGGCAAGGTCATGTTAATGGCGGCATGAGTGTGTTCCAAATGATTACATGTATCAAAATATTGAAGAAATCCATCGAGTAATATTAAAGTTATATGATGATGAAGAAACTTGTACAAACCTGTTGACGTAAACAAATGGCTAAGTGTTTCTACAACCATGTGAAGGTAAAAAGGTCAAGGTCGTGCTCACATGTATCAAGTGTCCAAATATTGAAGCAAACCATAACGTAATAGTAAAGTTATATGACAATGAAGAAACTTTTACAAACTGTGTTTCCGGAAATGAAATATGAAGCTAAAACAGGTCAAGGTAATATTAATGGCAGTATGAGTGTGTTGCATCTGATCACATGTATCAAGTGTCCAACTATTGAAGCAATCCGTAAAGAAACATTAAAGTAATATCATGATGAAGAAACTTGTACAAACTGTTTGACATTGTTGAGGAGGACGACGACGACGATGGAAAAACGGCGACTATAGTCGCACCTTCTGCTAAAGAAGGCGTGACAAAGAGTGTGCCTTTCTTTGGAATAAGATAACTTGAACATTTCATAGACTATCGGCATGTAAATGTTTGATGTATTGGGATGTACGATGTGTGACCGTGTCTCGGATACAAACTGTTCATCGATAAATAAAGTTTTCGCTCGCTGAAAACGCTTGAGTTTATGAAAAGTCAAAATCAAAGAAGCCGTCAACGACGTTGGAAGTCTCATTATTTTCTACATAATCATATATTGATACATATGGTCCACAGGTTTTCGATCGCTGAATGCGCTGGTGCTGATGAAAAGTCAATATATCAATCAACGAGTTTGACTATCTCGCTCGTCGAACACGCTAGTGCTGATGAAAAGTAAATGTCTCAATTAACAAGCACATTTAGAAGATTTGTATCCACGACGAATGCGAATGTCTCTTATACGTCTTTGGCAGATTGACATACAGGTAGTGAATATATTTGCCATTTTTATTTCAACAGTTGAAGAGTCCATAAACGTTAGATAATAAATCTATGGAAAGTAATAGCTTATCGAACTGGGCTATACACCTCCGAATTCATCGCCCGGGGATAAATAAGAAAGATGGAAATGACGTCGAAATGTAGTCTGTGAAATATTTGATGAAATATTAAGGACTGACTTTATAAAACATTATCATTTGTTTAAAATATAATAGCTGTGTAAATATGTATAAACTACAACAGACCCTGTTTTGCTTCGTGTATATCATGCTGTGCAATGAGTTGCCATCCGGGCCTTCTTAGCATGGACAAACTATCGGCAAGTTTCACCACCTCTTGTAGTGTGTGACACAGACAGCTCATACTGTGACAGATAAACTAATTTAGTCAAGTGTGACGAAAACGCTGATTCGTCTGAAGCCCCTGTCATGGTGAGAGGACTTCGCCCAGGCCCGTCTGGCCACGCACAACGTTGTACAAACGTATGTCTATATTGCATTCGCCCAGCTAGTCCGCTGTAGCCCCGCTCGGCAATAGGCTGAGTCTTTCGGGTATACATATATATATATCAGAGACGAGCTGTATTCCCAGCATATAGGCTGAGATATAGTGATATAGAATTGATAGCTTAGAGAAGGAAGTTGAGGTACATGCCCAGCAAATAGTCTGACACTTTATACCAGCGTATTGGTAGCTCAGCGACGAGCTGCACTCCCATCATTAAGGCTGATAGCTAGTGGTATACTATTGATAGCTCAGAGACGGGAGACGTGCTAATCTCCCAGCACATATATAGTCCGAAGCATAGTACCAGAGTGCTGATAGCTCAGCAACGAGCTGCACTCCCAGCATATAGGCTGAGAGATAGTGTCAAATTATTGATAGACGGGAGGCGAGCTATACTCCCAGCATAGAGTTTAGAATAGCACAGCTGATCCTCACTTCAGCTCAGTCGCCTTTATCTGGTATTGGCCATGGATACAGTGTCTATATGTATATAGTTTATTATTTTTAATGCTACACCAGTATGTTCGAAAAATAATATCTTTACAACAATTATTTACAACGTGCTATCCGTTATATGTAGCTCAAGTCAATACCAAGTTTAATTTCTGAAGATATTTATCAGCGCCCACATTATAAACACAAACATTGTAAATACAATTGTAATAGTTTATATGTCATCTGAGTTTGCTGTCTGTATCAAACGCGACAAGAGGTGAAACTGACCGATGGCTTGTATAAAGATAAGTTTGCCGAAATGGCAACTCCATATTCTATGAAGGATACGGTAACCTGAGAATGTTCACATGGCTGTTATACATATATCCCATTAACATCCCACTTATGTTTGAGTCAAATGATGATCAGGGATATAGCAGGTCCTTAAAAACAATCAGGGATTTAGGCTACTGCATGTATATCCCTGAAAGAAGGAAGCTGTGGTTGTGTCTATATACGTAGCTCCCGTTGGCTTGTCGGAGCACTGTCTTGCAACGTATGCACCTTTGCGCAAATAAGGCACAAATATCTTTATCATCTGTATCATCTGAATGATTGAGTATGGAAATAAAGCATTTCTTAACGTGGAAGAACCAAGAACTTAAAAGTAAATAAAGATTATCAAACTATTCACTATTCTAAAATCGGGAACTTATGTTCATTTTATAAGCGAATGTTTTACCTGAATCTGTTATATGCATCATCGATAATGAGAAATTACCAGACAATGACTGAACCATTCAGTGAATGAGACCCATGTGCCCTACAGCAAAGGGCTACTAAGGCCAGGGTCACTGGAATTACCGGAAACCTCTTATTTACCGAAAACCACCGAAATACCGGAAACCCCTTTAAATCACTATATAATAACATACATATGTGTTTGTTGTGTGATAGATGGTTTGTTTACTATATTATGAGATATGTATGCACTAATTACAAACTATTTGTTTGAAATAAAATGAGTTAGGATCCTCTTGTTTGGTGTTTAATTCCAAATTCAGAACGACTGTGAAATTTACCGGAAAACACTCGCAGTTAAGAATGAACAGTACTAATAGTCTGTTCCTCACACATAATACATAATAATAGTATCTTAGGCATGGTATAATAATTATTATAATTACTATAATGATTAAATATTGTGTTTCAAATATGATGCTGTCTGGTGTAGATAGTGTTATTATTCCAGATTCCAGATTAGCGTGATATATATTACCGGAAAACACATTCGTTGACTCGATTTACCGGAAAACACCTTCGCTGACTCGATGTCCGTGATTTACCGGAAAACACGTGTGTGTACAGTATGTGTGTACATGTATGCAAGGCATCGTAATCGGCCATCTGTTATTGTTATTGCTGCTGGTTGTGGGTTTACTGAGACCAAGGGCACAAAGTGGTTCGGCATGTACACATGTATGTATTGACTGTGTTTGAGGGTGCCTTAATCATGGTCTTAATAGAATATCCAGGAATCAAGAACGTGTCACTAGGTAAGTCATCGTTAACTGCTGAAGCGGGTGGTGGTGATAATGGATGTATCAAAGTGTCATCTGTTATTGTTATTGCTGCTGTTTGTGGGTTTAATGAACGTGAGACCAAGGGCACAAAGTGGTTCGGCATGTAAGAATTGACTGTGTTTGAGGGTGCCTTAATCATGGACCACATTACACATATACTCGGTGCTGTATCTGATGTCATACGTCCTACGATCCTACGGGTGAACGGCTCCGATGTGTATTCGGGTTCCAACTGTGGCGGGTAATACGACCTAATTGGTTTTGACAATGCCGCACTTAAAGCTGACACGTGTCCAATCTCACTAAATTGGCCGACAACTACGCTATCGTGTAGCAATTTGTGGTAGTCACTGGTCACCAGTCGCACATCCTTCAAGAATTCTGATTGGTAACTTTTTTCATTTTCAAGTAGTTCTAACGATGTTAAAAGTCTTAACAGATAGATATAGTGGTTATCTTGGTCTCCTGTTATTGCTGTAGACACCGCCCTGTATAGGCAATTACCATCACCAATTGTTGTGACTGGCATGCATTGTTGTCGCATTGCGGGGTGAAACACTTTCAAAATGTTATCTGCTTCCAAATCAATTGTGTAAGTGGGATGTACGTGTGATGTATAATTTGGCGATACACTGTATGTTGCTAACAACTTTCTTTCCGACTTGGCAGTGTTGGTCATCTCGGTCTTCTTCATCGACAGAAGTGCAGTCTGGAGTCTGTAAAAATGCGCAACTATATTACTGATCATGATCTACACTGGTCACAAGCCGATCATGATCTTCATCTATATCACTGATCTATACTGGTCAAAAAGTGATCATTATTTAAACTACTGGTCAGCTAGCGAACAGTGTAGATCAATGCTCATGATTTACACTGGTCACAATCTGATCATGATCAACACTGGTCACACGCTGATCATGGTCTAGACGCGTGCCAAGATAATACGGATGCTGACAAAATATACCGTATGACACTTTGTACCAGCATAGCCACAGAACTGCACAGCACAGAAGACACAATGCATACTGTGGTTGCAAATGTCATATTGTTTCTATTCTAACTTATTCTAGCTAACAGAGTATCTAAACTGGTGATAAAGATGGTACAACTGGTTTAACATGTGGCATGATTAACGCCTTTAGGCGGCGATATTCGCTAAAGTACACAAAGACGCGTGCCCAATAATAATATTTCACAGTAGGTAGTACCTGGTTAACAAATTCCGGGTTACACAGTTCTTACCTGGACAATGCAGCTTTCGAATCGTACATGTCCCCATCAAAGGCACAGCAATGGCATCTGAACTTCAACGAGTGGAAGGACCACGACTTAAGATCTCCGCCAGTTAAATTGGCACAAGAAGCATGAACCCAATTATTACAATTGGAACACTGAATTGTGTCGTTTTGACATTCGTTTGCACAAATTACGCATGGGAACTCCATTGTGAAACAGTAGAGTTATGATACAAGAACATTTTCAACTTTATCTTTTAAAGACTTGATTGGATTACTCATCCTAAATGTGTGATCATGTAATTATACCTATGCTAACACCTTCTTTGTTAATTAATTGACAGGGATGGGGAAATTCAGCCATATCGTCCACATCAAAGTGTTTTGACATAGGAATTAAGATTAACAGTCGGTCTCTTAAAGCGTTGGACTGCCACCTAACAAAGAAGTCGTTCAATGCACAGCGACATAAAATTAACAAACTTATTGGTAAGCTGAAAGTGCATAATATTAACTTAGACCGGATACGTTTTCCCAAGAACTACGACAAGGATATGGTACATTTTAATAACAAGGGACTGGAGAAAATGTTCTATGCCATTCGTGCTTGTTTATTATAGCTAGGGACTGGATATGTTGTTTAAATTGTATTATTGTATTGTAAAATAATTATAAAATAATTATATTCCATATGTGATTTGTTGTATTTTAGCTGCACCCTTTCTGCTGATAGCACTCCGTACGCTAGCGAACAGTGACTACTGGTCAGCTAGCGAACAGTGTAGATCAATGATCATGATCTACACTGGTCACAAGCTGATCTACACTGATATACGGAATTACACATTGAGTCAGCGCTGCTATTAATTAATTGAATTACATAATTGATATCATTGTGAAATTTAATTAACATTTATAACTAAGAGTTTGTGAAAATTGGCATGCATGTGAAATGCCTTACGCATTTTACGTGTTTTCCGGTAAATCATTGATATAATGCCATACACAAACATCTAGTATATTACAAATGTTTGTTGGTATATCCCCCTGACGAGTATGACTGGCTGATTACGACGCCTTGCATACATATACTGTACACACACATGTGTTTTTCCTATAAATCACTGACATCTCGTTACAAACATAATTTTATACAAAATGGTTTTCGGTATATTCCCCTGACGTGTTTTCCGGTAAATCACGGACATCGAGTCAGCGAAGGTGTTTTCCGGTAAATCAAGTCAACGAATGTGTTTTCCGGTAATATATCACGCTAATCTGGAATCTGGAATAATAACACTATCTACACCAGACAGCATCATATTTGAAACACAATATTTAATCATTATAGTAATTAATGCCTAAGATACTATTATTATGTATTATTTGTGAGGAACAGACTATTAGTACTGTCTATTCTTAACTGCGAGTGTTTTCCGGTAAATTTCACAGTCGTTCTGAATTTGGAATTTGGAATTAAACACCAAACAAGAGGATCCTAACTCATTTTATTTCAAACAAATAGTTTGTAATTAGTGCATATATATCTCATAATATAGTAAACAAACCATTTATGACACAACAAACACTTATTTATGACATTATATAGTGATTTACAGGGGTTTCCGGTATTTCGGTGGTTTTCGGTAAATAAGAGGTTTCCGGTAATTCCAGTTACCGGGCTACTAAAATAATTCCATTGTATTCAACTCAATCTGTATAGATAGAGTCTCTTATACTGCATGAATTCAAGTGGGTGGGGAATATTCAACATTGCCTGTGCCCTACAGCTGTAACCATATCCCATCAGCATCATATTCCGACAGGCGACAGGTCCTTTTACAATTGTAACGTGTCTGGATGGTCAATTATTGAATTATTGTTTGTACATACATGAAATACCTTTGTAAATAATGTACAAAACAATTCAAATCTTCCCAGGTGTGTTGAATCCCCACAAGATCGAGTAAATTCTGCCAGCACGTGGTCCAGTTGTCTGAGGCGTTGGACTGCTGATCTGACGGTCATGGGATCGAGCCTCACCGGAGGCTTGGGTCCTGTCCTTGAGCAAGACACTTTATCCACACTGCTTCAGTCTCCCAACTGTAAATGGGTACTGACTAATTACCGGGAACTTCGATTGTATTTGTATCTATATAAATGAATAAAATACCGGGCAAAATCTTCAGTTAGAAACAAAATTGCTACCCCGCTACCCTATCTCTCCATAAGAAATGCAGATTTATAATGTTAAATGGCCATTAAAAAATATTCTTATCACTATTTAGTATTTTCGTAGTTCTAAATGTGAAATATTCTAGCATAAAAATGATGCATTAATGATTATATTTTTAGAGCAAAATGTATCGAGTAACCCCCAAACATATCGGGTCACGTGACTAGTGATACGTCACGCTGACTTCCAGAATGTTACATGATATGGCAACTGCTGTTTGATGTGGGTTTTCAACATAAATCTTACAGTTGCCAATACATTAACATAAAGACTTTTAAATAATGTGACACGCAGTGATTTGGTTGGGTTATGGAGAACGACATCACTTGTACATAGTCATTGTTTAGAAATGTTTCATGGATGTACAAACAATAATTAATCATCTAAGGCGCGCTAAAACACTTGTGCATATTCCAATAAATCACAAATTTGTTTATATTTATAATTTGCCAATTTGTGTACTAAGAACGGAACATTCAACTTATTGTTAACCAAAATTCTACAAGTTTCAAAATTACCTCCGTTAGTTCGGCGGCAAAGTTGATGTCGCAGTGTAATAAAAGTATTCATCTGGTACCAGGTACAGGACTCAAACATGGTGAGTTGGCAACTACATGTAATGAGAACTACAGATCGCACTAAAGTGAGTTACATACCATGACCAGGGATTCCGCTGGCGATCGCCACTTTCGTAATTGGCAATAAAAATAAACAATTGGAGATAAAAAATTACAATTTTCTATAAAAAATAAAAAAAAAAAATGGATGACAAATAAATATATTCGGCTTTCAGATTGTATTTCTCCTTATGTGATGGACGCCGTTTCGAGATATTAACATATATACACTTTTATTTGAGAAATATGAAAAATATTAACATATATACACTTTTATTTGAGAAATATGAAAAATATAAACAGTACTATTGTTTTACAGATACAACGCAAACATTTCTGATTCATGATCTCCAGAGTCAACTCCAGTATAAGACGTCTGATAGTTACAAGAGCCTCGCTGAGTCGTAAGTCGCTGGCGTCAGAGGTGCTCACCTGCCACTTACGGCAAAGGGAATACCCACACTGGACGTCGTACTGTGTATCTTACAGGTATTTGGCACATAATTATGATTACTAATACTAACCCTTTTCATGCTAAACATACGCAATTTTTCATATTGAAATATTTCTTGCCCACGTTAGTGGAAAGTGAGACATTTCCGCCATATTCATCATAGTAGGCATCAATAATTGTTGACATACACCCAAATATTGAATATCTCATGATCCATTAGTTGGATCGTTACCAACCTTCGACAGTTACTTCCTCACATTGATGGCTAGCCACCCAATGTCATTTGGGTGACCTTGACCTTCATGTCAACCATTTTGGATGTACAATCAAATGTGTTGGAATATCACCTTATCCATAAGTAGTCAGATCATTATCCTCAATGGCTTCCTCACCTTAATGGCTATTCACCGAGTGTCATGTGGGTGACCTTGACCTGGGTGACCTTGACCTTCAATGTCAACAATTTTGGGCTTTGTCCAAATATTGAATATCTCCACCAAACTTCACCAATAGCGTCCTTACATTGTAGCTTGGTGGCTTTAATCTTGTAGTGAGACACTCACGGGTGATTTCCTTGTATGTTGAAAAAATGTCATTTCCGACTACTGTCTGTAGTGCAGATCCTGACCCACCTTTCCTGGATTCGCAATTACTGACCAAAAAAGGGGAAAGTGTAATATCCCAGCTAAGGTCATATTGAGATGAGATCTCGGTTTCATGTGGGTCGATGCACATGCTGTGGCTGTGATTGGAGAAATGGGGCGTATGGGTCTGCACCCGCCTTGTTTCTAACAAGTAATATATATTGTAGATCGTTATTAGGCTACATGAATGTGCTATTTGAGCAGGAACTAGTCTACACTGCTAAACAAAATCCATAACCACATTTCTCCAGTCACAATTTCATATCAGGCAGGTTAGACTGTTAAAAAATCTGTAAAATATGTTGAATTTGCAACCAATCTAGCCTAATATGTTTGTTGTAATGGTCCATGTATTTCATCTCGTTGATTAACATTGTAATTGCCCATTACTTAGATGTATGTGTATTTCATCTCGTTGATTAACAGTGTAATGGTCCTTTACTTAGATGTACATATATTTCAGCTCGGTGATTAACGACCAATTCGGACTGTCCCATTTCAACTTCGGGGTGGACGGCGTGAACTACCACATCCTCAGGACCGGCTGTTTCCCCTTCATCAAGTATCACTGTACACAGAGACCCCATGAGGACTTGTCATTCGACAACTCATTCTTCACGTGCCTCAAACTTTTGAACTTTGGTTGGTATAACTAATTCAGAGATTTTGATATTTGGCGCTTTTGTGAAATTGATGAAAGATGGGCGGGTGACATGTCCACCATTTTATTGTCGCGCCTGCTTTAGCAGAGGCGCGACTATAGTCAGCGCTTTTTCCGTCGTCGTCCGCTTTTTTGTAAAGTTATTGTTTTTTCACAATATCTCTTTAACCTCTTGCCAGACTTTCATAATATTTCACATCAATGTTTGTCTAGGGATGATGCTTCATTACGCACACCCCCACATCCAAATTCTCAAGGTCAAGGTCATTTATTTACTTTTAATGTTCACCGGTTTTGTAACAGAAAGGCGTTAAAGTTATTGTTTTTTCACAATATCTCTTTAACCCCTTGCCAGACTTTTATAATATTTCCAATCAATGTTTGTCTACGGATGATGCTTCATTACGCACACCCCCATGGGTGCAATTGCACAGATAATGGGTACCCAAAAACTTTAATGCATGTTTCTGTCAGTCTGTTCGTCCGTCCAAAGACGGACGAACAGACTGACAGAAATACGCAAACTGTATACCCATTGACATTCTTCGTATGCCGGCTATATAACCATATTATAGCTGATTAATCTATTTCCAGGAGTGCCGACCCTAGCGTATGGCCTCGGCAGTTTGATGGTCTGTAACTTCACCGAGACCGTCGCCACGTCTAAAGGTCGTGTCGTTCTACACTTCGCCTACAAGGAAGACAAAGGGGCCATGAACTGATAGCTACATAAGTTGGTGTATGGTGTAAAGTACATAAAACTACTAAATATCACCTGGATCACTCTGCAATTGTGGCGAGTCGGGAAGTGTTGATGGATAGTTATATTTTGTTGCACTGAATGAAGAAAGCAAGAGCTGTGGAGAATGTACTGATATCCAACAACAGTAGTTAATGTATGTGGGTTACATTTCAACTTGTGTTAAACGTTAAATTGTGCTTCATGTTTTGACAGTTTTGATGTTTTGTGGGGTTTGTTGTGTTTTACACGTGCATGTTTTACACATAAATTTTGTTCAATTTTTGAACATTTGTCGTGTTTATATCTATATTTCAATTGTGTAATGTAGCTTGTTTATAGAAAATTATTTTTACGAATTACCCATTTATTGTTACAGAGTTAACGTTGTTGTGTGGTGATTTTACAGTTTATACGCTTTTATTGTTTCTGCATTTTTGCTTTATAATTTTTAACTACCGGTACTGTGGCTTAATATTTTGTAATTAACCATCTATGTGTTGCTGAGAATAACAATCTGGTATTATAAACAAAATATTTCTGTCTTTCTAAATATACTATGTATAAATATTACAGCCAATGAGCATATTATTTAATTCACTGAAAAGCTGTGTTCACGTTCAAGAATTAACTATATAAACATAGTTCAACATATCCAATTGTCCGGAAAAATAAATTTTGACTTTCTAAATACATAAATATTCCATACTTCTATTGTTAACCCAGTCACAATAGCACAATGGCACCACAAACGTACGAACTTACCACCTTCTCGTTTATAGTTGTGTTCCTCATCTCGGTGATATTCATCTGGTTAGCTCTGAAGGTTTTATTTAGTATCGGGCGCTGGGTCATTGCCGCAGCTCGGAGCATGAAGGAACCGGCCGATGGACAGGATAGAGTCGATTATCAGTCTGACACGGAACTGGAACCAGATACATATGATGCCGTTAATGAACCGCCGGAATTGGAGACCAAGAAAGTGAATTAACCTCGCCGAACAAAGCCACGTTGTTTGGAATAGACCCGAGAAGCTGTGCCAATTCTAACTTTGACAATACTTTGGAAGTTAAAGGGAATTTACTTGCGATTTTCCAAGTTGGGTATTAAGCCAATTTACTTATCAATAGGGTATTGATGTTTAACCCTTATAATCTGGGAAATGAAAATTGTCGTCTGCTGTTGTTTCATATGTTGTCCTGTTTTCTGAATAAAAACATGGTTTGGCAGTACTTTAGAATCATTTCCATTGGAAATGATTCTAAAGTGCTGCCAAACTATGTTTTTGCTGATAAAAATTTAAATTTAAAAATAATCAGCAGACGAAAAAAAAAAATTCAGCATTGTCAGGGTTAAATGTTCTGTATCTAAAGGGTTACATGTTTGTGGTTGTAAATAAGTCCATGCAAATCAATTCCCTTTGTTTATTTCCTGGAAGTTACCAAACAAGTAATTTTAACCGCAAAATATTTGCACGATTCAGAGTGTTTTCAATGGCTGCGGATAACCACATCTTAATGTTTTTTTAGGGACATGCATGTACCTTTGGCTTAAATAAAACGACAATGGTATGTCTAACAAGTGAGAAAGAAATATTTTCCAAACCAGAAAAGAATGTATATTTGCTTTGTACACAAGTACATTGTATCTTAGTTTGGTATCTTGACACCCATAAGGTCAGTTTTCATGGAATGGGTCCCGCATATAAACAGACAACAAAGGGAAGGAATTGATTGTTTAGGCTTAATGGGCTTTCATATTTGTGGTTGGGACTAAACAAATGGGGCTTGTGTGTTTTTTGCGGCCAGTGTAGATCCAGATCAGCCTATGCATCCGCACAGTCTGATCAAGATCTGCACTGTTTCGCGATTCCATCAATGAAACACCCATCATTCTTCTAACAAGCAAAATAGATCGTTATCAGGCTACAGGAGTGTGCTTATTTGCTCAGGAACTATTCTGGTCATAAGCCCCATTTCTCCAGTCACGGCCACATTTAATTCTCTTAATGTGCCTTGTGAATAGTTGATACACTCAACGCACACATGTAGAAAATTATGGTTGTGTCGTCATGGTTATAAAAATATATTGAAGCTTTTTGTATAATTTTGGGTGAATATGCATGGTAGTTGAACTTTCAACCCTAGGAATCATACAGTGAATATTAAAAACTCTTTAGATGCAGAATAGCCAGCTTGTAATAAGGCTTCTCATGTAAATGCTTGGATTTAACGATGGCACTGGCTCGATGACCGTGCATGTCGTCCCCCAAGAAGGGGAGAAAGGAAGGAGGTGGATACAGTGGAAACCGGCCGCAGGGGGCCTAGCGCTTATTAGAATAGTCCCCTCTCGTTCTTTAACGTGCCCAGACTCTGCTTCAAACCTGATACACAGGACCGCCTTTTTAAAGGACTAGTAGAGCAGGAAATACAAAGTATCTCAGAAATACTGATGCCCTGGCCGAGAATCGAACCCTGGATCGCCAGAGTGGCAGTCCGACGGTGTTACCCCACGGCCATGGTCTGCTTCTCGTCAGGATCTACAGTTTTGTCAGAATTTTTATTGTAAAAATCTGATTAATGGAATAGTCCAGACAAGATCATGGAACTGTCAATGTCACATATTTAGGGATTAAAGAGTTAAATAATTACATTTCCCACATTCAAAGCCACGACTTGTTTCAGCTTATATTATTGCGTCCATGTGCATTTCACTGTGGTGGAGATCTCGACATAGATTCTTCCAATGGCACGATTTGCCTGGTTTGGCCCTCGGGTACGTTTTTATCTTTGGCTCGTTTTGTTACCTGGGAGTTGAATTGGGTTATTGCCCATTATAAAAGTAGTAAGATTATTACTGATCTTACTGCTTTTGGGAGGGGGCCAAGTGATTCTGGTGTGGCGAGGACCTGGCATCGGATCAGGATTATTCTGATTTCAGGGCTGAATATATTTTTTTTTATTGTAAATGTTCAGTTCTGATTTTGGGATTTTCCCCCCATTTGTACATGTACTTGAACATGTACTTGTACTATATGGGATTTAGTACTAAACCCATTGGCCTGGCCTTAAATGACCTTAGCTGTTGATAGGCCGTTAAACCCCAACAAACAAACAAATATCTTCCAATGGCAACTGGAGTAGACTGTTCAATCGTAAATCCAGAGAGTGTGCTTCATTTGGCTTGCTTTAGCTACGCTGATGGTATTCCACCAAGATTTGAATAGTTAGCCCTTTCAATTCTGGTCCTAAATGATACTCTTGAGCACCATTCCATTCCTTTCAACCCTACAGACCATCAAGCCTACATTTGCAAACACTGTATATCCAGATGAGCCGGCTCGTAACGAGCCATCTCATCAGGATCTACAGTGTTTGTCAGTATTTCTAAGATTTTGACACAATACCCGTTATTTTGATTAATGAAATATAACTTAACGGGATGGGCTGTAGCCTAGGGGTTAGAACACCTGACTTTCCAATCCAGAGGTTGTCGGTTCAAACCTCGCCTTAGGCATACTTTCATGGTATTTCCATCCCACTGGTTTGTCGGATGAGACTTTAAAACTGTGGGCCCGTCTCCTGTTGGTGGGACGTTAAACACTTTCATATTTTTTTCCAAACTTAACATGGAACATGCCATGTTATATATTTGGTGTTGACCTGCGTCAAGCATGACACAATTATCATATTTTATAATGGCTTTTACTATTAGCGATGGGACTTGGTGATTTAAATTGTTTAAATAGACTAGCAGTCTGTGTAATTTGATAATTTAACCACCGATTTGTGCTTTTAACAAGCAGAATTTCGGACATGCACTATTATATCATATAGATGTATGCACATGTGAATGAACTATGTGAATGTGTTCAATTATTTTCTATTCTAAATCTTATAAAATATATTTATGTCATTTTTGTTTGTAGTTATTTATGGGGGTGAAACCCAGAGCCAAACATTTGTAAAATTATTAGAAGAAATGTGCCAGATATCTTCTTGCCTGCTGGTACTCTCCTTCCACCTGATATGTATTGTTAGGGAAGGGGCCAAGTGACTGGTGTGGTATGGATCTGGCACCAGTAGCCTATTTCATCAACATTGCAAAGTATACTTTAGTAGCAAAGTATACTTTGAGGGAGAAATTTTCAATTTTATGATACATTTATTAATTTTTATTATACTGAATTTATTACATTATCACAGCCATTATGGCTGTGATAATGTAATAAATTCAATATAATAATTCTGCATACTTTTAATCATGAAATACATGCATTTGTTAGTTCTATATGAAATAATGCCTTTCAGGAAAAATAAATGATTACTCCCTGAAAGTATACTTTGCTAGTAAAGTATACTTTGCAATGTTGATGAAATAGGCTACAGGTCAGGTTATTCTAATTTCAGGGCTGAATATATATTTATTTCGATGTAAATATTCCATTCTGATTTTGGGATTTTCTCCCAAATGCAGCTGGTTACATGCGGTATCGAACATGTTGGCCCAGCTTTAAAGGACCTTAGCTGTTGATAGGCCATTAAATACCAATAAATCTACCGTTATCACCGGAAATATTTGGACACCATTTGTGTTGAAATAGCGGTTTTCCAAAACACACTGTATCCATATACACTGTAATTGTGATAAGCCAGTACTCGCTATTGGATCATGCGTTATGTGCGAGACCAATATATTTTCTCAAGCTTGAGGACAGCGTGATATAGTCGGCACTTTGGCGTACGTACTGGGTTAAACTTTTTGGTTAAACATTTTTTGGGTTATAGTTTTTCGGTATACATGTACTATCAAAGCTTCGTCGGGCGCGACATGTGGGCCGCAGCCATCAAGTTTTTTTGTGATTCCAAGAATAAATGGTGACTAAATATATTGGGTTATTACGGTATCCTGTCTAGTTAGAATCATGACAAACGTTTTATTGATTGAATGGTGAACTGTGCATTCTGATCAGGTTGCTTTAGCATTTTGTATGTGACAGTTGAATCTGGTTATACCCCTTATAAGAGTAATCCTACCGGTATTACTTTTAAATAGGGGAAGGGGCCAAGTGACTTTGGTGCTGTATGGACCTGGCACCAGGTCAGGTTATTCTAATTTCAGGGCTGAATATGTTGTATCTCGATGTAAATATTCCGTTCTGATTTTGGGATTTTCCCCCCAATGCAGCAGGTTAAAACGGGATCGAACCTGTTTGCCCGGCCTTACATGACCTTAGCTGTTGATAGGCCGTTAAACACCAGTAAACAAACAAACAAACTGATCAGGTTGATCATAGGCCATAAGCATCATTTTCCCAGTCACAGTTGAGTGTCTGACAAAAAAATGCATTTACTGCAGTCTGATCAAGGTATACACTATGCGATTCAGTTCAGTAATATCTGGCTGTGACTGGAAAAATGTGGCTTCTGGGTTTTGCGACCAGTGTAGATCCAGATCAGCATGTGCATCTGATCAGGATCTGCACTGTTCGTCATTAAATCAAGGAAATGCCTGCGGTGCTTCTAACAATATAGATTGTTATCCGGCTACAGAAGTGACATTTAATCAGGAGCTACATTGGTCACAAATGTCATAAGCCCCATTTCTCCAGTCACCACCACATATGTGGCAATGACTCGAGAAATTGAGCTTATGACATTTGTGTCCAGTGTAGACCCAGATCAGTATGTACATCTGCACAGTGTCTTTATTGCTCACCATTCATTCAGGGAACTCCTGTAACCATTCGAACAACAGGATATCCTGTACCGGTCAACATACGTGGCTGTGACTGGAGAAATGGGGCTTTGTGACCAGTGTAGCTCCTGATCAAATAACTCACTCCTGTAGCCTGATAACGATCTATATTTCAGGTGAGCTAAATATATATTCAGCCCTGAACGATAGTGGAGGGGCATTTGGTGTTACCCTTTGCTGTCCGTCCCCGTCATAAAACTTTTAAACCATAATAGATACACGCCTGAAACTTGGTATGTAGCTTCCTTATGATGAATAGATGCATTATCTCTCCCCTTTCGACTTAGAATTTGGAAATTTTGCCTTATAACTTTCCTTATGACGAGTAGATGTGCAAAGTTTATTTTGATGTTTGATTCGACCCCGGGGTCATGGATTATCTCCCCTTTTGGACTTTGAGGGTGGGCTGTGGCCTAGAGGTTGGAACACCCGACTTCCAATCCGGAGGTTGTGGGTTCAAACCTCGCCTAGGGCATCAAAAAATACTTTCATAGTGTTTCCATCTCACTGGTCTGTCGGATGAGACTTTAAACTGTGGTCCCGTCTCTATATCACCTTAGCTGTTGCTGGGATGTTAAACCCATTCACCTTCACTTTTTGGACTTGGAATTTTGCCCCGTTTATTATCAAAGCGGTATATGGGGCCTGTCAACAGCTACGGTCATTAAGGCCGGGTTAATCATGTTAATGGTGTCGAATCCCATTCTTAATGGGGTCAAATCCCATACTTTGTGATGGGCAGCCCTGTAATTAGAATAATACGACCTGGCACCGGGTCCTTACCACACCATAGCCACTTAGACCTTCTCTCTAAAAATAATATGATTAGTACTATTCTTAGTTTCTTACTACTTGTATAAAGGCTATCACCGGATTCAACTCACAAGTACATGTACATGTAATAAGGATTGATTTGTTTTAATGGTGTTTAACGGCCTGTCAACAGCTAATATGTCATTTTAATGGGGTCGGATCCCATATGTTACCAATTGTGATTGTGCGGGGGCGGGGGGGCATAATATTAGAAACTGAATAATTACAGGAAAAAAAAATTAAGCCCTGAAATTAGATTAAACTGACCCGGTGGCAGGTCCTCACCACACTAGATTAGTACTAATGTTATTATTTTTACAATGGGTATGACCGGATTCAACTCTCAAGTAACAATAATTCCAGTAAAGATGAACCATATCGTTAAATTTACCCTTCACGTGCTCCGGACCTTTTCACCCACCATGTAAGAAGGATACAAACAAGAGGGCCATGATGGCCCTAATTCGCTCACCTGACTCCATGAACACTAGGACTCATTTTACCAAATCTGAAAATGCTTCACCCAAGGATCTTAACTTCCTATGAAGTTTGGCCAGCATCGGCCATGTGGTTCCTGAGAAAAAGAAGTGGACCTTTTGGTGGCCATCATGGATGACATAATCATCCGATTCCGACAAATATTGCACCGGAGCAATCGCCTCATCGATACCTTCAATTTGATATATGACATGAGCATATTCGGTCAAAAATAAAAGTTGACACTAATTTGACCCCACGGGCCACGCCCATTTTTGACCCCGGGGTCAAAATTTTCACTATTTTGAAAGAGCATTGTAAATCGATCATTCCTTGGATGACATAACCATCCGATTTCGACAAAAAATGTACCAGCGTGATCGCCTCTTTGATACCTTCGATTTGATATATAGCATGACCATATTCGGTCAAAAATAAAATTTTACCCCAATTTGACCCCACGGGCCATGCCCATTTTTTACCCCGGGGTCACCATTTTAACAACTTTGAAAGAGCATTGTACATCGATCATTCCTATCAAGTTTCGTCGAAATCCGGCTAGCGGTTTATAAGAAGATTTTTTAATAATTTATGCTATTTTTAGACGGCGGCCATCTTAGATTAGCGATGACCTCCATTTTAACAAATCTGAAAAGGCTTCACCCATGGACCATAACTTTTAAGTTGGCTACCATGGGCTAAGCGGTTCATGTGAAGAAGAATTTTGAACTTTCTAATAAAAGAACCTTTTGACCTTTTGGCGGCCATCTTGGATGACATAACCATCCGATTTCGACAAAAAATGCACCAGAGTGATCGCCTCATTGATACCTTCAATTTGATATATGACATGACCATATTCGGTCAAAAATAAAATTTGACCCCAATTTGACCCCACGGGCCACTCCCATTTTTGACCCCGGGGTCACCATTTTAACAACTTTGAAAGAACATTGTACATCGATCATTCCTACCAAGTTTTTGAAGAATTTGTGCTATTTTTAGATGGCGGCCATCTTGGATTACGTAATGACATTATTTTAACAATTTTGTAATCCCCCTACCTAAGGACCATGACCATGAAGTTTGGTGACTATAGGCCCAATGGTTTCCGAGGAGAAGATGTTTGAAAATGTTCACGGACGACAGACGGACGGACACATTGCGGTAACAATAGCTCACATGAGCTTCGCTCAGGTGAGCTAAAAATATACCCGAGGGCGAAACCAGGGATATCGGAGATTCAGTTAAGGATGAAACCCATCGTTAAATTTACCCTTCGCATGGTACCAACACAAAAGCATTGAATATTGCTTGAAATATTCTTCTTATTGCTTGGTAGCTAACTGAAATACAGCAACAAAACACATTTCACTTTTTTTCCTTCACTTTATTAATATATTTTTAAAAATATTCTGTTTCCACTACATATCTATTAACAAGACATCACAGTCACAACATTCAGATGTAAACACTTATGATTTGTATCACAATCACAATATACAATGTATTGTGCAAACAATATTGACATTCTCCAAATGAACTATCAGTGAAAATAGTTTTTGAATTTGGATTGACCACTATACATGTATCTTATTAAAGCTATCTGTGCTCATTTGTGGTACAGATAAATGGCACTATACAAGAAATCATTAAAACATGACTGTATTCAATCAATAACTACATTTTATACAGACAACGGTATACAGTTATTTCACGGTCACTCGGGGGAACAGTCAAAACATATTGGACGTGGACGACCTGATGCACTATTGCATTGCTCTGTCGTCCATAGCACCAAGGGGCAATGTTTTGACTGTTACCCAAATTCCCATGGAATAAATGTTTTATTACTCTACCTGTAAACAGTGTATGTGACACAATGAACGTAAATTTGGCATGGGGCGAGTCGACTGACCAATCTAAATTACGTTGAATTTTACGACTTATCTTCGAGAAAAATCATGACGTCATGATTTTCCGAGGTGAACTAGTTTTGACTCTTGACAGGGCACGCGCAACTATTTCCCAGGCACGTCAAAATCTAGCGAATTAGTCAAAACTATGGAATATCTACTTAATAGGAAGTTGGGTAATACTATGATCTATCATTCTAGGAACATACAACTAGCAAAATGTGACATATTCCCCTACTGTGCTACAAAGCTTGTTACAGTTGTTCCTTTGATTTTCCAGCCAACACAACACAACACCTCGCGCAACAACTACCGTACACAAGCTATATTTAGTTGTTTATCATAAACAGCTAAATATAGCTTGTGTAGTTGTTGCACGAGGCTAGTAAAGTCAGGGTCACAGGTTCGATTCCAGCGATTTTTTTTTTCTTGGCGGTGAAAGTAAATGGGTTTAACGCAACAGCTAAGGCCATATAGAGACGGGACCACAGTTTAAAGTCTCATCCGACAGACCAGTGGGATGGAAATACTATGTTAGTATTTTTCACGCCTAGGGTGAGGATTGAACTCACAGCCTCCAGTATTGAAGTCCAATGCCATATCCTCTAGACCACAGTCCATCACTGTATGACCTGCAAAGTACTTATACACAGCGGTGCCGGAAGCATCATAAGATTGGTCCGGCGAATCTACTGGGTGTCCCCGCTACCCACCCAAAGTGTATGTTGTTACCACTCAGTTGAACCGTCTCGCTGAGACGGTTCAACTGAGTGGTAACAACATACACTTTTGATAAGAAATGAGAAAATTGCAGAAAAATATTTACGTTCCATTTGTTTCATACATGAATTACAAATATGTTAGACGTATTGATCCGGCAGTATATCCCCTATGCCACAGCCCATCCCTGGCGGTAAAAGTGAATGTTATATACAAACTATATACAACCATTGAGTACCATAATTTAGTTTATACTTTTCCGATGTGTACCACAACGATGCACAAATAGCTTTAATCAATGCAAGACCCAAGGTTAACCCTTAGATCACTACCCACCACAATTGCCGTCTGCTGTTGCTTTTATATCTTGGTTTATTTCTCAATAAAAACATGGTTTGACAGCACTTCAAAATCATTTCCAATGGAAATGATTCTAAAGTGCTGTCAAAGCATGTTGTAAATTATTCTAAAGTGCCGTCAAAGCATGTTTTTGATGATAAAAATGGAAAATAGAAAATAAACAGCAGACGACAAAAATAATAAGATAGCGGTCTAAGAGTTAAAAAACTTCCAGAATCAACACAGAACCGTACTCAACTCGGGTGACACAGACTCAACAGAGTTGAACATGAAAATGTGCTCTGAATAATTGTATAAGCTCGGGCCTGGCTCTTTATAAGTATGTACATAAATGTGGTTGTGACCGGAGGAATGAGCTTATAGTATTTATGACCACCTCCTTATCAACTGTGTCACTCTTGTAGCCCGATATTGTTCTATACTGCTTGTTGAAGCATGGAAAGTGTTTCATTGAAGGAATGGCAAACAGTGCAGATCCTGATCCAACTATGCGGAAACATGCTGATCTGGATCTACACTAGTCGCAAAACGAAGAAGCCCCATTTCTCGTCACACCTATAAACACAGAAAGTTAAAATTGAAATACACACAATTTATTGCATAATCTTGGGTTTCCCACTGTATTAACCCTTAGACCACTATCTTAATTTTTTTGTCGTCTGCTGTTTATTTTCTATTTTCCATTTTTATCATCAAAAACATGCTTTGACAGCACTTTAGAATAATTTACAACATACTTCAGAATCATTTCCATTGCTGTCAAAACATGTTTTTATTGAGAAATAAGGCGGCAAGATATAAAAGCAACAGCAGACGACAATTGTTGTGAGTAGCGGTCTAAGGGTTAAAAGATTATATTATAAATAATATAATACAATGTACACAAGTGCAATTAAATATGCAAATGATATTATTTAATGGTGTTTAATGGCATGTGAATGACAAAGGTCATTTTAGGTCGGGTTAACCCTTCCTACGCTGTTGACGGAAATTGCCGTCTGCTGTTTTTCATTTTTGCTTTTAATTCTTAACAAAAAAATGGTTTTGACAGCACATGAGAATTGTCTCCACTGGAGACGATTCTCATGTGCTATCGAAACCAGTTTTTTGTCGAGAAATATTGAAAATAAAACATTTCCAGCAGACGACAGCATTTAATATTCAGCGTAGTAAGGGTTAATGGCATGTGAATGACAAAGGTCATTTTAGGTCGGGTTAACCCTTCCTACGCTGTTGACGGAAATTGCCGTCTGCTGTTTTTCATTTTTGCTTTTAATTCTTAACAAAAAAATGGTTTTGACAGCACATGAGAATTGTCTCCACTGGAGACGATTCTCATGTGCTGTCGAAACCAGTTTTTTGTCGAGAAATATTGAAAATAAAACATTTCCAGCAGACGACAACATTTAATATTCAGCGTAGTAAGGGTTAATGGCATGTGAATGACAAAGGTCATATTAGGTCGAGTTAACAGGGTGCAATGTACCATCACCTAGACAGTGACCTCGTGCGATATATAGAGAATACCAGGCTAGTGGCTTTTGATATTAAGTTATCAGGCAAGGATAGGAAACGCGTAGGAATTCCGAGGCTTGTTGAGGAATTCCTACCGTTTCCGAGCCGAGCCTGATAAACTTGATATCAAAAGACAGTAGCCTGGTATTCTATTTATCAGGTAACGTTTTATGCTCGAAAAGGACCATACATGTCTATGGACAGAACGCAGACTTGTTTTCATTGCGTCATTACACCGACGTATTTCGTTAACGTCACGTGACGTCATCCGACCAATGGAACGTCAGTTTACACTTCGTCAATGTCTGATACAACAATATGTTATCAGTTGGTACGTATTCGGTCAATACAGGGCAGGTTACCTGATAAATATGTCTGTTGACAAATTCAATTCAGTTTCAACTATTGCTATTTCCAAACAGCTATTTTCCATGTGCGCTCTTTCCTTCAATTACCAGTCGTTACATGCATGTATTCTCGAAGACAGAAAGCACATACGTTTGTACATACAATATTATACAAACTACAGACATGATACGATAAACATCTTGTGTCATCTTTATTACAATGGCGGAATGTATATCACATGTACCTCTTATTTAGCCCATATCGACACACTTTCTCCTAAATATTACAGAAGGCATTTTGATGCAATGAAGTGGAATAACACCAGAACATTGTACAATAATTCCAGCACAAAAATATTTACACAATTCCCTAACATTTGATTGGTCCGTAGCAAGTCTCTGTCCAAAATTTATATCCCAGTAAACTCCCATGCCAAACTACTTTCCGTAACCGTGAGGCGCAGTTAAAATAATTCTTAAGAAAACGGAAAATAAACACATTTTCTTGATGAATTTATTTAAAATGCTGGAATTATAAGGAATGAATGGCCTTTTTGTAGAATTTATCGGGGATATATACCCCGATAAATTCCACAAAAAGGGCATTCATTCCTATAATATAATCTGCCAGTAACATGATCATCATAGTTTAGCCGCTTCAGAGTTATTTCAAGAAAACTTACATTTTTACTTACATTACAGCTAAACTATGATGATGGTGTTGTGTTACTGGCAGATTATATTGTTTTATTGTTTCATGTTTTATGCTCGAAAAGGACCACAAAAATGTAAGTTTTCTCGAAATAACTCTGAAGTGGCTACAGCTATGATTTGATTTCATTGAATGGTGTTTAATGGCCTGTCAACAGCTAAGATCATTTTAGGCCGGGTCAAATCCCATATTTCACCTGTTGTGATAGGGGGAAAATCCCAGTCAGAACTGAATATTTACAGAAAAAATATATATTCCGTCCTGAAATTAGAATAACCTGACCTGGTGCCAGGTCCTGACCACACCAGAGTCACTTAGCCCCACTCCCTAAAAGTAATAGGATTAGTACTGATCTTATTACTTTTATAATGGGTATAACCGGATTCAACTCTCAAGTGACAAGAAAGCCCAAAATGTACCCGAGGGCCAAGGCGTATATCAGGATTTCGGTAACGATGAAACCCATCGTTAAATATACCCGTTACATTCTCGCAACCAACCGCCAATGATATTTACAAGACAGTAAAAAGACATGGACCAAATAACAAGTGTCTGTGACATCACATTACCGCATGTGTCATGGTTACCTACTCTATACAATTTGCATTGAATAAATGAACATTATTTATATAGATAAGGGACATATCATGATTATATGTATATGTGTATGTGTATGTGTATGTGTATGTGTATGTGTATGTGTATGTGTATGTGTATGTGTATGTGTATGTGTATGTATATGTATATGTATATGGTTCTATGTATATGTATATGTATATGGTTCTATGTATATGTATATGGTTCTATGTATATGTATATGTATATGTATATGGTTCTATGTATATGTATATGTGTATGTGTATGTGTATGTGTATGTGTATGTGTATGTGTATGTATATGTATATGTGTATGTATATATATATGTATATGGTTCTATGTATATGTATATGTATATGTATATGTATATGGTTCTATGTATATGTATATGTATATATATATGTATATGGTTCTATGTATAGTATATGTATATGTATATGATATGTATATGGTTCTATGTATATGTGTATGTGTATGTATATGTATATTGGTATGTATATGTATATGTATATGTATATGGTTCTATGTATATGTATATGTATATGTATATGTATATGGTTCTATGTATATGTATATGTATATGTATATGGTTCTATGTATATGTATGTATGTATATGTATATGGTTTCTATGTATATGTATATGTATATGTATATGTATATGGTTCTATGTATATGTACATATGAAATAAAATATTTTCCCCATAAAACAACCATATGATGGTATATTTTGACACACATAGGTATATAATATATATACCATGTGTATCGGTGTATGGGCTACAATCTGATAAAGTTCAAATTAGACCAGTCATGATTGTGATTTTGCACCTAAAAATACGTGCAATGTCTCCGGAGATATATATTCAAACTTTACAATATTTTCCGTAAATGATATCGAAAGTTGACGAAATGTTCATAGCAAATGCTGAATTGAATTCAGCATTTGCTATGAAAATTTCGCCCACTTTCGACATCATTTACATAAAATATCACACTTTATGTAAATATTTTTCATTAAAGATCAGTACATGTATTCTTGGGTACAAAATCACATTGCTTGTCTCAAATGTATTTCATTTCTGACCGTGGTCCAAGTGGATCCTGTGTGAACAGTGGATGCCTAGGCTGGTCTCGCCTATCGCTGGTCGTAAAGGCAATACTACCCCATTTTTATAGCTGTGGCCATTTCAATTATTTTGAGAATTATCTTGAAAATAATGTATTCGAATACAGCTATGACGACGTAAGATATTATCACCCCATTAGTCACAATTTATTCCCGCAATCAATGAATATAATATAATAGAAGGTAAATACTAGTGCTATAAGATAACATCAGTCTCCGCGAAATTCGTCGCCGAACCTTCAATGAAATCACCTTCCTTTGGTATGCGCTTCTGGTGCTAGCTAGCTTTTCTTATATGACTGATATACTTAAAAAGCTAAAAAGCTCTTAAATATCACACACAAAAAAAAATTTTGTCCGGTCAGGTAAAAATGTCAAGTTTACCAGACCGTATGTCCTGTAAAATTTTGGCAGTTTCGCGGAGACTGTAACATCACAATCATGATATGCTGTTATTAATTCCCCCATATAACATAACTAAATACTAGTGATAACAACCACTTCAAAAAGTAAATATATAAAATAAATAAACAATTTAATTGATAAATTAATCTGGTAAGTATTAACTTAACATAACCTTGCAGTTAAATAAATGGTATATTAACCGTCAGTACGCAGGAGGCGAAACTTGTCGTCTGCCGTTTTTCATCTTTGCCTTAATTCTTAACAAAAAACCTGTTTTGGCAGCAGATGAGAATCGTCTCCAGTGGAGACGATTCTCATGCGCTGTCAAAACAGGTTTTTATCGAGAAATATTGAAAATAAAAACATTTCCAGCAGACGACAAAATTTAATTCAGCGTAGTAAGGGTTACAACACAGTAAAACAAACAGAATGAAATATAATAATTATACCAGTAGACCTATACAGCCAGCCAGCTTATAAACACTGACTTCAGATAGTGACTAATATATCTGAATATAACGTCTACAGCGTTTGATACTGTATTAACCCTTACTATGCCGAATTCAATTTTGTCGTCTGCTGGAAATGTTTTATTTTCAATATTTTTCAATAGAAACCTGTTTTGACAGCGCATGAGAATCGTCTCATGTGCTGCCCAAACATGTTTTTATTCAGAATTAAAAAATCAAAAATGAAAAACAGCAGACGACAATTTTCATCTCCCGCGTAGCGAAGGTTAAAGGCACATGCCCACTCAGTAGGCACAAAATGTTCTTTATATCAGAGACATCATCTGGGACATTTTCTGGCAAAATAAACATTAATTCACCATTACCCCACGTATTGATTGGCATTATTTTCCATTTTATATCAGATGTAAATTTCCACACTGATATCAGGGATGATAACCGTGTTTCCTTAAAATGTTAACGGACATTAATATTTATTCTCAGTATTTATTTTTTGATGCGTAATGATCATACTTTATAATTTGTCGAAAATATTATTTTTTCAGGTGATGCATTTAATTAGTATAAATAATTAAAAAATAATATGCCTCATTTGCATATGAAAATAGCCCGATACCACCGCGCGTCACTATCAGTAAAATAAATATTACTAAATGATTATATCTGTATAGCGGGCACTGGAAAGTTTTAGAACCAGTGGAATAGCGACACAATTACACACATATATAAATCATATAAAGAACATTTTGTGCCTACAAAGTGGGCATGTACCTTAAAATTGAAGGTATTGAGACGATGGCTGAAGTGCTGTCAAAGCATATTGTAAATGTTTCTAAAGTGTTGTCAAAGCATGTTTTTGATGATAAAAATGGAAAATAAACAGCAGACGACAACAAGAGCTGTAGGAGAACAGCATAGTTCGACTACGAGGGTTGTCGATGTACACATAGCTTGACAAAGAAGGTGGCTGCGGCCTGCATAAAAACCTTAACCAAGGTTGACTAAAAACATTAACCAAGGGAAACTAGAAATGTGGCCTGTCGGCACACGAATACCCCCACTGGCAGCCAAAGAAAATGAGGCATTTTTGATTATAAGCCATTTAGCCGAGCGTTAAGGTTTCAAACGCATCAAGTCTGTGACCTTGACCCTGGGCATAGTGTGATAATCCATGCATCGGTGTAGAAGATATAGAGCGGAAGGGAATTTCAATAGGTTTGACCTTTGACCTTCAACTGTGACCTTGACCTTGGACGTAGGTGCGTGGTTATTGATCGCGACACACTTCATCATGATGAAAACATTTGTGCCAAGCATTTGATAATCCATGCATCGGTGTAGAAGATATAGAGTGGAAGGGAATTTCAATAGGTTTGACCTTTGACCTTCAACTGTGACCTTGACCTTGGACGTAGGTGCGTGGTTATTGATCGCGACACACCTTCTCATCATGAGAAACATTTGTGCCAAGCCATTTGATAATCCATGCATCGGTGTAGAAGATATAGAGTGGAAGGGAATTTCAATAGGTTTGACCTTTGACCTTCAACTGTGACCTTGGACGTAGGTGCGTGGTTAGCAATTTGATAATCCATGCATCAGTGTAGAAGATATAGAGAAGGGAATTTCAATAGGTTTGACCTTTGACCTTCAACTTGGACGTAGGTGCGTGGTTATTGATCGCGACACACCTTCTCATCATGAGACACATTTGTGCCAAGCCATTTGATAATCCATGCATCGGTGTAGAAGACATAGAGCGGAAGGGAATTTCAATAGGTTTGACCTTTGACCTTCAACAGTGACCTTGACCTCGGACGTAGGTGCATGGTTATTGATCGCGACACACCTTCTCATCGTGAGAAACATTTGTGCCAAGCCATTTGGGAATTTCAATATTTTTGACCTTTGACCTTCAACTGTGACCTTGACCTTGGATGTAGGTGCGTGGTTATTGATCGCGACACACCTTCTCATCCTGAGAAACATTTGTGCCAAGGCATTTGATAATCCATGCATCGGTGTAGAAGATATAGAGCGGAAGGGAATTTCAATAGGTTTGACCTTTGACCTTCAACTGTGACCTTGACATTGGACGTAGGTGCGTGGTTATTGATTGCGAAACACCTTCTCATCATGAGAAACATGTGTGCCAAGCCATTTGATAATCCATGCATCGGTGTAGAAGATATAGAGCGGAAGGGAATTTCAATAGGTTTGACCTTTGACCTTCAACTGTGACCTTGACCTTGGAAGTAGGTGCGTGGTTATTGATCGCGACAAACCTTCTCATCATGAGAAACATTTGTGCCAAGCCATTTGATAATGCATGCATCGGTGTAGAAGATATAGAGCGGAAGGGAATTTTAATAGGTTTGACCTTTGACCTTCAACAGTGACCTTGACCTTGGACGTAGGTGCGTGGTTTTCCAAGTATGGTTGCTGTAGGCCCAGGAGTATTCCATATACAAGTTTGAGTAAAAACCGTAACCAAGGGGAGATAACTAAGTAATCCAAGGATAAAAGTAGGTCAAGGTCAAATATAGGTCAGGGAGTATTGATGTACATCACTAGGAGATGAAGTTGTCCAGGTATGGTTGATGTAGGCCCAGAAGTATTGCATATACAAGCTTGACTATAAACATTAACCAAGTAATTCAAGGTTAAATGTAGGTGAAGGTAAAATAAAGATCAGGGGTTATTGATGTACATCCCTATGAGAAAACGTTATCCAAGTATGGTGTATGTATGCACAATAGTATTCCATCTACAAGCTTGACTAATAACCTTAACCAAGGTTGAGTAAAAACCTTAACCAAGGGGAATTAAATAAGTAATTTAAGGTTAAATGTAGGTCAAGGTCAAATATAGGTCAGGGGTTGTTGATGTACATCACTAGGAGATGAAGTTGTCCAAGTATGGTTGGTGTAGGGCCATGAGTATTCCATCTACAAGCTTGACTAAAAACCTTAACCAAAGAGAATTAAGTAAGTAATTCAAGAGGAAATGTAGGTCAAGGTCAAATATAGATCAGGGGTTATTGATGTACTCACTATGAGAAAAGGTTGTCCAATTATGGTGTCTGTATGCACAATAGTATTGCATGTACAAGCTTGAGTAAAAAGCTTAACCAAGGTCGAGTAAAAACCTTAACCAAGGGGAATTAAGTAAGTAATTCAAGGTTAAATGTAGGTCAAGGTCAAATATAGGTCAGGGGTTGTTGATGTACATCACTAGGAGATGAAGTTGTCCAAGTATGGTTGGTGTAGGGCCAGGAGTATTCCATCTACAAGCTTGACTAAAAACGTTAACCAAGGGGAATTAAGTAATTGAAGAGGAAATGTAGGTCAAGGTCAAATATAGATCAGGGGTTGTTGATTAGGAGATGAAGTTGTCCAAGTATGGTGGGTGTAGGGCCAGTAGTATTCCATATAGAAGGTTGAGTAAAAACCTTAACCAAAAGGAATTAAGTAAGTAATTGAAGAGGAAATGTAGGTCAAGGTCAAATATAGATCAGGGGTTGTTGATGTACATCACTAGGAGATGAAGTTGTCCAAGTATGGTTGGTGTAGGGCCAGGAGTATTCCATCTACAAGCTTGACTAAAAACGTTAACCAAGGGGAATTAAGTAATTGAAGAGGAAATGTAGGTCAAGGTCAAATATAGATCAGGGGTTGTTGATGTACATCACTAGGAGATGAAGTTGTCCAAGTATGGTGGGTGTAGGGCCAGTAGTATTCCATATAGAAGGTTGAGTAAAAACCTTAACCAAAAGGAATTAAGTAAGTAATTGAAGATTGGAATATTTGTGGTCAAGGTCAAACATATATCAGGGGTTATTGATGTACATACGTATGAGAAAAGGTTGTCGAAGTATGGTGTCTGGATGCACAATAGTATTCAATGTAGAAGCTGAAAAAAAACCTTAACCAAGGTTGACTAAAAACCTTAACCAAGGGCAATTAAGTAAGTAATTGAAGAGGAAATATAGGTCAAGGTCAAATATAGATCAGGGGTTATTGATGTGCATCACTAGGAGATGAAGTTGTCCAAGTATGGTGGGTGTAGGGCCAGTAGTATTGCATATACAAACTTAACTAAAAACCTTAACCAAGGTAGACTAAAAACCTTAACCAAGGGGAATTAACCAAGTAATTCAAGAGGAAATGTAGGTCAAGGTGAAATATAGATCAGGGGTTATTGATGTACATCACTAGGAGATGAAGTTGTCCAAGTATGGTGGGTGTAGGGCCAGTAGTATTCCATATACAAGCTTGACTAAAAACCTTAACCAAGGTGACGCCGACGCCGACGCCGGGGTGACAACATAAGCTCTACTTATTCTTCGAATAGTCGAGCTAAAAAATTAAAATAGTGTAAGGGTTAACATATTTTCTACAGCCAGTAACATTCTTGTAAGGTGTCCAGGTATGAGACTAGCTTGCAGACAAAGTAGTTGTTGAGCAGAAAAGGTTTTGAGGTAGACAAAGATAGATTGCTGTCTGAAGAAACACAAGAATGACAAATTATCTCTGAAGAGAGAAGTCGGGCATTCATAGCAGTGACTCACAGTCATCAGATAAATGACGATATTACAAAATATATGGGCCACCAGTTGAGAAATGGTACCGTACGATATTTGCAAACATTGGACACATTGGTCATTGTACATTCAATAAATTTAGAATCTAGCCGTGTTCCTGATTGCAGGCATTCTACTTCAGTGACTGAATGGCGAACATCGTAGTGCCAGATCAGACCGCGCGGATGTGCAGGCTGATCTTGCACTACGCTGTTCGCCATCTTTGCACTACATGGCCTGATCTTGGGCTAAGCCTGACACTAACATTGTAAGGTCCATTTACTCAACAGCTAGCTCATACATGACCAGCCGTAGCAGAAAAACACACATAATATACCTGCAGTCTTATAAATAGGTAACTTGAAACATCAGGGGTGGCGGAAGTGGGGGCGGCCCTGCCCACCCCCCACTCCTCAATAATTTTGTTGGGGAGGTCTTGCTGAGAATGCAGGAAATGGCGTTTCACGCCTCTTAGATTTCAAAATTTTCGAGCGGAGCATGCCCTCGGACCCCCTAGCAACATTGGGCCCTTTTCACCCTCAAGACTGGGCACCCCCACCCCCAGTAATTTTCCGCTTCCACCCTATGAACATCACAAAGTAACTTCTCTTCCTTGACATTAGAATTGGTAGAATTTGTTGGTTTGACTACACTGTGTAGTTTCTTCTTGTTTTCACTATAGGAATGTGACATCGAACCGACAAACTCTGTCAATTCACATACTGATGCTGCACGAAGCTTGTTAACTCTTTGCATGCTGGGAAACTTGTGGGCTATAAATAGTTAACAAATCATCATATTTTCTTTTATTTCTCCTTGTAAATATCATGAATATGTCTTGGAATTTCATTAGAATTGAGTCCTGAGGACTCAATTCTAATGAAATTCCAAGACATATTTACAGAGAGAAATAAAAAATATGCTCCTAATTTGTTTGGCGGATATTTTCACCACTAGCATGCAAAGAGTTAAGGGAAGATGGCAAGATATAAAAGCAACAGCAGATAACAATTGTTGTGAGTAGCGGTCTAAGGGTTAATTGTGTCCATGATTTTTGCAATGTTTAACTGTAAATACAAGCAAAATATATGAATAATAACAATAATATTTCCTGTGTCAGATTATAATAACTACACATATACACAGGGACACATTCAATAAATATTTAGCACAAAATTCAACAACAATACGTTTCCCACCATAACAAAATAATGGCTTATAGAGTTTGCGACTGGTGAATCCCCAGTCCGAGTGCACATGTGCTCAATTTAAGCACAATAAGGCCGTAGACTATGGCGAGTAGTGCGAGTCATGCATGCCTGTTTTTTTTTAGATTAACTTCTGCTTACATGTTTCTAAATATCGCGGCATCTACTGGAGCAATTTTGATACGAAAGAGCGCAGATACCCATGAAATTAATATACCGGTAATACAGGAGTGGGAACAATTTCAAATTCCAAATCCAGAAAATGGCGAAACAAGCATATTTTTGCACCCGCAAATGCATAAAGGTGTGTTTTCTCAAGTTGAAACATTAGTTTGTTTGTTTAATTTGGTTGTTTGTTTGTTGGGATTTAATGGCCTATCAACAGCTAAGGTCATTTAAGGCCGGGTCAATGGGTTTAGTACTAAATTACATATATTACCTGTACAAGTACATATACATGTTCAAGTACATGTACAAATGGGGGAAAAATCACAAAATCAGAACTGAATATTTACAATAACAAAACTATATATTCAGCCCTGAAATCAGAATAATCCTGATCTGATGCCAGGTCCTCGCCACACCAGAATCACTTGGCCCCTCCCAAAAGCAGTAGGATCAGTAATAATCTTACTACTTTTATAATGGGCAAAAACCCAATTCAACTCCCAGGTAACTAAAGAGCCAAAGATAAAAACATACCTGAGGGCCAAACCACGCAAATCGTGATTCCTATAAGGAGGAACCCATACAGTTAATTTACGCCGTCTCATTCGCCCGACCACCACCCACTTGTTTGTTTAAGTTCATTTAAGGCCGGGCCAAGAAGTATGATCCGTATTTAGCCTGCTGCATTGGGGGGAAAATCCCCAAATGAGAACAGAATATTTACATCGAGAACAAATATATTCAGCCCAGAATTAGAATAACCCGACATTAGTATTTGTCTGCAGTGATCAGGAACCTCAAATCTTGATGTCAGGATATATCCTGAAAATTTCCATCCCTGATAATACTGTCTGATTGCAGATGATGCCATCCTCATAGCGGTAGTAGCTTAGCAATTTCAGAGACTGGTACTATGGGCGTACTGCCCATAGTACCAGTCTCTGAAATTGCAGTAATTGCAGGCATAGGTAAGAGCGGGAGCAGGCCTACAAATCAGGTGCGGTGGGCGACATCGTGTTTTGTTTACCCATCGTGTAGACTATTTGTGGTTCGCAATTTAAATATTTAGTTGGAAAACTTTGACATCAAAATCTCTATAAGCCCCCTTTTGTCATGATGGCCCACATTATTATATCTCATCGTATAAACATGTATATAACGTCTTACCAATGTGGCCCGTCTGTTTGACCTCTGACCTGAATATTCATAAGGATGGACCAGTCTCCTTAAAACTTCATCGGAACGACAGACACGTCCGGTAAAATTGCCGCCGGTCCAACGGTAAACCGGAAGTGATAGGATCAAATTTCCTGTAAAGTTTTGGCAGTTTTGCAGTTTTGGCAGTTTCGCGGAGACTTTGGGACGTGTGTGACATGCTTGGTTATTGTCTATAGTACAATGTATTCTATATAGTCAGAGTTGTAATCCCATTACCAATTAAATGTAACAAATGTGACTTACCGTTCATGAAATAAATATTGTTTAAACCAAATGAAAGGCCAAACAGACAGGTCACATTGAAGACAATACATAATTTATACAATGGCAACAAATGGTAGCAAATTATATTTGTGATGCGACCACAAGAAAGGAGGGCTTATTATTGTTCAGTTTGTTACCAGTGTAGCTCCATGCATTCTGATACAGATATGAAACTTCTACATGAAGCATTCGGAAGCATTTGGAAGGTTTCCCCCGAGAGCATTAGTGAACAGTGTAGGCCCTGATCTGACTGCGCTGATGCGCAGTCCGATCAGGGCCTACACTGGTCACAAGCACAATAAACCCAGTTTCTCATGGGGTGTCACAAAAGCATACATGGTACAATTTAAATAGAAGCAAATTAAGGATATTTACATATTGAAAATGCCAGTGGTTTCAAAGAACATATATCCAGATCAGCCGACTTGTCACAAGCAGCTCAACAGGATCTACAAAGTTTTCACATTGTAAAAATGCCCCTGTTTTATTAATGGACTAGTGCAAAACTTAGCATGGAAGAGGCAAAATTAGCACAGAACTTCAAACATGTGAAAATAAGCAAACGGTTAAAAAAAATGCAAATTTGAAGAAACAAATGACTAGGTGACAGCAGTTAGTGCCTCAACAGATAACAATTAGTAAAGATAAAATTGTGAGAACATAAAAAAAATAAATACAGTTGTACGTCCCCGAACGACAACCTCTCTATACAACAAACCAGGTTGCAATTATGAGTGAACACAAATTTATATCGCATAAGAACGTTGTCAGAAAGAGGAACACACATACATTCTTTAACAGCTGATATTTTATATACCAAATGATCAATTACCTCTATATTTAACCTCCCTACAACAGCCACCTCTCTACAACAGCCAGTTTTGCGTCTTCCCATGGGTGGTTGTTGTACAGGTGGTACTGTAGTTAAATTGCTATTTCTCAATAAAACATGTTTTGCCAAACATTGCCATGATTACAGATTCTCATGTGCTGACAAATCATGTTTTTGGCTAAACATAAGACTAATGAAGATAAACAGCAGACAATAGTATTCATTTCTAGGTTACAATTACGAGTAAACACATATTTATATCACATATAGAATATTGTAAAAAAGAAAAACACATATGATATAAGGAAAGGAATTGGTATGAATTTATACAGTTCTTGTAAAACTTATATCTGGTGATGAAAACAAACTAGCAGTAAAATGGTAAAAATTATATCTTATACCTTAAGAGGTCAGACTGCATAAATTAATATTTGGTAATACAGTTGTATTAACAAGTGGAAAGCCATGAAAACACATATAGTGTAATGTATTAGTAAATTGCAATATATAAATGAATACCGGTATCAGTAGCCTATTTCACCAACATGGCAAAGTATACTTTTCTAGCAAAGTATACTTTGAGGGAGAAATTTTCAATTAATTTTTATTATACTGAATTTATTACATTATCACAGCCATTGTGGCTGTGATAATGTAATAAATTCAGTATAATAATTCTGCATACTTTTAATCATCAAATATATGCAGTCGTTAGTTCTATGGGAAATAACGCATTTCGGGAAAAATAAATGATTACTCCCTCAAAGTATACTTTGCTAGAAAAGTATACTTTGCAATTTTGATGAAATCAGCTACAGACAACACGTGCTAACAACAAGTTAGTAACACTGATGGATGCACCACTCACAAACATTAAATAACGTAAATTTCCAAGTCATTTGACCTTGGGCACAGGGGCCACATCAGTGGGCCACAGGTAGAAAATATGGATGATGACTTATAAGCATATGCAGTTTCAAGCCAATCCGACTTACTGTTATAGAGACAGTAGGTACAGTCGAACACCAGTATCTCGAACATCAGTATCTCGATGATATCCCCTATCTCGAGGATTCACTACAGTCCTGAATTATATCCTTATTTGTTTAATATAAATTTCCTCGGCTATCTCGACCATGCCCTATCTCGTATATGTTCTCTATCTCGATTGTTCATTCTGCGAGTTTACACAGTGCTGTAATGGGTAAAATTATTTCATATTTTTCGCGAAAATCTACGACCATGTCACTTCATCGCTATCTCTAAACTAGTCCTATCTCGACTATATGGACAAGCTCCCTTCGACTTCGAGATACTGGTGCTCGACTGTACCTGAAAACTTTCAACGCAAATCTTGGACAGACAGATACGCAGACAGACTGACAGATGGACAGACAGGTTGGTGGCTAAATATACCCCCCAAAAATATAATAAATGAAAACTATTTTCATGATATCTGGTGTCTGAATATCTGGCTCAAATGTTAATAACTGGGAATGACTGATTAAAAAGTAGCATGAATGGAATAAAATGGCAACATGATGCAGTCCTGAATACATAGGAAAATATGTGACAATAGTTTAACCCTTTCAACACCACAGGCCTGTAAATGCGAATACACTAACTACACCTATAAATTTGTTACCAACCCTGACATGTGTTTTGTTAACCCTTTCAACACCACAGGCCTGTACAGTGGTATTAGAAAGAAGTGTAGATCCAGATGATCACGAGCCGGCTCATCAGGATCTGCACTTTTTACAAGTAATTTTCATATTTTTGAAAACAAAAACACCCCCTTTTCATAAATGGACTAGTCTGAAAATCATTTTGTGACCATTAGATAGGTTGTAAAATTAACATATCAAAATCCATTCCAGTTATTTAGGGGTGAAAGGGTTACCATATCAGTATGTTGGTCACACAATACAATCATGATTGGATAGGCACACACACATATAAACAGTATTAAACAATATTGCCACATTTCTGACTTCAGAGTTATTATGATACTAAAACAATATCGCCTCTTGCCCATCGGCGAGGGGATAATAAATGCACACAAATGGAATATCTGTCAAAAACGTCATAGCTGTAAAACCCAATCAACAATCGTAATCAAGTTATCATATTACATGGACGTCAGAAAGTAATATTAACTCTTTCAACACCACAGGCCTGTATAGTGGTATTGGCAAAAAGTGTAGATCCAGATGAGCCGGCTCGTGACGAGCCGTCTCATCAGGATCTGCACTTTTTGCAAGTAATTTTCATATTTTTCAGAACAAAAACACCCCCTTTTCATAAATGGACTTGTCTGAAAATAATTTTGGATGATTGGATTGGTTGCAAAATTAATGTATCTAAATCCATTCCAGTTACTTAGGGGTGAAAGGGTTAACATTTAAAATTACTTCATTATTTCAATGTAGCTAATTTGCAAGTCTCAAGACAAAAACGTGTATACCCTCCGCCCCACAACTTATTGACCTCTGAGCGGGCAGTTTTAGGTGTTATGACAGGCGCCACATGGCACATACGTCACTATGCACACAGCATGCACAGAACATGGTTCCCTCAATTTATCAATTCATTCCCTCAAATTAACAATTCGTTCCCTCGAATTGACAATTCGTTCCCACGTTTAAATTGAGGGAACGATTTGTTAATTCGAGGGAACAAATTGTTATATTGTGGGAACGAATAGTTAATTTGAGGGAACAAATTGTTAAATGAGGGAACAAATTGTTATTTCGTGGGAACGAATTAATAAAAAAACAAGAGGGCCATGATGGCCCTAATTCGCTCACCTGACTCCATGAACACCAGAGGAAAATGTGACATCGAGTTCATAAGTGTTTAAAAAAAATTGTGCTATTGTTAGATGGCAGTCATCTTGGATTAAGCGATGACTCATTTTACTAAATCTGAAAATGCTTCACCCAAGGATCTTAACTTACTATGAAGTTTGGCCAGTATCAGCCATGTGGTTCCTGAGAAAAATACGTTCAAAATCTCGAATAAATGGACATTTTGGAGGCCATCATGGATGACATAATCATCTGATTCCGACAAATATTGCACCATCGATACCTTCAATTTGATATACCGGTATGACATGAGCATATTTGGTCAAAAATAAAATTTGACCCCACAGGCCACGCCCATTTTTGACCCCGTGGTCACCATTTTAACACCTTTGAAAGAGCATTCTACGTCGATCATTCCTACCAAGTTTCGTGGAAATCCGGCTGGCGGTTCAGGAGAAGAAGATTTTTTAAGGATTTGTGCTATTTTTAGATGGCGGCCATCTTGGATTAGCGACGACCTCCATTTTAACAAATTTGAAAAGGATTCACCCATGAACCATAACTGTGAAGTTTGGCCACCATGGGTCAAGCGGTTCGTGTGAAGAAGAATTTTGAAATCTCTAATAAAAAAACAACCTTTTGACCTTTCGGCGGCCATCTTGGATGACATGACCATCCAATTTCGACAAATAATGTACCAGAGCGATTGCCTCTTTGATACCTTCAATTTGATAAAGACATGACCATATTCGATCAAAAATAAAATTTGACCCCAATTTGACCCCACGGACCACGCCCATTTTTGACCCCGGGGTCACCATTTTAACAACTTTGATAGAGCATTGTACATCGATCATTCCTAGCAAGTTTTGTCGAAATCCGGTTGGCGGTTCTTGAGAAGAAGATTTTTGAAGAATTTGTGCTATTTTTAGACGGTGGCCATCTTGGATTACGTGATGACGTCATTTTAACAATTTTGTAATCCCCCTACCTAAGGACCATGACCATGAAGTTTGGTGACTATAGGCCCAATGGTTACCGAGGAGAAGACGTTTGAAAATGTTCACGGACGACGAATGGACGACGGACGGACACATTGCGGTAACAATAGCTCACATGAGCTTCGCTCAGGTGAGCTAAAAATCCATGTCCCCTGTGGGCCTCCGTATATACGAGGCAACCATTGGATTTTGTACCCAAGAAGATGTGCAATATCTCATGAAATATACATGTATTCAGAATAATTACGATATTTTCCATAAATGACATTATTAAAAGCTGACAAAATGTTCATAGCACATGTGGAATAGAATCCGCATTTGCTATGAACGTTTCGTTAACTTTTGACACCATTTACAGGAAAATATTTTTCAAATCTTCTTTGGTACAAAATCACATGGCTCATCTCATATGTGTATCAACATATACCTGTGTGTATAATAGACCAGTAGTTGCGAATAGTAACTCTTGCAATCTACTCCCATAACAGCCGTAGCCAGAGTTACGATTCCACTCATAGGCTTCCTCTGCAGAATAGCGCAGTTCGCAACTAAATAGACCAGCTGACCAGCAACTGATTCCAAAACAATTCTAATTGAACAGATGATTTGGCCACTCAAGTTGACACGACATAGACAAATTAACCTCTATCTGCCACCAGACTTAACAGGAACACTAGATGGCCGTGGCCTGCATGTTACGCCCGCCGAGGCTTCGATAGCATACCGAAAAACTTTAACCAAAAACTTTAACCCGGATGCACGTACTTACGTGCGGATGTATGCCAATGTGCCGACTATATTGTCCACAAGGGGCGTGACAATAATAAAAACTGAGCTGCTTTTATACATTCTTAACCAAGGTGGGTAAAATTATTCATATCTCACATGCACAGATACTTTGGTCCACATCTAACTACATTTTTCTTTGTATCTCAGTGGATTGTCTGTTTCTGCACGCTTCTCACCATGTAGCCCAGGTTCGATCCTCGACCGGTGCAGCCTGTGAGATGACATGGTTGTTGCCAAACCGGACAAGTGGGTTTCATCTGGATGCCCCGGTTTACACACCACAATTTAAGAATCACCCTTACATCTGTGCCAACGAACGTTGTTATATAGTGCTTGTGCTTGTTTTGCAAAATAAGTAAGTTTAAATTATTTTATGTGTCTCAGTAAATAATACCAGCTATAAGGACCGTGTAATTGTTAGGTTATACCATGGAATTTCCTGGTATATAGAGAATATCAGAGCAGTGTCTTTTGATATCAAGTTCATCTGGCCAGGCTAGGAAACGCGTATGAATTCCGAGGCTCGCCCGTTGAGGAATTCCTACTGTTTCCGAGCCGAGCCTGAACTTGATATCAAAAGACACTAGGCTGATATTCTATTTATCAGGTAAGGTTTTAGGCTACAGAATGAGCAATGATGACGTTGTTTTGGTTGAAATGAACGTGGACTTGTTTGTGTTACGTCACAACACTGTAGTCATTCGGTAACGTCATGTGACACCGTTCGACCAATGAAACGTCAGTTTTCAATTTGTTGTCACCCGGATATTCATAACAGGTCAATGCCTGATATGACAATATGTTATTAGTCAGTACGTATTCGGTCAATACAGCGCTAATTGCCTGGTATACTTCACCTTGTTGCATCAAACTTAATCCGGTAGTTGCAGAGATATTTAGAAAAATCTAGGTTGAAGCGAGCCAAAGTAGCAGGAGCATGCGACTAAATTACCCACCGCATTAACCCTTTCAACACCACAGGCGTGTATAGTGGTATTTGCAAAATGTGTAGATCCAGATGAGCCGGCTCGTCACGAACCGTCTCATCAGGATCTGCACTTTTTGCAAGTAATTTTCCTCACACCCTCTTTTCATAACTAGTCTGAAAATCATTTTGTGACGATTGGATTGGTTGCAAAATTATTGTATCAGAATCCATTGCAGTTACTTGGGGGTGAAAGGGTTAATACCCACACTGACTAGGCCTTCATGTTTTTTGTGATGTTAAATTCCTCGTTGTCAGAATCATCCATGGCATTCTCAAGGTCATGGTCGTCGTCCTCTGTGCTCAGTCGGTCAAATCCCTTGTGGGAGTTGAGCAGATTTCCGAGGTTGAACATCTTCGCCTTTCCACGGCTTCTCCAGCCTCCAAGACGACCTGTCGAATAGATACACGATACAATGTATCATTGTCTATACGAATATAAAACTACGGCAGTCGGACCTCTGCAAACGGCCACCTCTCTACAACAACACCCTGTCTGTAACAGGTGATATTTTATATCCCAAATGGACAATTACCTCTATATATAACATCCTTACAACAGCCACCTCTCTACAACAGCTAGTTTTTTACCCATGGGTGGTTGTTGTAGAGGGGTTCCACTGTATACATCTTCATCTGGGGGCCGTTTCACTAAACTTTGCATGACTAAAATGTTCGTAAGTGGAAATTTAGGATTGTCTGGAAATTTCAATTGATGGATTTACATTTATTGAGCATTGGCTGCATGTGCAGCCTATGCTCATTAAATGTAAATCCAATAATTGTTTACAAGAAAACATTGTTAATGTGAAATTTACACTCATAATTTTTCACTTACGAACATTTTAGTCTTACGATATTTAGTGAAACGGGCCCCAGTCCTCTGCTTTGCCAGCATCTAAAGACGACATGCAGAATAGATATGGGATCAATTAAAATATAAAACTACTCAATATCTTCAGCTTTCCTCTAAATCCGACAAAAGTGCACACCAACACTCATTCATTTATGATGGTTTGAGTCAAAATCTGTGATGTCAAATAACAACATGGTGAATGTCACTCAAAGTAAATGGAAAGGTAACACAAATGTATGTAGTTCATCTCAATACCGTGTTTTTTACATCTGGAATTTCGAATCATTACAAACTTTCAACAGTTCTAGAGTTCATTGAAGTATGACCTCTTGTCACATGCCCGGATGTGGCTTCTCGCAGCCAATGAAAATGCTCAGAATCGTGTACACTATTTGGAGCTGGAATTACTGAAAGCTGAATGCAATGACAGTTAGACGGACACATGGACGATCTGTAGCCGATTTCACCAAAATTGTATACTACTCTTGTTAAGTACACTTTGAGGGAGAAATTTTCAATTTAAGGTTAAATTTATTAATTTTTATTACCGTATACTGAATTTATAACATTATCACAGGCATTTTGGCTGTGATAATGTAATAAATTCAGTATAATAATTATGCATACTTTTAATCATCAAATATATGCAGTCATTAGTTCTATATGACATAATGCATTTCGGGAAAAATAAATGATTACTCCCTCAAAGTCTACTTTGCTAGATAAGTATGCTTTGCAATGTTGGTGAATTCAGCTACTGACAACAGTATACCGGTACGTACGTCCCCCACAACTCTTCACAGGTAGTATAATGAGGAACATCCAACTGTAGCCGATTTCACCAACATTGCAAAGTATACTTTACTAGCAAAGTATACTTTGAGGGAGTAATCATTTATTTTTCCTGAAATGCATTATTTCATATAGAACTAACAACTGCATATATTTCATGATTAAAAGTATGCAGAATTATTATACTGAATTTATTACATTATCACAGCCAAATTGGCTGTGATAATGTAATAAATTCAGTATAATAAAAATTAATAAATTTATCATAAAATTGAAAATTTCTCCCTCAAAGTATACTTTGCTACTAAAGTATACTTTGCAATGTTGATGTGTTAGGCGAGGTTTGAAACCATAACCTCTGGATTGGAGGTCAGGTGTTCTAACCCCTAGGTCACAACCCATCCCTGCCGACATCATAGAACCATCACCTAAACTGTATATGAAATATAATACCAAGCCTGTTTGAACCGAAATATCAATTAAACAAAAGATGTCAGAAGACAATAAAGCATTCACATATGTATATATGATAATATTATGGCAACATTTGGAAATTAACTTTTCATGCTGCATTTGCTACCTTAACTAATGTATATATGAGACATGCCATGTGATTTTGTACCTTCAGACATCTGCATAATTTCATGAAATACGTTTCCGTAAATGGCGTCAAAAGTTGACAAAATATAATTCTGCATGTACTCTGAAAATTTTGTCAACTTTTGACTTTATTGATGAAAAATATTGTAAATTTTGTAAACGTATTTAATGAAATTAAGCACATGTCCGAAGGTACACAATCACATAGCGTGTCTCATATAGAAGTGTAATTTAGTTCCACATAAAATATTGCATGGTATACAACCGCCTGTGTTAATCTTGCCCAGAATATCAACATTTCAGGACATCTATTGGCTATACCAAATCGATTCAAGCAATTTGATAGTCTGAGCCTGAGGTGTAGCATAGCTTAGGCTCAGCCAATCAAGCAGCTTGATTTCAAACACAATATTCAAGAATTTTGAAATAAATAAATTGACAAATATGGCAAGATTGCCACAGATAGTTGTGTACGATAGTAAGATTTGACATATCATTAACTGACTTGCTTTTTGTCAATTTATTTCAATGTAAACTCCAATTTTGTGAACTTTTATTTGGCTAAGGAGTGTATGTCAATCTCGCGACAAGTTCTTGGACAATAAGATACCTGCATTCCTTTCATGCCCCAACTCGTGAAAAAGAATGTGTTAGCTCAATTTGATTACCGGATTCACCAATGTTAGTTAGAAAGGTTCATCTCATACCTCCATTACCTGTGAAATCAAGTGTGACACAAAAGGGGCTTACTGAGTTTATGGCCAGCATAGGTTTTAACCCATTGAAGTCTATGGATGCAATAATTTTTATTGAAAAAAATTCAGATTATTTTTTTATTTCTCCATAAAAGAATATGTTGTTATCACTCTTATGAACCGTCTCGTCGAGACGGTTCATATGAGTGGTAACAACATACACTTTCGAATAGAAATATAGAAAATAGTGAAAAAAAATTCTCCAAATATTCATACTACTGTAATTGTATCTATAATGGGCTAATCAGATACAATATTCATACAAATCTAATGTGTTCATTGTTATCTATTAATATCGTGTTCCTAGACAATAGTGTGCAGAATAGGTGCTCATCAATGCAGGCTGATCTGGTGCTACACTGGTCACAAACTCAAAAAGCCCAATTTAATTGCAGTGGTCAGAAACGACCAAGAGCATTCTGTCATACATGTATACGAGTCCCGGGCTGAGAAAAGGAACTTTACGGCATTTGCAACATTTGATAGAATAATTGACTGGTTTTTTCTTGATTGACTGATTGGTGTTTTAAGTTCGTTCAACTGCAATGTCATATACAGATGAGAATGCACTTGCAGTGCTAAAATTACCCAAAACATCAGCACTGAAAGAGTGTCCTGATCCAGTGGGTGCCAGGCACCCTTACTACACCAGTTCATTTGGCCCCAGGTGTGAATCACATTCAGATTCATCGTTAAAATATGATTGACTGATTGTGGTTTTACATGAATTTAATTAACCTACTACAGCAACTGAATGGTGGACAGCATAGGCCCTGATCGCTGATCTGGGCCTATGCTGGTCACAACCTTAACCCTTACTACACTGAATTAAATTTTATCGTCTGCTGTAAATGTTTTATTTTCAATATTTCTCGACAAAAACCTGTTTTGACAGCGCATGAGAATCGTCTCTCTCATGTTCTGTCAAAACAGGTTTTTTTGTTAAGAATTAAGGCAAAAATGAAAAACAGCATACGACAATTTCCGTCTCCCGCGTAGTGAGGGTTAAGGTCCCTTTAATAATTTAATTAACCTACTACAGCAACTGAATGGTGGACAGCATAGGTCCTGATCGCTGGTCTGGGCCTATGCTGGTCACAACTGTAAGGTCCCTTTTGTCAGCCGGCAGCCCTCGTATCGTACAGCACATTCTTACCTCTGGTTGCTCCATAGTTACATCCGTAGCTTTAGATTTTCTGCCTATTTTGTACATGAAAAGGTGAAAGGGTTTAACGTCCCAACAACAGCTAAGATCATTAAGATAAGGCATTAAGTCTCATTGAAAGACCAGTGGGATGGGAATACTATGAACATATTTTTTCTTGCCTAGGGTGGACATTGAACTCACAACCTCTGGTATTCAGTCTAGCCCTACCCTCTGCTCCGAGACCGTGACCCATCCCTCATTATCATCAGATGTGGATCGCGTTTATCTGACAGCATGATCGAAGACCATCAGAGGAATGCATGCATGAAATATGAAGCTGTTATGTGAAGGAAAACGGAAATTATAAGAAATTTACCCGAGCATTAAGTTTATGACGTACGTACGGGATGGACTTACAGGACATATAGAAGCCATTATTAGCAATATGCCCCGACAACACCATCACCATTCGGTGGTGGGGGCATAAAAACCCCAACAACATTTATCACACTTATGTAATATGGGTATCCGCTTTAATAAGGTGTCAACGGATGAAAATATCTAAAATTCCAAGAAGCGTATGGCAGTGACCAGACATGCAATATGGCTCATTGCTTGAATACACACGCATGGTCATTTATTAAATGTTGACAATCTACTAACATACCCAAAGCATTACAAGCAATGGTGCTAATATACATACCCAAGCTTTTTTAACCCTTATAATGTTAATTAATTTTCTTTTCTGCCGTTTTATTTTTTTATTTTCCATTTTTCACATTTCTGCCAAAACATGAAAAGCAACTAATGACACATTTAGTTCCTGATTTTAGAGTGCTAATTCACTGATGGTATGTCTTTCCCAAAGAGCAGCGAAATGACAAAGAATTTTTAAATTGTTACCCTTATGTGTGAAATAAGCAGAGCATAGAGATTTATAAACAATTTAGAGTGTACTTTACATAAGAAACATAAGGAAATGCATTATTTCATACAGAATTAAAGACTGCATATATTTCATGATTAAAAGTATGCAGAATTATTATACTGAATTTATTACATTATCACAGCCATTAAATGGCTGTGATAATGTAATAAATTCAGTATAATAATTCTGCATACTTTTAATCATGAAATATATGCATTTGTTAGTTCTATATGAAATAATGCTTTTCGGGAAAAATAAATGATTTCTCCCTCAAAGTATACTTTGCTAGTAAAGTATACTTTGCAATGTTGATGAAATAGGCTACAGGGCCCGGTTGCTCAAAACATCAGTTAGCAGAGATGGGGCTTATGGGATTTGTGACCAGTTGATCAAATAGCACGCTCCGGTAGCCAGGGCCCGGTTGTTCAAAACATCCGTTAGCTTAACGGACTGTTAAATCCTTAACTGAATGGTTAAAATCTCTGTTTTAACAGAGATTTTAACCATTCAGTTAAGGATTTAACAGTCCGTTAAGCTAACTGATGTTTTGAGCAACCGGGCCCAGGCTAGTGTATTTTGATACCAAGTTTATCAGGCAAAGCTGGGAACTACATAAGAATTCCTAGGCTCACCGAGGAATTCCTACCATTTGCTAACAGAGAACGATAAAATTGCTATTAAAATACACTAGTATTGTATTCTATTTATCAGGTAACACTTTAAAACAAGAGGGCCATGATGGCCTTAATTCGCTCACCTGACTCCATGAACACCAGAGGAGAATGTGACATTGAGTTCATGTGTTTTAAAAACATTGTGCTATTGTTAGATGGCGGTCATCTTGGATTAAGCGATGACTCTCATTTTACCAAATCTGAAAATGCTTCACCTAAGGATCTTAACTTAATATGAAGTTTGGCCAGCATCGGCCATGTGGTTCCTGAGAAAAAGACATTAAAAATCTTGAATCAATTGACCTTTTGGAGGCCATCATGGATGACATAATCATCCGATTCTGACAAATATTGCACCAGAGCAATCGCCTCATCAATACCTTCAATTTGATATATGACATGACCATATTTGGTTAAAAATAAAATTTGACCCCACGGGCCACGCCCATTTTTGACCCTGGGGTCACCATTTTAACACCTTTGAAAGAGCATCCAACGTCGATCATTCCTACCAAGTTTCGTCGAAATCTGGTTGGCGGTTCATGAAAAAAAGATTTTTTAAGAATTTGTGCTATAGACGGCGTACCAAAGCGATCGCCTCTTTAATACTTTTGATTTGATATAGACATGACCATATTCGGTCAAAAATAAAATTGGACCCCAAATTGACCCCACGGGCCACGCCCATTTTTAACCCCGGGGTCACCATTTTAACAACTTTGAAAGAGCATTGTACATCGATCATTCCTACCAAGTTTCATCGAAATCCGGCTGGCGGTTCATGAGAAGATTTTTTAAGAATTTGTGCTATTTTTAGACGGCGGCCATCTTGGATTAGCGATGACCTCCATTTTAACAAATCTGAAAAGGCTTCACCCATGGACCATAACTGTGAAGTTTGGCCACCATGGGCCTAGTGGTTCGTGTGAAGAAGAATTTTGAAATCTCTAATAAAATAACAACCTTTTGACCTTTCGGTGGCCATCTTGGATGACATGACCATCCAATTTCAACATTAAATGTACCAGAGCAATCGCCTCTTTGATACTTTCGATTTGATATAGACATGACCATATTCGGTCAAAAATAAAATTTGACCCCAATTTGACCCCATGGGCCATGCCCATTTTTGACCTCGGGGACACCATTTTAACAACTTTGAAAGAGCATTGTACATCGATCATTTCTACCAAGTTTCATCGAAATCCGGCTGGCGGTGCATGAGAAGAAGATTTTTTAAGAATTTGTGCTATTTTTAGACGGCGACCATCTTGGATTAGCGATGACCTCCATTTTAACAAATCTGAAAAGGCTTCACCCATGGACCATAACTGTGAAGTTTGGCCACCATGGGCCAAGTAGTTTGTGTGAAGAAGAATTTTGAAATCTCTAATAAAAGAACAACTTTTTGACCTTTTGGCGGCCATCTTGGATGACATAACCATCCGATTTCGACAAAAAATGCACCAGAGTGATCGCCTCGTTGATACCTTTGACCCCAATTTGACCCCACGGGCCACACCCATTTTTGACTCCGGGGTCACCATTTTAACAACTTTGAAAGAGCATTGTACATCGATCATTCCTACTAAGTTTTGTCGAAATCCGGTTGGCGGTTCTTGAGAAGAAGATTTTTGAAGAATTTGTGCTATTTTTAGATGACGGCCATCTTGGATTACGTAATGACATCATTTTAACAATTTTGTAATCCCCCTACCTAAGGACCATGACCATGAAGTTTGGTGACTATAGGCCAAATGGTTACTGAGGAGAAGACGTTTGAAAATGTTCACGGACGACGACGGACGCGGACGACGGACGACGACGGACACATTGCGGTAACAATAGCTCACATGAGCTTCGCTCAGGTGAGCGAAATAGAGGATTGGCAAAATAACATGGTTTTCATTGAAAAGAAGGCAGAATTGTTTACGTTGCATCATTACACTGACATCAATCGGTACCGTCATTCAATAAATTTGTGATCAGTCAGTGTGTGTTCAATCAATGCATAGCGAGTGACCTGACAAATAACCTGTATGTATGATTGGGATTTTCCTCCACATGACCTTGACCTTTACACATAATAGGAGAACTACCAGCTCCCACCATTCCAGAAAAGCTAGTCATAGAAACAATGGGAAATAACAGACAAACTTACCGGTACCCGCGCACCAATTTGGCGGCTCTGATTAATACATGTATTCATAAGCATACAAGCCATTATTACTGAAAACAATGTGAAATGATTTTCGCTATTTCTCTTATTTGTACATGTATTCAAAAGTATATGTTGTGACCACTCATTTGAACCGTCTTGGCAAGACGGTTCAAATGAGTGGTAACAACATATATTTCCATGCATAATAAAGAGAATTATTTATATTTTTCGTAAGAAAATTTGTGTAGCATCAGCATAGAATGGGTTAATGATAAATTAAAATTTGTCATCCGCCATTTTTTGTTATTTTTAATATTTCTCAACAAATATACGCTTTGACTAATAGATACAATTTTCATGGGCTGCCAAAACCTGTTTGTATTAAGAAATAAGACAAATATGAAATAACAGCAGATGACAATATTCAATACGACTATGCTGATATGATGATGACAATTCTTTCGACATGTATATTGACATATAACAGAGTGACCACATGAATTGAACACAACTTTCCGTAATAACCCCATATAGTTCACTTTATGTATATAATTGTGTCAATATTCCACCAGTTCAAAAATTTACGAGTGCCCGCTATACAGATATCATCATTTAGTAATATTTATTTTACTGATAGTTACTCGTGGTGGTATCAGGTTATTTTCATATGCAAATGAGGCATGATATTTTTTTTATATTTTATACTAATTAAAAGTGTCACATGAAAAAATAGTATGATCATTGCGCATCCAAAAATAAATGCAGAGAATAAATAGTAATGTCCATTAACATTTTAAGGAAACACGGTTATCGCCCCTGATATCAGTGGGGAAATTTACGTCTGATATAAAATGTATAATAATGCCAATCAATATGTAGGGAAATGGTTGCCAGAAAAAGTCTCTCAGATGATGTCTCTGATATAAAGAACATTTTGTGCCGACTGAGTGGGCATGTACCTTTAACCCTTAGACCGCTATCACAACAATTGTCGTCTGCTGTTGCTTTTATATCTTGCCTTATTTCTCAATAAAAACATGGTTTGACAGCACTTCAGAATCATTTCCAATGGAAATGATTCTGAAGTGCTGTCGAAGCATGTTGTTAATTATTCTAAAGTGCTGTCAAAGCATGTTTTTGATGATAAAAATGGAAAATAGAAAATAAACAGCAGACGACAAAAAAAATAAGATAGCGGTCTAAGGGTTAAGGTACATAACTACTAACATTAATATAAATTGGCACACATAGTCCCAATATATGGTAAAATATTGTAAATATATGTGTATTTATAACAATTTAGTGTATCTTACATTGAGCACAGAGCAGCACCAAAATGATATTTATTAGGGCCAATACATGGTGCACTACAGTAAATATATAAACATACATATATATACAAATTTTAGTAGTTTATTACCAAAATAATAATAACTTGTAGCAATGTAGTCTAAATACTACGGAGCCCCGCAATGGATGTATACTTTTCTTTTTTATTAATTCGTTCCCACGAATTAACAATTCGTTCCCACAAATTAACAATTTGTTCCCTCAATTTACCAATTTGTTCCCACAAAATAACAATTTGTTCCCACAGGAACGAATTGTTAATTCGTGGGAACAAATTGCTATATCGTGGGAAAGAATTGGTAATTCAAGGGAACAAATTGTCATTTCGTGGGAACGAATTGTTAATTCGAGGAAACAAATTGTTAAATGGAGGTTAAATTGTTAAACGAATTAATAAAAAAAAGTCCATGTCCCCTTGTAAAATACATGACACACTACAGTAAATAAGTAAGCATGTATATCAATTGAAAGGACCATTGGAAGAAGGGGGCTATGGCTACCTATGCCATTGGCCCCTTAAATTTTAGTAGTTACTTACCCTGATGCTAGAGCCACACCAAAATAGTATTTGCCCGGGGAAATGTCTCAATACATGGCGAGTAAATAAGTAAGCATTTATATCAATTGCAGGTCAGTGGAAAAATGGGGCCAAGTCAATTATGGACATACCGTAATAACCCTAAATATTCAGACATCATTTATTTGGTGAAACACATAAAAAATATATGGTTTCCCTACAACAGTGAGTGTGCCAATATTTAGGGTTATTATGGCAGTACTGGTTTAATCACAATAACAATGTATTCGGACAGAATTTGTTTTGGGAAACCCCTATTTAATAGGGGTTTCCCAAAGCAATTTGTGTCCAAATATTTATGGTTATTATGATACCTCCGTTCTTCCACTGTCACTTCGATTTAATAGTTCCTTACCTTGATGATAGAGCCGCACCAGAATGGTGATAATTACCACCAGAACAACAGGTACGATCAACAGGACGCCAACTACGAGTGATGTCGCATAACTGTCCGAACTGTCACTCGTCCCGTCCGTTACTGCAAAGACACAATGGTATATTGGTTGTTTAGACAAGTGTGCATGTAATGTATCATGTATCATGCAGACTAGTCTAAACATCACATACCGTATTTATTCTAACAGTAGCCCCCTCGCTAATAGTAGCCCCCGTCCCATATTTGCATTCTAAATATGTTATTTTCACGTACAAAAGCCATTTAAAACATTGTTTTAAATGGCTTTGTGTATGTGAAAATAACATGTCTTGATCCTATTTTTCAAGTTTTGATCCCCACAAATTGCATAGTCCCGGGGGCGGTTATTATAATAAATACGGTATTCCAACAACATGTAGACTATAACGGTATGAATTTCTCTCATCTGTAATATAAAATACGGACCGCCATGACAAAATTACGGAGCCCAGCAGGGGACGTAGAATTGATTTTTTTTTATTAATTCGTTCCCACGAAATAACAATTTGTTCCCTCAATTTAACAATTCGTTCCGACAAATTAAACAAATTAACAATTTGTTCCCTCAATTTAACAATTTGTTCCCACAAAATAACAATTCCCACGGGAACGAATTGTTATATCTTGGGAACAAATTGTTATATCGTGCGAGCGAATTGTTAATTTGAGGGAACAAATTGTTAATTCATAGGAACAAATTTTTATATCGTGGGAATGAATTGTTAATTCGAGGGAACAAATTGCAGAAACAAATTGTCATTTTGTGGGAACAAATTGTTAATTCGAGGGAGCGAATTGTTATATCATGGGAACGAATTGTTAATTTGAGGGAAATAATTGTTAATTTGAGGGAACAAATTGTTATTTTATGGGAACAAATTAATAAAAAACAAGAGGCCCAAATGGGCCTGTATCGCTCACCTAAAAGCCTCCATAGTGGTCATCTTGATTTCACAAAGACTCTTCACTTACAACTTCAAATGTTCCACAGAATTTGTTGGTACCTTCTGATCTAACATATATTGCGAATGTGCATGTGATTTACTGCTATACCTTCGATTTGATATATAAAATGACCATATTCGGTCAAAAATAAAATTGACCCCCTATTTGACCCCTCGGGCCATGACCATTTTTGACCCAGAGGCCACCATATGAACAAATCTGAATCAGCGTTAACTATCCATCATTCATACAAAGTTTCGTCAAAATCGGCCTGGCGGTTTGTGAGAAGATTTTTTTGACAATTTGACCTACTTTTCAAACGGCGGACATCTTGGATTTGGTGATGACCTCCATTTTAACAAAAATGGACAGGCTTCTACCCCACAGACCATTAACAGTTAAGTTTGGCCAATATCGGCCAAGCATGTTCACAAGAAGAATACGTTTGAAATCTTTAGTAAAAGAACAATTTTTTCTTTTTTACCTTTCGGTGGCCATTCTTGGATGACAAAAATCATCCTGATTTAGACAAAAAATGCTCCAGAGTGATAGACTAGTCGATACCTTCGATTTGATATATTATATAACCATATTTGGGCAAAAATATAATTTGACCCCTAGTTGACCCCTCGGGCCACGCCCATTTTTGACCCAGGGGCCACCATATGAACAAATCTGAAACAGCATTAACTATCAATCATTCACACCAAGTTTCGTCGAAATCGGCCTGGAGGTTTGTGAGAAGAAGATTTTTTGACAATTTGACCTACTTTTCAACGGCGGACATCTTGGATTTGGTGATGACCTCCATTTTAACAAAAATGGACAGGCTTCACCACAGACCATTACAGTTAAGTTTGGCCAATATCGGCCAAGCAGTTCACAAGAAGAATACGTTTGAAATCTTTAGTAAAAGAACAACTTTTTTTACCTTTCGGTGGCCATCTTGGATGACAAAATCATCTGATTTAGACAAAAAATGGTCCAGAGTGATCAACTAGTCGATACCTTCGATTTGATATATTATATGACCATATTCGGGCAAAAATATAATTTGACCCCGAGTTGACACCTCGGGCCACGCCCATATTTGACCCAGGGGCCACCATATGAACAAATCTGAAACAGCGCTAACTATCGATCATTCATACCAAGTATCGTCGAAATCGGCCTGGCGGTTCGTGAGAAGAAGATTTTTTAAGAATTTGACCTACTTTTCCATGGCGGCCATCTTGGATTGTCGATGACCTCCATTTTAACAAATCTGAAATGGCATCACCCATATATCATCCCTGTGAAGTTTGACCAATATCGGCTCAGCAGTTCGGGAGAAGAAGATGATTGAAAATGTTCACGGACGGACGACGGACACTTTGCCATAACAATAGCTCACATGAGCTTTGCTCAGGTGAGCTAAAAATCCATGTCCCCTGTGGGGCTCAGTACAAAAAGGTGTATGTGATGTTTGAATCAGTGTACATGTACCATGCTCATTGGTCCAACCATCACAGTAAGTTCTTGCTGTTTTACCTAGCCAACATTTCCCAGTCTGAATCTACATCCACTGGCGGTAGTGTTGAATATATGGACTGCAGGGAGAAATTAGCAGCTGTCAAGCAGTGTGACTACCGTGGCTGTGTAGAATCACCACTGCAGTGTGTGCTATATTCAACAGGGTTCAAGCTAGTCTTTTAAAATGAGGGGAGAAGTTTTCACTAACATTTTTTAGAAAATATACCATTTGTTTTCCAAATTTTCTATTTTATATAGTGAAAAACTTCTCCCTCAACTCAAAATAGGTAGAAGCACAGAATTTTGCCCACTTTGCCCTGTAAAATGATACCTGATTCAAGTACAAGTATATATCAATGTGATAAACAGACAAGATAATTTGGTTATGCATGTTTGATATACATATCAGTAAAAATATTTGTAAAATAAAATTATTTTTTGTTTTCAAATGACGACACCAAGACTCAATAAATCCACTCATCTACTCTCTACTCGTATTGGCAGGTGAATGTTTGAACGGGACGAGTGCTAATTTGAAGGAATAAAGCAGAACATGTATTACATGTAGCATTGCAATTTATAGGATATGATGAGTTCAATTCCAATCTGGACGAGTGTAAATGTAAGACCGGGGTGCAATACCACATTTAGAAAGAAGTTTCCATTAGAAACATAAGTTTACATAATATAAACTGGACATTATGTGAAGGCTAAAAAGGTCAAGGTCATGTTACAGAGCTCCAGATAAGTTTTATATCTAAAGAATATTCTACCCCCAGATTTTAATTTAAATTCAATGCGTATTTTACTTTTACAAAATAATTATTGATTTCCATGATAAAACAAATTAAAAAATTCACTTATTTGAGCTGCAAAAAGCAAACACTGTTTGCTTTTTGCAGCTCAACTAAGTAAATTTCAACTTTATTACAGTATTTTCACTACTAAATTTGAAAATCAATGCGTATTTCCACATTGCTGTGAATATTTTACTCCCACTTTTGATAATCAATGCGTATTCTGCTGAATTAAGTGTGTAAAATACGGCAATACACACCAGTAGCCCATTTCATCAACATTGCAAAGTATACTTTAGTAGCAAAGCATACTTTGAGGGAGAAATTTTCAATTTTATGATAAATTTATTATTTTTATTATACTGAATTTATTACATTATCACAGCCAATTTGGCTGTGATAATGTAATAAATTCAGTATAATAATTCTGCATACTTTTATCATGAAATATATGCATTTGTTAGTTCTATATGAAATAATGCATTTCAGGAAAAATAAATGATTACTCCCTCAAAGTATACTTTGCTAGTAAAGTATACTTTGCAATGTTGATGGAATAGGCTACTGGTCTGGAGCTCTGATGTTAGTACAATGTGTGTGTCGCCAATGTTCTCATGTACATGTATTAAGTTTCCAAATATTAAAGAACAAATTGAAGCTACATGTATCATTATGTGAATGTTATGGCAAACTGAAGAGACCCTTTCAAACATTTTTACACAACAATGGATGTTACGGCGATTTTGTAAAGGTCACAAAGGTCAAGGTCATGTTACTGATTGCATGCATGTGTAGCATATGTCCACATGTATCAAGTGTGCAAATATTAAAAGTAATCCATCCAGTAATATTGAAATTATGGCATAATGGAAAAAATCTTACATTCTTTTTTACATAAATGACCACGGACATTTACAACGCTTATTACTTTTTCATTAACCCTTTCAATCCACAGGTCTGTATAGGGCACCGTATTGACAAAAAGTGTAGATCCAGATGAGCCGGCTCGTGATGAGCCGTCTCATCAGAATCTGCACTTTTTACAAGTAATTTCATATTCTTTTAGAAAAATAACACTCCCTTTTTATAAATGGACTAGTCAGAAAATCATTTAGTGACAATTGGATGTCGAAAAAAATAAAATAAAAATCACAATCCATTCCAGTTACGTATGGTTGAACGGGTTAATGTAGGATAGAGGCTGAACGCTGAATTGTCTGCTGTTTAGTCAACATGTGCAGGTGAAAGAAACATCCTTTTTTTTAAGCAAGATAATTTTGATCAAACAATAACAAACAATATTTGTTTCTCACACTTTAAGCATTAAGCATAGCAGGATTCAATATAAGCACAGTTTTGCGGTACCTCCCTTATTGTCTCGCCGATATGGATTTTTAAAAAACTCACACGAATGCCCCCGCTGGCAGCCAAAGAAAACGAGGCACATTTGAAAACACAGAGGGCCAGAGAAGCATGGATTTGTCACAGCATGAAAGCAGACCATCAGCACAGTGAAATATCAAGCAGATCCATGCAAGGAAACAGACATTATAAGATACTTATGTGACCTTGACCCTGGGCTTAACGGGGGCAGGACGATTGTGGTAGAGGGCCATTAGAGTAATGTGTGTGTGAAATATCAAGCAGATCCCATCAAGGAAACAGACATTATAAGACATTTACCCGAGCTTTAATGTTTCGAACACACAAAATATGTGACCTTGACCCTGGGCTTAGCAGGGGAGTGACGATTGTGGCTTTGTCACAGGGCAGTAGAGGACCATTAGAGCAATGTGTGTGCAAAATATCAAGCAGATGAGTTCAAGGAAACAGAAATTATACGACATTTACCCGAGCATTAAGGTTTTGAACGCACTATGTATGTGACCTTGACCCTGGGCTTAGCACGGGAGGGACGATTGTGGATTTGTCGCAGGGCAGTAGAGGACGGAGGGGCGGGACATATGGACACCGGTAACACTATATGCCCATCTCGCCATTCGGTGGTGAGGGCATAAAATATTTTGTTAAATGACATCGCAAGATAGCAGAAAATTTGTTATTTGAATTTCACACGAGTTCTGATATTTTTGTCAATTTTGAATGACATTCATCAAAATGGGTCAGATTTTCAAAATCAATATCGGCAAAATACGACAATATAATTAGAGTATAGTCCGCTGACGATAACTTGCTACTTGTTTACAAACAAACCGGGCATAAACAAAACACAGAATAGGTGAGACAGGTAAATATACCCGTACCAGTATTCCTTTTCAATATTCATTTTGAGATTTGTCATCAAGTCTTATGTAGTCGAGGGGGTAAGTGACGGATATAAATGCCGTAGGTAGTGAGTTCGAATCTTAGTTTTTCATACATATATACACATATATTTTGACTTGTTTATATTTTATTTATATTTCTTTTTTATGTGTGTTGCTCATACAAATTACATTAACTAAGCACGAGATAGATTAATTGTAGAACGTTAGTCTCACATTGAAGAAAACTAACAACTAAATGCACATTTCATATGTGTGTGCATGAAGAATCTGGTGTATGTTCTCACCGATCATGTCACATTGACGTCATACAGCAATAGATAACCCTCGCTGTTTCACTTATTCCCTTCTCCAGCAAGCAGTCATAAAAAGAACAGAATGATATCGACAAAAGTAATGAGTTTTGTGAGGTTCGAACTCTCGACCAGATATAATGAACAAAAGTTCTGCAATCGTATGGATATTCTCCCCCTTCGATACCAATGAGTCACACTACATGTCTATTTTGCACACCAAGATACACTATTATATTGACATGCATGCACGTGCACGAAAACGAGGCTATGATATGATAATACACCTGCAACACCTATATTTGGACTCATCGATTTACCTCCAGCAACTCATTATCGTCTATCATTTATACCTAGGTAATTGCAAAGCCAGGTCCATACACAAAGCACACGGTAGGCAACATACATGCAGCTATGACTGGAGAAAATGGGGCTTATAGGTTTTGCGAGCAGTGTAGATCCAGATCAGACTGTGCATCCATTCCATCAACCGAAAGACCCGTCATGCTTCTAATAAGCAATTTAGATCATAATCAGGCGATGTGTTATGTGATCAGGAACTACACTGGTTGCAAATGCAATAAACTCCATTTCTCCAGTCACAGCCGCAAACATCCAGGACATTTGGGATGCTGGCTGGTAAAAAGGACCTTAGATCATGTGTGACCAGTGTAGACAATGATCATCTTTGTGTTCATAGTCGTTACACGGATCAAAATGTGTTATTCATCAATCTATATATTTCTTTGTGTTTAACAGCCTGGGCCCGGTTGTTCAAAACACCAGTTAGCTTAACAGACTGTTAAATCCTTAACGGACTGTTAAATCCTTAACTGAATGTTAAGGATTTAACAGTCCGTTAAGCTAACGGATGTTTTGAACAACCAGGCCCTGTCAACAGCGACGGCCATCTTAGGCTGGGTCGAATCCCATATTTCACCTGTTATTCATAGAAATAAACATGAGATTGATATAATGGTGACAAGCATAGCCCCTGATCAGACTGTGTGGATGCGCAGTCTGATGAGGGATATGCTGGTTGGACATCTTGTAAGGTCCCTTGTTTCTGCCCGGGGGCCTATTGAACAATTTGTGACAGTCAAAGCCACTGTACACCACATGATGACGAAGCACCCAAAGCAGTGCAGTCAAACGTCTCAACAACACCACCCTCTCTATTTTAGTTTGTTTGTTTGTTTGTTTGTTGGGGTTTAACATGCCTATCAACTGCTAAGGTCATTTAAGGCCGGGTCAATGAGTTTAGTACTAAATCACATATATTACCTGTACAAGTACATGTACAAATGGGGGGAAAATTCCAAAATCAGAACTGAATATTTACAATAAAAAAACTATAATTATATTCAGCCCTGAAATCAGAATAATCCTGATCTGATGCCAGGTCCTTGCCACACCAGAATCACTTGGCCCCCCTCCCAAACGCAGCAGGATCAGTAATAATCTTACTACTTTTATAATGGGCAATAACCCAATTCAACTCCCAGGTAACAAAAGAGCCAAAGATAAAAACGTACCTCAGGGCAAAACCAGGCAAATCGTGATTCCTGTAAGGAGGAACCCCTACTGTTAATTTATGCTGTCACGTGCGCCCGACTAACCACCCACTCTCTATTTTAGTGGGTGGCAGGTGGGAGCATGCGATGGGTAATTTAACGATCGGGGTTCATCCTTACTGGAATCCCGACTGGAGACCTGGTTTGGCCTCACATACGTCTTTGGCACTTTGTATGTGACAGTTGAATCTGGTTATACCCCTTATAGGAGTAATATCATTAATCGTAATCCTATTACTTTTAGGGGAAGGGGCCAAGTGGCTTTGGTGTGGTATGGACCTGGTACCAGGTCAGGTTATTCTAATTTCAGGGCTGAGTATATATTTATCTCAATGTAAATATTCAGTTATGATTTTGGGATTTCCCCCCAATGCAGCAGGTTAAATATAGGAATGAATGGCCTTTTTGTGGAATTTATTGGGGTATAAATTTGGAAAAGTCGCGGGAATACTGGACGAAGGCCGGAAGGCTTCGTCCAGTATTCCCGTGACTTTTCCAAGTTTATATCCCCGATAAATTCCACAAAAAGGCCATTCATTCCTTATAATTCCAGCATTTTAAATAAATTCATCAAGAAAATGTGTTTATTTTCCGTTTTCTTAAGAATTATTTTAACTGCGCCTCACGGTTACGGAAATTAGTTCGGCATGGGAGTTTACTGGGATATAAATTTTGGACAGAGACTTGCTACTGGCCAATCAAATGTTAGGGAATTGTGTAAATATTTTTGTGCTGGAATTATTGCGGGATTGAGCCCGTTGGCCTGGCCTTACATGACCTTAGCTGTTGATAGGCCATGAAACACAAATAAACAAACAAAGTCTCTATTTGATATATAAATGAACAACTGTCTATATATTGAACCTTTCTATAACAGCCACCTCTCTACAACAGCCAGTTTTTTGTATTCCCATAAGCTAAGGTGATTTTAGGCCGGGTTAATGGGATTGAATCACATATTTCAACTGCATAGACGGTGGAAACTCCCAAAATTGGAACCGAATATTTAAAGAAAACAGATATATTCAGCCCTGAAATAACTAGATTGGTCAGTAAGTGAGGCTTACGGAATACCCCCCGCGTGGGCCCAGGTACCCCTAAAATATGTACAAATTTCCAAGTTTGTGGGCTTGTGACCTTGACTCTGGGATTAGCGCGAGCGGCATGAACGTGAATTTGTCACAGGGTGGTAGAGGTCCATTGGAGCAATGAGTGTGTGAAATGTGAAGCAGATCCGAGCAAGGAAATAGAAGTTATAACCGATTTCTCTGATGTTAAGTTTTGTAAAGATCTTTCGTGCATACATTGTGGAACAAAGTAGTATGTGTATTCACAACAAACCATTCCTGGCGTTCACACAGCACATGCAATAAGTCGCACAACTAAGCAGCAGTGCTCCAGATAAGGTTTGTGTCTAAAGAGTATTATACCCCAGATTTCAAATTCAATGCGTATTTTACTTTTACAAATGTATTATAGACTTTCTTCCTTCTTAAATAGGGAACAAATGATAAAAACAAATAAAACAATTTAAAAAATTCACTTATTTGAGTTGCAAAACAGTGTTTGCTTTTTGCAGCTCAACTAAGTAAATTTCCTCTTTATTACAGTATTTTCACTACACAATTTGAAAATCAATGTGTATTTTCACATTGCTGTGAGTACATGTATGTTGTACTCCCACTTTTGATAATCAACGCGTATTCTGCTAAATTAAGTGCGTAAAATACGACAATGCGCATCTTATCTGGAGTTCTGTAAGCAGACAGTGACAAGACAAAAGACAACAGAATTACGATGTACCCAACATGCCTGAGGATGTATCGGATATCCCATTACGTTTCTCAACATCCATCCCCGTTGCTGGTTTCACGAATTTGGCTATAAAACCACAAATGTACATATGATATAGTCGCATGAGGCCACGATTAAATCATTTGAAGTTTTCACAAACTCGACCTACTTTACAAACATGGATAGGTAGATAGGCAACTAGAAATGTGGCCTGTCGGCACATGAATGCCCCCGCTGGCAGCCAAAGAAAACGAGGCATATTTGATTACAAACCATTTACCCGAGTACGGACGGACGCCGGTAACACTATATGCCCCACTCACCATTCGGTCGGTTGCGGGGGCATAAAAAGGTGAAGGTCAAAGGTCAAGGTCGAAGTACTGGGTGGTGGAGTGTGTAGGGCATGTTCATATGTATCATGTGTATAAATATTTAAGCGATTGGCAAAAGTATTGAAAAGTTATTGTAGGATTGAGAAACGTGCACGTAGATTTGTCCCAAAGTGCTAAGTAAACATTTAAAGTAGAAAAGGTGAAGGTCAAAGGTGAAGGTCGAAGTACTGGGTGGTGGAGTGTGTAGGGCATGTTCATATGTATCATGTGTATAAATATTTAAGGGATTGGCAAAAGTATTGAGAAGTTATTGTAGGATTGAGAAACGTGCACGTAGATTTGTCCCAAAGTGCTAAGTAAACATTTAAAGTAGAAAAGGTGAAGGTCAAAGGTCAAGGTCGAAGTACTGGGTGGTGGAGTGTGTAGGGCATATTCATATGTATCATGTGTATAAATATTTAAGCGATTGAGAAACGTGCACGTAGATTTGTCCCAAAGTGCCAAGCAAACATTTAAAGTGGAAAAGGTCAAGGCCAAAGGTGAAGGTCGAAGTACTGAGTGTGTAAGGGATGTTCATATGTATCACGTGTATAACTATTGACATAATATGTGAAGCCATGTAGAAGTTACTAAAGAATATAATATCGGGACGGACGGATGTACAGGACGGACGTACGGACGGACGCCGGTAACACTATATGCCCCCGTACCTTTCGGTAGCGGGGGCATAAAAATCCGTTCTCTGTGTGCATTCATCTCTGGTAAAAAAAGAAGAAATAAAACAAACTTTTTTCTTTACACTAACCATGCTCCAGATAAGCTGCGTAGTTTCTTAAATACCCTATTAAAATTGCCAAAAGCCCAAATGAAATCCGAAGTAATGAGCATCAAAAAGCAATAAATATTTTGTGGTACCTTTATCATGCTGCAGAAAACAATAAACAGACCACAGATATAGCATAATTTTCTTATTTTCCATGAAAACACATCTTGGTATTTCATTAGAATTGTCTCCAAGGAGACAATTCTAATGAAATGCCAAGACATGTTTTCATTTCAAAGCAAACTATTCAATAATTGCGGTCTGTTGATGTGTAAACAGTAGTGTGATTTTATTTTACCCAATTAAAATGTTTACATACCAAATTGCTTCAGAAATGATGGAGTGACAATACTCAATTACTAATTCCTTATCTGGAGCATGCACTAAAAAACATTTTGAGTAGGCACATATTGTTTGGGTTGGTCAGTTCAGACAAACCAACATACTTTCATTGAGGCCTGATGGAAATACTATAAAACTAATTAATGTATGCCTAGGGTAGGGATTGAACATACGACCTCCAACGATTGAAATCCCATCCTGGTATGTAATTCATATATCATATGTGAATAAATATGAGCATGTAAGCCAAATCATATGGACATTAATACAAATACGTAATTGAAATACATGAATGAATATTACCCTAAATATTCGGACACAATTTATTCTGGGAAATGAACATTAATTCAATGTTTCTCACAGCAAAGAATGTCTAAATAGTTACGGTTAGAATGGTTTATTCTTGTTTATCACAATAACAATGTCATTTGATACAAACTGTTTTGGTGTCCGAATCTTTAGGGTTGTTACTGTAGCGTATGTATATCTAATTCTAATCATATTCAAATGAATATTGACATCAATTTGAAATCATACATATCTGTAGCCTATTTCATCAACATTGCAAAGTATACTTTAATATCAAGCAAAGTATACTTTGAGGGAGAAATTTTCAATTTAAGGATAAATTTATTAATTTTTATTATACTGAATTTATTACATTATCACAGCCAAAATTTTGGCTGTGATAATGTAATAAATTCAGTATAATAAGTCTGCATAATTTTAATCATCAAATATATGCAGTCGTTAGTTCTATATGAAATAATACATTTCGGGAAAAATAAATTATTACTCCCTCAAAGTGTACTTCATATACATAGATTTTGAATTAATTTAGAAGCACTTTTTAAATATGTAAATGTCATACTACTGTCTGTTTCACGAAACCTGCCCGAATTTTACGGCCATATAAACAATTAAACAAGAGTGCCGCAAGTCACAAAATACGCCCGTCGAATATGGACCAGACATCGAAGATGCAGAAATGTGAAGCTGTCACCAAGGCAAGAAACATTAATGAGAATTTGAAAGTCTATAGCATTATTTCTTCATCTCGTTGTGCTAAACATTTATTCTAATTTAGGCAGAGATAGAAAAGTAGAGTGTAAAGTAGAAATGATAGGGAATTGAATACAATAATGTATAAAAAATGGCTAAGTTAAAAAGGTGATATTCATGTTAAAAAAAATAATTTCGGCATAAAAACACAAGGTCCACATCTTCAATATGTGTAGAAGACGTGTGTATAGTTTCAGAACGATCGACTGAACGGTTTCGGAGGAGTTGTGTACACAAACTCTGTACCGTATATAGAATTGTATAGAAAAATGTAGAAAAAATGGCTAAGTTAAAGTTAAAAAGGTGATATTTTTGTTAAAAAAGATTTTTTCGGCATAAAAAACACCAAGGTGCACATCTTCAATATGTGTAGAAGACGTGTGTATAGTTTGAGAACGATCGACTGAACGGTTTCGGAGGAGTTGTGTACACAAACTCTGTACTGTATATAGAATTGTATAGAAAAATGTAGAAAAAATGGCTAAGTTAAAAAGGTGATATTTGTGTTAAAAGATATTTAAACGGCATAAAAACACCAAGGTGCACATCTTAAATATGTGTAGAAGACGTGTGTATAGTTTCAGAACGATCGACTGAACGGTTTCGGAGGAGTTGTGTACACATACTCTGTACTGTATATAGAATTGTATAGAAAAATGTAGAAAAACTGGCGAAGTTAAAAAGGTGATATTTGTGTTAAAAGATATTTAAACGGCATAAAAACACCAAGGTGCACATCTTAAATATGTGTAGAAGACGTGTGTATAGTTTCAGAACGATCGACTGAACGGTTTCGGAGGAGTTGTGTACACAAACTCTGTACCATATATAGAATTGTAAAGAAAAATGTAGAAAAAATGGCTAAGTTAAAAAGGTGATATTTTTGTTAATATTTTCAGCATAAAAACACCAAGGTGCACATCTTCAATATGTGTAGAAGACGTGTGCGTAGTTTCAGATCGATTGACTGAAAGGTTTCGGAGGAGTTGTGTACACAAACTCTGTACCGTATATAGAACTGTATAGAAAAATGTAGAAAAAATGGCTAAGTTAAAAAGTTGATATTTTTGTTAAAAGTGATTTTTTCGGCATAAAAACACCAAGGTGCACATCTTCAATATGTGTAGAAGACGTGTGTATAGTTTCAGATCGATCGACTGAACGGATTCGGAGGAGTTGTGTATACGAACTATGCACTTTTTCTTCAGCCGCCCGCCCACCCGCCGTCCGCCCGCCATGCGATAAAACATAATACGTACCATTTGTTAAAAACGGTCGTATAAAAACAGTATTTTTTTGATAATATTAAATTTTATCAAAATTTAAGAATGAGCCTTCTTTTTATTTCGTGAAATTTGGTAAAATATTGATTTTAATTCATTACGAAAAATTTATTTCTCCATGGGGGAAAAGGGGGAGGAGGAGCTGTGGTACGAGACAAATTTTTTTTGGAAATTGACTCCCAAACCTGTCTAGATAGCTTGGAAATGATCCAAGCTAAATTTTGAAAATAGGTCCACTATTTCTGAAATTAGAAAAATTGCCCCATGTTAAATCCCCATAGACATTGGACCAAATTTCACAAAATAAAAAGAAGGCTCATTCTTAAATTTTTATAAAATTTAATATTATCAAAAAAAAAGACTGTTTATTAATTGTTTATATTGTAAAATTGTTTTTGCATTGTTTATATATAGCCATAAAATTTGGGCAGCTTTCGTGAAACAGACCGTAGTTACACTTTGTATGTGGCTGTGAATGGAGAAATGAGGCTTATGCATTTTGCAACCGGTGTAAATCCAGATCAGCATGTACATTAATAATACGAGGAAACATTTTTTTAAAAGAGTTTGCAATTGTTAGCTTTATGGTCCGTAGGGTTGGAAGGGCTCATTAATATGAAACACACCATGTAATGTTGTACAGAAAAACATGTGCGATATCTCATGAAAAATGTTTACAAAATTTATATTTTCCGTAAATGACATTTCGCATTTGCTATGAATATTTTGTCATATTTCGACATCATTTAGAAAAAATATCACAGTTTCTGTAATATACTTCATGAAAAATCGCACACGCGGTACAAAAACACATGGCGGGTCTCATATTAACCCGTACACCGCTATCTTAATTTTTTGTTGTCTGCCGTTTATTTTTCATTTTTATCATCAAAAACATTTACAACATGATTTGACAGCAATTGAGAATAATTTCCATTGGAAATCATTCTCAAGTGCTGTCAAAACATGTTTTTATTGAGAAATAAGGCAAGATATAAAGCAACAGCAGACGACAAGTGTTGTGTGTAGCGGTCTAAGCATCAAGTTTATCAGGCACAGCTAGAAATCACATAGGAATTCAGCAAATAATTACCTAAGGATTTCGTCATCTGAAACTTCCACACCTTAGCTGGATTCAGTTCGCCCACATAGACAGCGTGTCGTTTCGAGTCCACCGTCACATCGTGTGGATGAGATAATCCATCCACGGTCACACGCTGTTGGAAACAGATCAGTCTTATTTATTTAACAACCTGTCAAAAGCCAAGGTCATTTTACGCCGGTGTGACATGAGATTTTCACCTGTGCGATATTTTCACCCGCGGGTGAAAAAAATGCCATGAGATTTTCACCCCCCCTATGAGATTTTCACCCGCCCTCCAATATTTTTGTCAAATGTTGTTGTTGCTGTGTTGCTTCTATCTCAGGGCCATGATATCTTCACCCGCGGGTGAAAATTTCATGGCCATGAGATTTTCACCCCCCCCCTAATTGTCTTAAACAACATATCCATTGACATAGCACAACTTTCAAATTTTCAAATTTGCCACCATCATATTTGAAATAGTCATATTTCTCAAGCAATACAGCAACAACATTAGTCATATTCCATGATATACAAGGAAAAAATCAAAAATAAAAAGCGACAAATTTTAAGGTGAATGGTAGGTGCAACTATTAATTCTTTATATAATGAGTACAATTCCCCACTACTGCACACTCAGTCAATTGAAAGTTGTGCTATGTCAATATATATGTTGTTTAAGACAATTAGGGGGGGGGGGGTGAAAATCTCATGGCCATGATATCTTCACCCGCGCGGGTGAAAATATCATGGCCATGAGATTTTCACCCCCCCCCTGCAACTCTTTCAATTTTGTCACCACCATATATAAAATAGTCATATGACTCTCACATACCATAAGATAGAAGCAACACAGCAACAACAACATTTGACAAAAATATTGGGGGCGGGTGAAAATCTCATAGGGGGGGTGAGAATCTCATGGCATTTTTTTCACCCGCGGGTGAAAAAATAGGCGGGTGAAAATATCATATGACACCGGGTTAACGGGTGAAATCCCGTATTTCACCTGCATGGAAGCGGGAAAAATCCCAAAATCAGAACTGAATATTCACAGAAGTACCTGTATTATAAATAGGTACCCAACTCAAAATCACGATTAACTTCTCGCATCGTTGGTGTTAAGCATTGACAGAGTTTGTCAGTTTAACATCATGTAGCCTTGCTTAAATTAAGCAACATCATGTCAAGCCGACAAAATGTCGCCATTGTTCTTGTTGTTGTTGTTGATCATTCTGTCCTTCATAGGACAATGTCTTGAAGAGTCGGGAAGAGCGGTTGGAAAAAATACATTATAGGAATGAATGGCCTTTTTGTGAAATTTATCGGGGTATAAACTTGGAAAAGTCGCGGGAATACTGGACGAAGGCCGGAAGGCCTCGTCCAGTATTCCCGCGACTTTTCCAAGTTTATATCCTCGATAAATTCCACAAAAAGGCCATTCATTCCTTATAATTCCAGCATTTGAAATACGTTCATCAAGAAAATGTGTTTATTTTCCGTTTTCTTAAGAATTATTTTAACTGCGCCTCACGGTTACGGAAAATAGTTTAGCATGGGAGTTTACTGGGATATAAATTTTGGACAGAACTTGCTACGGACCAATCAAATGTTAGGGAATTGTGTGAATATTTTTGTGCTGGAATTATATCACAGTATATTCCAGTTATTAGGCTAGAACAAATTACAAATCTTACCTTCGGAATATTCCATTTGGCCAGCAGCTTGCCTGTATCGACGTCCAGTGTGAATCCCTGTACAGTCTCGCCACTCGCCGAATACCCGGGCCCATTTACCGCGAATAGGATCCCACCTGGAGGTACAAGGTTGATTTATCGATTGATTGATTGATTGGTTGGTTGGTTAATTGATTGCATGAGTTTCAAGATCTCATCACCAGCTGAGCCTGGGGCCATTTACCATTTACCGCAAACAACATCCCACCTGGAAATACAAGGTTGGTTGACTTACTGGCTGGCCTAGCCGCCTGCCCGCTTGACCGACTGATTGACTGGCTGACTAATTGATAGATCAATGGTTAATTGATTGATTGATTGATTGATTGAATCAAGATCCAAACAGTCTCATCACCAGCTGAATATCTGGGCATATTTACAGCGAACAATATTCCATGTGGAAATACAAGGTTGATCGATTGATTATTGATTGATCAATTGATTGTGCACAGCTCAGCCTCGGTCAATCAAACTGCTAACAAAATTGGTAGCATAAAAAGTTTATTAAATGACAATTTACAGCAATGTTTTAGACAGATAAACAGGGTAGGATTGTAACGAAAGATAACTCTTACGCAGTTCCTCTCCTTAATAATGCTGACCCAGGTAAAGATGGATTCATTGATAAGGCATGACAGGGTGGCCACAGAATTTTGCAGATAAAAATTCACTGATATGTCCCTGATTATTCCGGGATTCGCCACAATATTCCCCGATTAGATTTTTGTCACTGGCAAATGTATTTACAGGGGCGTCGGAAGCATCGTCAGATTGGTCCGGCTAAGTTATTGGACCCCCACTACTCAGTTGAACCGTCTCGTTCCCACTCACCAACTCAGAGTGTATGTTGTTACCACTCAGTTGAACCTTCTCGTTGAGACGGTTCAACTGAGTGGTAACAAAATAAACTTATTAATGATAATAATAATTACATTCATTACGTTTTTTTTGTTATTGGCAAATGTATTTGCCATATTATGAATTTGATTGCATTGGTATATAAATGCCATTATTTTGCTGCTTAACCCTTACAATGCTGAATTACATTTTGTAATCTGCTGGTTTTTTTCCTCTCCAGTTTTCTCATCAAAAACATGTGCTGTCAAACCATGTTTTATTGAGAAAAAGACAAACAAAACAGCAGATGACAATTGACATGTCCCACATTGCAAGGGTTAACATTTTAATCACTGGCCAAAGAAAAGTAAAATTCCCGTATTTTTCCTAGATTTTGTGTTATTTTAGCAAATTCCCTGAATTTTCCTTGAAGGGAATTTATTTTTGCACTTTATGTTTTAACTGTCCATGACCACCCTGTATGAGTAGCTACCACCTTTCCAATGAAACACAAGCCCACATTCACCTACCATGTAACTCACAGTACTCCACAGCATACAGCTTGCTACCAAACTCGCTTGGCTTCATTTGCCGAACAAAATTGCCATCGAAGTCGAAGCACTGAATGCGGCCGTTTTCGCGATCCGCCACACACAATAGTCCCTTATCCTCAGCTAGCGCGAGACTGTGGGGAAGAATGAACGTCCCTGGGGATGGCGGATCTTCAGCTGCAATGAGAAGTGAAAGGTAAAAGAGTTTAACATCCCTGTGACTGCTACAGTCATATGTGGCTGTGATTGGATCAATGGGGCTTATGGGTTTTGCCGACAAGTGTAGATCCAGATCAGCCTGTGCATCCGCACCTACACTGTGCATCTGGACCTACACCAGGCCCGTAGCCAGGGGGGGTCGGAGCGGTCGGACGACCCCCCCGCCCAGCCTCGAGGTCCACTTTTTTAGCCTCGAGGTCCACTTTTTTAGACCCCCCTAGATTCCTCAGGCCCCTTGGGCCTTCGAAACGACCCCCCCTTCAAACAGGTCTGGCTACGGGCCTGTACACTGTTCGCCATCCTATCAATGAAACACCCGTTATGCTTATAACAAGGAATATAGATCGCTACCAGGTGTGTGGTATTTGATCAGGAGGTACACTTGTCATAAATCCGATAAGCCCCATTTCACAAACATTGTAGATCCAGATCAGCCTGTGCATCCACACAGTCTGATCAGGATCTGCACTGTTCGCCATTCCATCAATGAATCTCTCGTAATGCTTCTAACAAGCATTATAGATTGTAATCAGGCTACATGAGTGTGGTATTTGATCAGCAACTACACTGGTCACAAATCCCATAATCCCCATTTCTTCAGTCACGGCCACATATAGAGACGGGACCTCGGTTTAAAGTTTCATCCGAAAGACCAGTGGGATGGAAATACTATGAGAGTATTATTCATGCCTAGGGTGGGGACTGAACCGGTGACCTCTGTAGCCGATTTCACAAGCATTGCAAAGTATACTTAACTAGCAAAGTATACTTTGAGGGAGAAATTTTCATTTTTTTTATTAATTTTTATTATACTGAATTTATTACATTATCACAGCCATTTTGGCTGTGATAATGTAATAAATTCAGTATAATAATTCTGCATACTTTTAATCATCAAATATATGCAGTCGTTAATTCTACATGAAATAATGCATTTTGAGAAATATAAATGATTACTCCCTCAAAGTATACTTTGCTAGATAAGTATACTTTGCAATTTTGATGAAATCGGCTACTGGTATTGAAGTCCAATGCTCTACCACCAGGCTATCAACCCATTCCTCGAGAGGAGAAAAGTGAAACTGCTTAACATCCCAGCAACAGTTACTGTCATGTAGCGGACTTACGTAGATGTGCAGGCTGATGTTGATCTACAGTGGTCGCAAATACCGTAAGCCACATTTCTCCAGGAGTGAACATTCACCACGGATATTACAATAAACCTGTTCAGCACTAAAGGGCAGTGTCCGGATCTGGTGCCAGGCACCCTTACTATATTTTATCACTTAATGATCGATTTGGCCTCCCAACATCCTGGATTAAACCAATTAATGGTTTCTTTGTTGATTGATTGATCAATGGATTGGTTGGTTGTTGGTTGGTTGATCAATCAATTGATTGGTTGACTGTGATTGATTGATTGGTTGAGTTAGGCATAACTTCCGTTCAACAGCAAGGCTGCGACTGGAGAAATTGAGCTTCTGGGTTTTGCGACCAGTGTATATGCAGATGAACATGTATGCAGTCTGATCAGGATCCGCACTGTTCGCTATTCCATCAATGAAACACCCGTCATGTTTCTAACATTGGTTGACTATGTACACTGGTTGCCACTTACAGGTGCCCGTTCCCCATTGCTTGATGAAGTTTCCGTTCTTGTCAAACTTCATGATCCTCGAGTTACAGTACCTGAAAGAAACAAGTAATGATATGGTTACCATAGTTACGCAAAATAGTTACCTAGCCTTGTTGGTACACAAGTAGCATGTGATGAACATTATAGGAATGAATGGCCTTTTTGTGGAATTTATCGGGGTATAAACTTGGAAAAGTCGCGGGAATACTGGACCAAGGCCGGAAGGCCTCGTCCAGTATTCCCGCGACTTTTCCAAGTTTATACATTGGCGACAGGCTAAGGCAAGAAATCATGAGTGGGCCACAGAACGAAAACAAGAAATGTGGCCGGTCGGCACACGTATTCCCCCGGTGGCATATTGGAGAAATTGTGGCAAAGATAATTATCCATTATTCATAAGCACATTTATGAAGGTCAAAAGGTCAAGGTCATATTACGGGCAGTGTGGATGTGTGGCATTTGTTAACAAGTATGATGTATTGAAATATTAAAGTAATCCATCAAAGGATATAGAAGTTATGACAGAAATGAGAAATTTCGGCGAACTTCTTAATGTGAATTAAAAGTTGTGACGGTCAAAAGGCCAAGGTCATATTAAGGGTAGCATAGATGTGTGGCATTTGTCCACAAGTATGATGTATTGAAATAGTGAAGTAATCTATCAAGGAATATATAAGTTAGGACAGAATTAGCATCCACACAGTCTGATCAGGATCTGCACTGTTCGCCATTCCATCACTGAAACACCCGTCATGCTTCTAACAAGCAATATTGACCATTATCATGCTACATGAGTGTGCTCTGTGAACAGGAGCTACACTGGTCACAAATCCCATAATCCTCATTAAATTTTCTCCAGCCATAACCAAATATATAATTCGGTAACTTACCCATCAGATACAAAGAACTCGCCCGTGGACAAGACGGCCACATCTGTAGGCTTGCAGAAATGTTCGCTATCATCCCCGGGAATCCACCGCTCCCCCAGGGTCAGGTCGGGCTTTTCCTCCCCCCGGGGGATCCGGAACACCTGATGCAGGGCCACGTCTGTCAGCCAGATGTTTTCATTACTGTCCAGGCTTAATCCGTGTGGCAGGTAATAGCTGAAATGGTGGATTGGTTGGTTGGTTTGGTTGGTTGGTTGGTTGGTTGGTTGGTTGGTTGGTTGGTTGGTTTGGGTTGGGTTGGGTTGGGTTGGGTTGGGTTCGGTTCGGTTTGTTGTTTGGTTGCTTCGTGGGTTGGTTCTTTTGTTTGGGTGGGTGGGTTTTGGTTGGTTGTGGTTGGTGGGTGGGTGGCTTTTCTTGAGTGGGTGGATGGTTGGTTGGGCTGGTTGGTTGGGCTGGTTGGTTGGGCTGGTTGGGTTTAAAAAATAGAGGATCTAAAACATATTCCATTTGGTATGAGATTCATGAAACAAGGCACAATTTAGAACTGATCATCTGACAAGGTGCATAAAATTACTGGCAAGAGATTTTCCAAAATTCCTGAATAATGTCATATTAATGGGTGTGCAAACCATTGTGTATAATTTCTTGGCATATTTTCCAAATAAAGGGGCATTCAGTTTAAAGATGTAAAAAGTCTAATGTTTGTCTCGTGTGTTAACTCTCACTACGCGGGAGATGGAAATTGTCGTCTGCTGTTTTTTATTTTGCCTTAATTCTTAACAAAAAACCTGTTTTGACAGCACATGAGAATCGTCTCCAGTGGACACGATTCTCATGCGCTGCCAAAAAACAAGTTTTTATAGAGAAATATTGAAAATAAAACATTTCCAGCAGATGAAAAAATTTAATTCAGCGTAGTAAGGGTTAAAGAGGGTAATTGGTGGGCATGCACACAGCCATGTTGGAATAATCTGTCCAGTGAGAAGAAGTGTTTACTTCCGTTATGCAAATTAGCCACGTGCCAGCTCGCGGAATGATGAGTACACAGCAAGTGCGCAAACTAAAAATAGAATTCGGATTCTCCACAGGATGAAAATGTACTGGAAAAAAAACATGTATACAAAGCAGCTTTTCATGAATATATAGCAGTCGGTCTATTATGCAGAAAAGTTTTATCTTTATATATCAATTAATCTTAAAGGCAATTCTGTCCAGTACACTATGGCCCTCTGTAATGTACATGTATGCACAGACAAGATACAGGTGATACAGAGCTCCAGTTAAGGTGCGTAATTTGACAAACTTGGGTTGAAATTTTGTTATTTTTTTCATCAAAAATGGCAAGTTGGGAGTCCTTTAGAATCGTCTCATTGAGACGATTCTAAAGCACTCCCAACTTGCCATTTTTGATGGAGAAATAAGAAATTTACCTCCAAATTACGCACAACAAATGGAAATGAAATGATTCATGAATTGTGATTGGCTGATTCCATCCTTCACTGAGGCGTGATGAGTTCCTTAATTTCAATTAATTGCCTTTCATTTTTATTAGTATAACGATACCCGTGTTTAAAGAATTGTCGTATCACCTTTCTTTTTTTTATTTAACATATCGATACCTGTTTTTGACAAACTGTTTTTCTTTAAAACTTTCTTTATTTATTTATTATAATGATACATGCTTTTACTGAATTGTCACGTTTCTTTTTTATTTAGTATAATGATACCGGTACCTGTTTTTGCCGAACTGTCGCATACTTTTTTTTGTATATCGATATGTGTTTGTTTTGCCGAATTGTGTTATCACCTTTCTTTTTGATTTAGTATATAAATACCTGTTTTTGCCGAATTGTCGTATCACCTTCCCGTCGTGATTGAGGATCACAATGGCATCGGTCGTCACTGGCAGCTCTGTGGGCAGGTACACATTGTCCGCATTAAACGAGCTACAAAATATATTGACCACAGCTGCATGGGCAGATTCAGGGGGGGGCGGACCCGGCGCACGCCCCCCCTAAAATTCGCTGAGTAAAGATTTTTTACAAGTTACAAGGCACGTTTCATGCCAAGTGCCATGTATTCCATGCATTTTTCGGTTGTTGTCTTATTGTTTCAAAATTTAAACGTTTTCAATCAAAAATCATGTCTAAACATACTGTGACAGTGTCAATATTTTTGCTCCAAAATGCGCCAGAACGCAGGAATTGCGATGAAGATTTCAAAAAGATTCCGGGGGGAAATGCCCCCGCACCCCCCTAGCCTCCGCTCGGTCGACTATTTTGCAATACTTGACTATATTATCGAACGAGCTTAGCTAAATAGTTACGCCCCCCCTAACCCGAAATCCTGGATCCGCGCCTGCAGCTGTGAACAGACCTGTCTCATATGACTGAGATACGCCATGTGATTTTGTACCCAAGAACATGTGAAATATCTAATTCCGATTTCCGATAATTTCTGTAAATATGTCAAAAATTGATGAAATTGACATAGCAAATGCAGAATATTACTAAACTTTGTATGACTAAGAAGTTTGTAAGTGCGAACTGAGAATAAATTTTACACCGAGGCAATGTTGGTAATTTTTTAGTGGAGGTGTTCACATAATATAATGATATGTACATGTAGGTGGAGAATGGTAGCATTATGATTAGGCAGCCACGTTAATGTGAAAAGCAAATTAATAAAAATATTCGTACAAACGGTTTTATTGTACAAAGTTTAGTGAAATGGGCCCCTTACCTATAGGATCCCTATGACGTTAATGGAAAATGTACTTCATGATTATAATGTTGCTCAAACAATGACTTATCAGTAGCCTATTTCACCAAAATTGCAAAGTATACTTATCTTTCTAAGTCCACTTTGAGGGAGAAATTTTCAAATTTTCAATTTAAGGATACATTTAATAATTTTTATTATACTGAATATATTACATTATCACAGCCATTTTGGCTGTGATAATGTAATAAATTCAGTATAATAATTATGCACACTCATCAAATACCTGCAGTCGTTAGTTCTATATGAAATAATGCATTTTGAGAAAAATAAATGATTACTCCCTCAAAGTGCAAGATAAGTATGCTTAGCAATTTTGGTGAAATCGGCTACAGAATTTTGGGGCATAAACAATGACTGATTGATTGACTGGTGGCCAGTGCAGCTCCATATATCTGAATTTACTAATATTTAAAAACTTGAAAATGTTTTTACCGCATAAAATGGGCTTTCGTTGTGTAATGGCACACTGTATTCAAATATTAAAAACCTTAACCTTTAGAATGCGGGATCCGAAAATAGTCGTCAGCTGCTGTGTCATGCCGTTGGAAATGATTCTAAAGTGCTGTCAAACCATGTTTTTGATGAGAAAATTTGGAAATAAAAAATAAACAGCAGACGTCAAATTTTAACTAGATTTGTCAGTAAGCGGGGGCTTACGGAATACCCCCCCCCCCGCGTCAGCCCTGACCTAGAATGAATTCCAGCTCGCATACTATCATTTTCAGATAAAAGACTATGTCAGCACATATGGAGAGTGCGATGGTGGTTCCAGTTGAAAAAAGCAAACTAGACATTCTAAGTCCGTGACCTTGACCCCTGGCATAAATGGGGGTCGTAGGTTTGTTTCAGAATGATGTATGAGTGTCAGAGAAGGGCCGGGTAAAATATCACTGCATTCCGCAAAGGGAAAGAGAAGTTATAAGGAAATTTACATTTGTTAAGTTTTAGTTTTTTTCTAAGTTTATAAGTCCGTGACCTTGAGCCCTGGCATAAATGGGGGTCGTAGGTTTGTTGCAGAATGATGTATGAGTGTCAGAGAAGGGGTAGGTAAAATATGAAAGATTTCCGCAAAGGGAAAGAGAAGTTAAAAGGAAATTTACAATTGTTAAGTTTTCGTTTTTTTTCTAAGTTTCTAAGTCCGTGACCTTGACCCCTGGCATAAATGGGGGTCGTAGGTTTGTTTCAGAATGATGTATGAGTGTCAGAGGAGGGGCGGGTAAAATATGAAAGATTTCCGCAAAGGGAAAGAGAAGTTAAAAGGAAATTTACAATTGTTAAGTTTTGTGACGGACAGAAACACGGAAACACGGAAACTCGGACGGACGGTAATCAGTACAGCTTTAAATTATGATGATGTGCTTATGCAATAAATAACATTTGTGTTGATTTAACACGATATATTTATTAAACTCGTCGACTGATTTCGTAAGAAACTCGGCATAGCCTTGTTTCTTATGAAATCAGTAAAATTGTTTAATAAATCATCACTCACATAAAATCCTCTAAATATGGTAATACACACGGAGCACACTATAATTCAGGGACCCGTTTACTAAACTTTGTACGACTAAAATGTTCGTAAGTGCAAATTTAGGATCGTCTGGAAATTTCAATTGATGGATTGTTAATTTCAATTTATGTTGTTAAAACATTGTTAATGTGTAATTTATAGACTATCATAATTTTGCATTTACAAACATTTTAGTCGTACAAAGTTTAGTGAAACGGCCCCCAGGAACGGACAGTGAACTGTTACTTACATGGAATTCCATATTCGAGACCCGCGATGGAAGACATAGAGGTCACCTTCGTTATTTGTGGCCAGCCCTCCAATCTGCCCGAAGGTCGTACGGTCAGACACTTCCGATATGAACGTCATACCAAAGTTAGCTGACAATACAGAATCTGAAAAATTGAAACATGACCATAGACAACACAATTTGGCGTTGCTCCGTTATCGATCATCATTTTTTGTTGAGATTGATTTTGAAAATCAATTACAATTTATACCGTAAATGATGTTTATTCTGAATTTAATTTAACTCTCTTCGTACTCTGAAATTTTTGACAACTTCCGATATATTGTACAGAGAATATTAAAGTATATTGGCGAAAATAGAATATGTAATATGGAGTTAATAATCATGATCCAAATCCTTAGAATGTGGGAAATTTAAATCGTCATCTGCTGTTGTTTTATACTTAGTCTTATTTATCAATAAAACATGGTTTGACAGCAATTTAGAATCATTTTCAATGGAACTGATTCTAAAGTGCTGTCAAATCATGTTTTGATGAGAAAACTGGAAAATCATTTCCATTGACACAAAACTTTCTGTTTCATCGCATGTGCTCTGTATATTTTGCCAACATTCAACATAATTTACATACATGTTAAAGGCACATGCCAATTCAGTCGGCACAAACTGTTCTTTATCAGAGACATCAACCGAGACATTTTCTGGCAAAATAAACATTCATTCACTATTACTTCACGTATTGATTGACATTATACATTTTATATCAGACGCAAATTTCCAAATTGATATCAGGGGCGATAACCGTGTTTTCTTAAAATGTTACCAGACATTACTGTTTATTCTCTGTATTTATTTTTTGATGTGCAATGATCATACTTTATAATTTGTCAAAAATATTATTTTTTCAGGTGACGCATTTAATTAGTATAAATAATTAAACAAGAAATGCGTCTGTCAAACGCAGATGCCACCTGCAGCATATTTGAGAAACTGTGACAAATTGGTTAACCGAAAAGTGTGACGGACGGACGAACGGACGGACGGACGGACGGACGGACGGTCAAAACACTATATGCCACCTGTTTCTTCGAACCCCGGTGGCATAAAAATATCATGCCGCATTTGCATATGAAAATAGCCTGATACCACCGCGAGTCACTATCAGTAAAATAAATATTATTAAATGATTATATCAGTATAGTGGGCAGCCGTAATTTTTAGAACTGGTTGAATAGTGACACAATTATACACTTATTTAATTCCTATAAAGAACATTTTGTGCCGAGTGAGTGGGCATGTACCCTTAAGAAACCACAAATTCCAGGAAACCAATTTCAGAAAATGTTCACATACAATAAGGCAGAAACTATCATACACTGGCAATTATATTTACTATATTAGTTTGTGGCTGTGATTGGAGAAATCGGGTTCATGGGATTTGTGACCAGTGTAGCTCCAGTAGCCTATTTCATCAACATTGCAAAGTATACTTTAGTAGCAAAGTATACTTTGAGGGAGAAATTTTCAATTTTATGATAAATTTATTAATTTTTATTATACTGAATTTATTACATACATTATCACAGCCAATTTGGCTGTGATAATGTAATAAATTCAGTATAATAATTCTGCATACTTTTAATCATGAAATATATGCATTTGTTAGTTCTATATGAAATAATGCATTTCAGGAAAAATAAATGATTACTCCCTCAAAGTATACTTTGCTAGTAAAGTATACTTTGCAATGTTGATGAAATAGGCTACAGATCATAGCACATATATGTAGTCTGATAATTATCTATATTGCTCGTTAGAAGCATGAAACGTGCTTCATTGATGGAACGGTGAGCAGTGCTTGTAGTCTGATAATTATAGGTTATTTGACTTTTATGTGGATATATGCACGAGTTCAGCAGCGTGCGATATTTGCGCGCGACTTTCGGAGTGCAATATCGTTGCACTGTGGAACGAGTGGCATATATCCACATTCAAATCGCTTCAAAAATAAACAAAATATAAATAAAATAAACAAATTAGTGGTGATTTAGAAGGAACTATTTTGCGATGTGAAGCGTAGTTCCAGCACTGACCAATATGAAGTCAATATGGAAAAATGTTGACGTCTTGCGTTCCATTGTGTTTCAATGGGAAGCGAAAGTACGTATATACTCACTATCTATGTTGCTTGTTAGACATATGGATTCATGGAATGATGAACAGTGCAGGTCCTGATCAGACTATTTAGATGCACTGGCTGAACTGGATCTACACTGGTTACAAAACCCAGAAGCCCCATTTATCCAGTAAAAACTACATTTATTCCAAATTCCCTTATTCTAAACATGTATAATCAGGGGGCCGATTCACTAAACTTTGTACGACTAAACTGTTTGGAAGTGCAAAATATGCAGCCTATGCTCAATAAATGTAATTCCACCAGACGATCCAAAATGTGCACTTACAAACATTTCATTTTACGAAGTTTAGTGAAACGGGCCCCAGTTCTGTGGCAAATAAATTGTGTTTTCATGGATGTTTAGTCAATAGATTTTCCACATTAAATATTGAAGTAATTTGAAGAAATGAATATTGTACACATTTTAAAATAAATTATTATCAACATCAACTAAAATTAATATTAATATTTTTCGACAGACATACATTCAAATTGAAAGCTTTACAATATCAGAAACAGCTTTTATACCCTCACTAATACGTGGCTGTGGCTGGAGACTTACGGCATTTGCGACCCGTGTGGTCCCAGATCAGCCTGCGCATTCGCGCAGTCTGATCAGGGCCTGCACTGCTCACCACTCAGTGAAAACACCATCATGCCCCTACCAAACAGGATAAGACATTCACCAGACTGCGGGAATGTGATAGCAAGATTAGGGTCTAGACTGACCACAACTAGCCATTAGCCCCATGTCTCCAGTCACAGCAATATATGATAAAAGTTCAATAATAACACTAATAAAAGTGGGAGTTATTGCCCTTTTTTACAACCCTTATAGTCGACATGCAATTTTAACCCTGGGGTGGAAATTGTCGTCTGCTGTTTTTCATTTCTGCCTTAATTCATAACAAAAAAAACAACAGTTTTGACAATACATCTCCAGTGGAGATGATTCTCATACGCTGCCAAAACAGGTTTTTGTCGAGAAATATTGAAAATAAAACATTTCTGGCAGATGACAAAATTTAATTAAGCGTAGTAAGGGTTAAACACATTCAACAATAGTGTGGTGACTGTAGAAAGTCTCCCCATGCATTCTTTCGGTGATTATTTGCCCGATCATTGGTACGGTCGTCATTTCAACAGTTGTGTATAATATACATACATGTATTTTTGGTATTAATTGTGTATTGTTACATGACTGTCGTTGTTCGACACCACTCACAGCCGTGTTCAAACGTACAGTGCGTGCTCTTTGACCATGGATGTAGACAATGCTTATTTCGGGGCCAAGCCAACACCTACGTAATGCATGTGTCTCATGACGTTACTAGAACGCGCCATTATGTCACCAGTTCACAGCGGTCGCACTGAAATTTTTAAATTGATGCGGCTGCATCACGCAACATGTACTGCGGCCCCACGGCTGGACTTTGTCGAACCTAATATTTTTGCTTTGACTTTTGCATAAGCCGGTAGTAGAAGGTGTCTGCGTTCATGGACTGTGATAATGAAATCACACTTGATATCAACAAATGTATACTTCCTGTAGCCGATTTCACCAACATGGCAAAGTATACTTTTCTAGCAAAGTATATTTTGAGGGAGTAATCATTTATTTTCTCCGAAATGCATTATTTCATATAGAACTAATGACTGCATATATTTGATGATTAGAAGTGTTCAGAATTATTATACTGAATTTATTACATTATCACAGCCAAAATGGCTGTGATAATGTAATAGATTTAGTATAATAAAAATTAATAAATTTATCCTAAAATTGAAAATTTCTCCCTCAAAGTATACTTTGCTAGATAAGTATACTTTGCAATGTTGGTGAAATAGGCTACTGGTAGGTGTATTTGGAAATTATCATGGATCTCTCTTCTATGTAATTTTTACCAATTATGCAAAAACCAGGAACCCACTTTTCCGACATTTCGGCACAAGGCCTTTATCAAGGAATTATTTTCTACTGAACGTATAAATTTATGCCTTGATAAAGGCCTTGTGCCGAAACGTCGGAAAAGTGGGTTCCTGGTTTTTGCAATATTGTTGAACATATTAATTGTATTATTGCGTAAAGATTAGTAATTTTTAGGCAGCGCATTATAGGTGCAAAATGATAATTGCAGAGCAGGGAACATATGTAAACCAAATTTAAATAAAATACAACAAACCAATAAACAGAAAAACAACATTACACTATTTCTAATCTATGCATGCTAATCGTAAAAAAAAACACACACACTTAAATCACATAAATTACGTATTAAATTAATTAATAATTGACAAAAAATATTACAAGACGACAGCCACCAGTGTTGACAATGAGCAATTCTCTGACAAGGAAAATGAGTCTTAATGTTTTCATATCACCATGTCTGATCAATTTCTAAACTGTGCTTAAACAACAAAACATTGCAACCTGAATGCATGTAATCGTGATTCAAAGGCATTAATAAAAACAAGGCGATCACACACATCTATGGCTTCCCGCAACAAAGAATGTCCCAATACGACGGTCATCCAATAAGTAGTACCATTTTTCAACAAAAATCAAACATTCACACATTAAAATCGGAATTTTGCATATTATATAGAAAACAGACAAAGATACCATGGTCGGGTACAGCCAAATTACATCAATAGCCAAAGAATTTGGTATACGCAGATTACCGGTCGTATAATACAGGCCCGTACGCAGAGGGGGTGCGACGGGTGCGTACGCACCCCCCTTAACCCGTTCAACACCACAGGCCTGTATAGTGGTATTGGCAAAAAGTGTAGATCCAGATGAGCCGGCTCGTGACGAGCCGTCTCATCAGGATCTCCACTTTTTGCAAGTAATTTTCATAATTTTGAGAACAAAAACACCTGATTTTCATAAATGGACTGGTCTCAAATACTGCGGAAGCGTATATCTATGGAACGTCTGATGCGTTTTTACGACAACGTACGCCACAATAACGGTACGTTGTAATGTCATATTTGACGTCAATGGTGGCTCAATATCTCATCACATAATAAGAATAATTTTGAAACCGCCTGGCTATATATAATTCCAGCACAAAAACATTTACACAATTCCCTAACATTTGATTGGCCAGTAGCAAGTCTCTGTCCAAAATTTATATCCCAGTAAACTCCCATGCCGAACTACTTTCCGTAACCGTGAGGCGCAGTTAAAATAATTCTTAAGAAAACGGAAAATAAACACATTTTCTTGATGAATTTATTTCAAATGCTGGAATTATTTCAAATGCTGGAATTATAAAGAAGGAATGGCCTTTTTGTTGAATTTATCGGGGATTCTCGCGACTTTTCCAAGTTTATACCCCGATAAATTCCACAAAAAGGCCATTCATTCCTATAATGACCTTTCTGTAAGCTAAAATAGAAGATAAGTGGAATAATAGTTTTGTATATACGAGACCTAGAATCCACGCTTTCACTCAGATGCGACGTATATGTAATGGTTGCCTAGCAACGGGGGTTCCCAGGTTACCAACTATTTGGAAATAAGTGGTCTTGCTCAGGTGAGATTACTGTGATTAAATATCCGAGGCAATGTTGAACATCTTTTACATTATTTCGTCAAATACAAATGTGGCACTACTTATTGGATCACTTAGGGTAGTACAGTTGGTTATTATGCTACCATTGTATTAGAATGTAATTTGAGTTGGGGAACCAATATTTTATAGGGGTTTGCCATCAAACAGTGTCCAACATGTAGGGTCATTATGATAATCACCAATAATAATAATAAAAACATTAAGACACGTTTTCTGCGAGAACTTCTCAAATACCTTCTGGCTTTGTCTGAACAGCCTCAGCATGTTCCATATGACCGCCTTTCTTCCCCGTATGACTCGAAATATTGGAGTTGCTGCCCTTGGATAAGTTAGAATGACCTCCCTTGGGAGAGTTACTTCCATGTGAATGTTGACTATCTCCCTTACTTGACGATTTTACATTCTTATCATCATCATCATCTACATTATAATAATCATTATGTTGCTTGTTAATGTTCTGAAAGATTTTATTTCGGTTACGACTTTTACTTAAATGCCTCGAATCCACATCATATATCTTATCCGTAAAATCACCGAATCCGTTTGTCCGTGTATCGTAAAGGTCATAATACGGTTTCTTAACTCGATTTCGCTGCCTCATAATATCATAGTAATCTGGATAGTCATCGTATTCGAGTAAATATGGATTGGGCCGCTGCCAGAGAGAGTTATAATTGCTACTGCTCTTACGAACGTTATCAGCGTTTCTGTTAGTCGAGGTAGAGTGCTTGTATCCCTGAGATTTAAAGTGGTTACCAATAACGGCTGCATCTTCGCCTTTTGCCTCGTCCACCAGAAGGTTTGCTTTAACATTTTGTATTGGCCCGCCGATATTCTCTTCATTTGTAGGTGCTGGTTCGTCTCCACTTCCCCCAGTCATCACGTGATGATGGTGGTGATGGGCCACTTCGTCCAACGCGGGATTTGGCGGAAGAGGCACGTCGGAACCGGCGGGGAAAGTAAACGGTGCCTGGATATAATTACAGCTTCATGTTTGCGTTTGTTCTGTCATTTTTGAACTTGGGCATTTGAAAAGCACAGCTTATAAATGGGTGTAATCAGGGTTCCAGATAAGGAATTAGTAATAGAGTATTTTCACTCCATTATTTCTGAAGCGATTGGGTATTTCCAAATTGTAATTGGGTAAAAGAAAATCACACTAATGTTTACACATCAATAGACAGCAATTATTGAATAGTTTGCTTCGAAATGAAAACGTGTCTTGGCATTTCCAAGGAGACAATTCTAATGAAATACCAAGATGTGTTTTCATGGAATATAAGAAAAATATGCTATTTTTGTGCTCTGTTTAATGTTTATTGCAGCATGATAAAGGTACATACCACAAAATTGTTATTGCTTTTTGATACTCGCTACTTCTGATTTCAATTGGGTTTTTGGCAATTTTAATTGGGTATTTAAGCAAATACGCAGCTTATCTGGAGCTCTGGGTGTAATACATCATTTGCACCTTATATCATACAAGTCATACGACTGATTTTTCACGAGAAGTATTGACAGAAACTGTAAATGATGTTGAAAGTTGACAAAATGTTCAGAGCAAATGCGGAATTCCGCATTTGCTCTGAAAATTTGGTCAACTTTCGACGCTATCTACAAAACTTTTGTTAATATTTTTCATGAAATATTGGTCCAATCACATGGCTTGTCTCAAATAATGTGCAGTTGCTATATCATGTGTATTTCACCTGTTTACCTTAGCTGTGATTTTCCAATGCATAATTTCAAATGGTGGGTAAAAATGCTCGCAACAATTTTAAAATTATCTTTGATTTTCAAACTGAGGAATAGGTCTTTAAAAACATTGAAAACTAGAAATGGACACTTGTCGACAAGCACATGTGTATCCCCCTCCCTAGATACACAAGTAGTTTGAAACAAGAGGGCCATGATGGCCCTAATTCGCTCACCTGACTCCATGAACACCAGAGATGAATGTGACATTGAGTTCATGTGTTTTAAAAAAATATTGCTATTTTTAGATGGCGGTCATCTTGGATTAAGCGATAACTCTCATTTTACCAAATCTGAAAACGTTTCACCCAAGGATCTTAACTTCCTGTTTGGCCAGCATCGGCCAGAAGTTTGGCCAGCATCGGCCATGTGGTTCCTAAGAAAAAGACGTTCAAATTCTTGAATAAATGGACCTTTTGGTGGCCATCATGGATGACATAATCATCCGATTCTGACAAATATTGCACCAGAGCAATCGCCTCATCGATACCTTCAATTTGATATATGACATGAGAATATTCAGGCAAAAATAAAATTTGACCCCAATTTGACCCCACGGGCCATGCCCATTTTTGACCACAGGGTCACCATTTTCACAACTTTGAAAGAGCATTGTAAATCGATCATTCCTACCAAGTTTAGTCGAAATACGGCTGGCGGTTCATGGGAAGAAGATTTTTTAAGAATTTATGCAATTTTTAGACGGTGGCCATCTTGGATTAGCGACGACCTCCATTTTAACAAATCTGAAAAGGCTTCACCCATGGTCCATAACTATTACGTTTGGCTACCATGGGCCAAGCGGTTCATGTGAAGAAGAATTTTGAAATCTCTAATAAAAGAACGACCTTTTGACATTTCGTGGGGCATCTTGGATGACTAACAATCCGATTTCGACAAAAAATGTACCAGAGTGATCGCCTCATTGATACCTTCAATTTGATATATAACATGACCATATTCGGTCAAAAATGAAGTTTGGTGACTATAGGCCCAATGGTTATCGAGGAGAAGACGTTTGAAAATGTTCACGGACGACGACGGACACATTGAGTTAACAATAGCTCACATTCGCTCAGGTGAGCTAAAAAGGGTGTTCGAGTTATGCTCCGGAGACAAAATCAGTGCGCAGAAAAACAAAGGCAGATAATTAAAAAGATTAGTGATGCAAGAGTTGTCATTCTTGCGTGACACACCTTTAGGGTCATAGTCTATGTATGTGTGAAGTTTCATGAAAATATTCCAAAGGGTGTTCGAGTTATGCTCCGGACACGAAATCAGTGCACGAAACAACAAAGGGAGATAACTAAGAAATTAACGACGCAAGAGTTGTCTTTCTTGCGTGCGACACACATTCGGGTCGTCTTCTATGCATGTGTGAAGTTTAATAAAAAATATTCCAAAGGGTGTTCGAGTTATGCTCCGGACACGAAATCATTGCATGAAACAACAAAGGGAGATAAGTAACAAAAATTAACGATGCAAGAGTTGTCATTCTTGTGCGCGACACCTTTGGGTCGTGGTCTATGCATGTGTGAGGTTTAATGAAAATATTCCAAAGGGTGTTCGAGTTCTGCTCCGGACACGAAATCAGTGCATGAAACAACAAAGGGAGATAAGTAAACAAGAATTCCGCGGAATCAAATGCCTCGCCTTGTCCCGCCTTGACCTCGAGCCTGGGCCCGAAAGCAATTTTCACTGGCCCGAACATATTATACAATTATTGACTACTGAGCCATAGAATAGCTCACTAGTGAATAATTGTTTTAGTATATGATAATAGTCTGTATATAGCACTTACAACCTTATGCTACTAGACAACAAGAAACGAGGCAAAGCCACGAAGGCCAGGTTTTTTCCAAGCATAGACACTTGGATAACATAATTATACCCACTTTTTGTAGACTAGATGGCCGTGGCCTGCATGTCGCGCCTTGGGGCGAGGCATGGACAGTAAAAAAATAGATATAGTAGATGGAAAAACTTTAACGAAAAAACTTTAACCGGACACACGGACGTACGGACAGACGTATGCCAAAATGCCGACGATATCGCGTTTTCCGCAAGCGGGTGCGACAATGATGATAAACACCCACGTGAAGTATCAAGGTAATGGGTGAAGCAGTTGCAGAGATATAGTACACGAAAAAACTTTAACAAAAAAATTCAAAGTAATTTGACCTTGACATTGGGCACAGGGGCCGCACGGTTGGGGGTTAGAATGAAAATATGGATGATGATAAACACCCATGTGAAGTTTCAAGGTAATGGTCGAAGCAGTTGCAGAGATATAGTATAACGAAAAAGTTTTAACCAAAATACTTTAACCAGACGTACGTTAAAAAGTTAACGTTGAAAACGGCTAAGTCAATTAAGTAGAAATAATAGGTGAAGGTAAAAAAAATGGTCACATGTTGGATAGTTGTATGTGGTAGGGGCCCCTTGGTTATGAAACTATGAAAGTTTGGTGGTCCTAGGTGGTACAGTACCAAAGAAATGGACTTAAACACGAAAACTTAACATTGTAAACGCGGAAACTTAACATTGAAAATGGCTAAGTCGACTGCACGGAAAAAATGGGTCAAGTTAAAAAAAAAAGTAACATGTTGGATAGTGATATGTGGTGGGCACCCCTTGATTATGAAGCTGTGAAAGTTTGGTGGGGTTAGGTGGTACAGTACCAAAGAAATGGACTTAAACACGAAAATTTAACATTGTAAACGCGAAAACTTAACATTGAAAATGGCTAAGTCGACTGCGCGGAAAAAATGGGTCAAGTTAAAAAAAAAAGTAACATGTTGGATAGTGATATGTGGTGGGCACCCCTTGATTATGAAGCTGTGAAAGTTTGGTGGTCCTAGGTGGTACAGTAACAAAGAAATGGACTCAAACACGAAAACTTAACATTGATTGTGGACGCCGCCCGCCCGCCGCCCGCCCGCCCGCCCGCCCGCCCGCCCGACTTTCGCCAATCCAATAGCCTGGATTTTTTTCAAAAAACCTGGCTAATTAGCTATGCAAGAGTTGTTATTATTGTGCGCGACACACCTTCGAGTCGTGGTCTATGCATGTGTGAAGTTTAATGAAAATATTCCAAAGGGTGTTCGAGTTCTGCTCCGGACATGAAATCAGTGCATGAAACAACAAAGGGAGATAAGTAAACAAGAATTCCGCGGAATCAAATGCCTCGCCTTGTCCCGCCTTGACCTCGAGCCTGGGCCCGAAAGCAATTTTCACTGGCCCGAACATATTATACAATTATTGACTACTGAGCCATAGAATAGCTCACTAGTGAATAATTGTTTTAGTATATGATAATAGTCTGTATATAGCACTTACAACCTTATGCTACTAGACAACAAGAAACGAGGCAAAGCCACGAAGGCCAGGTTTTTTCCAAGCATAGACACTTGGATAACATAATTATACCCACTTTTTGTAGACTAGATGGCCGTGGCCTGCATGTCGCGCCTTGGGGCGAGGCATGGACAGTAAAAAAATAGATATAGTAGATGGAAAAACTTTAACGAAAAAACTTTAACCGGACACACGGACGTACGGACAGACGTATGCCAAAATGCCGACGATATCGCGTTTTCCGCAAGCGGGTGCGACAATGATGATAAACACCCACGTGAAGTATCAAGGTAATGGGTGAAGCAGTTGCAGAGATATAGTACACGAAAAAACTTTAACAAAAAAATGTTGGATAGTGATATGTGGTGGGCACCCCTTGATTATGAAGCTGTGAAAGTTTGGTGGTCCTAGGTGGTACAGTAACAAAGAAATGGACTCAAACACGAAAACTTAACATTGATTGTGGACGCCGCCCGCCGCCAGCCCGCCGCCCGCCCCGCCCGGCTTTCGCCAATCCAATAGCCTGGATTTTTTTCAAAAAACCTGGCTAATTAGCTATGCAAGAGTTGTTATTATTGTGCGCGACACACCTTCGAGTCGTGGTCTATGCATGTGTGAAGTTTCAGGAAAATATTCCAAAGGGTGTTCGAGTTATGCTCCGGACAAGAAGTGTCTGTGGCGGACGCGGACGCGGACGATGTTCGGTGTCAAATCCTATGTATCCCCCGACGAAGTCCGGGGGATACAATTATCTCATTTGAGTTGAAAACAAGCAAACAGTTTGAATGTAGTCTAATTTATCAAAATGGTTTCCTCGTTTTATATTTGTTTATGAATTTACTAATCAAATGTTTGTATTGAATTTCATAATTCTTAATGCCAGTGTGAACAAATTATCCAGTCAACACAGTGCATATGTGCCGTGAAACACGGTGCCGGGAAACATTTTTGATATCCTGTCAATATGACCTAATTACTGTGTATGAATATGTGCGGTGGCTGGGGTTATTGTTTTGCATTTTAAAGCCATTTGTAGGTGTTGACACGATAAATAGAATAGTAGGTTAGTACCGTGAATGGTAGAGCCTCGCCCATCCCGTTTCCTAAGCCTTGCCAGATATTTTTTCCCATTCACGGCACTAACCTACTATTCTCTATATATAGCAAGTATTTCAGCGTAGATGTCTATACTGAAAATGCACAAACTAGCTCATTAATTACTGAGCTATTTTGTGAATTTTCAGTTATAAACATCTAATTTTGTATTTGATTTAAATTCACCTTTAACATTTGATACATAATAATATCTATACAGTGCAGTTTGATTGCATAGTTGATACTTGGTGGAAATGACAGCCTGGTTATCAACTCTTATACCGCTACACACAACAATTGTTGTCTGCTGTTGCCTTATTTCTCAATAAAAACATGGTTTGACAGCACTTCAGAATCATTTCCAATGTCAAAGCATGTTGTAAATTATTCTAAAGTGCTGTCAAAGCATGTTTTTGATGAAAAAAATGGAAAATAGAAAATAAACAGCAGACAACAAAAAATTAAGATAGCAGTATTTGGAAATGATTCTAAACTTTCTAAAGTGCTGTCAAAGCTTGTTTTTGATGATAAAAATGGAAAATAGAAAATAAACAGCAATGACAAAAAATTAAGATAGTGGTGTAAGGGTTAACAATTATCTGTAAAATAATTATTTTCACTGATTTTCCAGATATGGAAATGCAATATACAACTATTTACTGCTTGACTCAGTTTTCGAATATTTGGCCCTAGACTAAAGATTATGACATGCTACCTGAAGGTCTTGACAATTCTCGTTGCCACGATTGTATTCCATCGCGGCATCCACGTAGTACATCATGTAGAAGTTACACATCTCGTCATTGGCGGTCGCCCTGTAAAAGTTTATATTGTTACATGGTTTCCGTTGTTTGCACATATGAGCAAACAAATAGCGCGTGCTGTTTGCACATGGCTTTAGGCAATGCTCATTCCGGGGCCGCGCGTAATGGAAGTGCCTTCATGACGTCACTACGCGGAAGTGCCTTCATGACGTCACTACTTCCGGAATATGCATACCGAAAATTATCTACGTGAATGGGACGATTTTATAAAAGTACTGAAAATACGGAATATAATGCTCAAATTACATCAGTTTTTTGTTGGAAATGTAACAATAACGTTTGAACTGTTTGAACCTGCGGGAACTGTTTGAACCCGCGGCCTGCGGCCTTGGGGTTCAAACAGTTCCCTCGGGCCACAGCAAATGTTTGCACACGGCTGGACATGATCAAACCTTATAATAATGTCACCTCTATTGAAAAGGCCGATCTTTTTTGACGTAACTGGAAATTATGTTTATAAAACCAGGGGCGGATTGGGGGGGGGGGTGTCTAGTTGTGAAGGTAACACTTGCAATCTACTCCCATACAGGAGTAATTGCAAGAGTTACCATTCGCAACTAGAGGGTTGTCCCATTTTCGAGGTCTTCAAAATGCACTTTCCTGTGTTTTACGGCATTTAAATTCAGACTCCAACTGGTGGTAAACTGTGATCTATGTAAACTCCATGGCTGAAGTTTTGTCAAAGCATGTTGTAAATTATTCTAAAGTGCTGTCACAGCATGATTTTGATGATAAAAATGGAAAATAGAAAATAAACAGCAGACGACAAAAAAATAATATCAGTCCGAGTGGAAGCTCGAACCTTCGACCTCCCAGTTACGAGGCAGATCCCTTATCCAACAACTTCTTGAACTTAGGTACAGTGAAGGTCACCAGGGTGTCCGGCTTAGAGAGGTTTCACTGTAAATCAGGCATTTGATCATTCTGAGCCAGAGTTGTGTGAAACTCATCAAAAATAAAATCCCAAGTGTTTTCTTGATGTCCGGTTTAGAGATTTTCCACTGTACTTGTTTAACTTAGGTACAGTGAAACCTCTCTAAACCGGACACCCTGGGAGGTCCCCAGGGTGTCCGGCTTACAGAGGTTTCATTGTAAATCCTGCATTTGATCATTCTGAGCCAGAGTTGTGTGCTCTGCGATCACGAACATTATCGCCTGGCATAAATGACCAAGAAGCACATCAAAAATAAGATCACAGGTGTTTTCTTGATGTCCGGTTTAGAGATGTTCCACTGTACTTGTTTAACTTAGGTACAGTGAAACCTCTCTAAACCGGACACCCTGGGAGGTCCCCAGGGTGTCCGGCTTACAGAGGTTTCACTGTAAATCCGGCATTTGAGCCAGAGTTGTGTGCTATGCGATCACGAACAGACATTGTCACCGGAGATAAATGACCAAGAAACTCATCAAAAATAAGAGGTGTTTTCTTGATGTCCAGTTTAGAGGTTCCGCTATAGTTCAAAATCTTTCATTTAATTGGACATATTTACATACTATGTTTCTGTTCAGCTTTTGAATATATAACACCGACATTAACATATCTATTTTGCATTTTGTACGTAACACGGGTGTGTTTGTTAGATGATATCACTGGCAGGACTGTGAAACTTACCCCATCCGTGTAGCTCTGTATCTTCCAGTAGAATTATATGTACATCTTGCTCCCTGAAACGCCAAACAAGTTCAAAATGAGCCGCAACTCTTATTATGCTATTCAAATTTTGTCGCTAGCTGCAGTTTTGTTTTTTGTTTTGTTAATTTCAAAATTTCTGGACACAAACCGATTCACACCAGCATGACAAAGGGTATTCAAGTTATGCTCTGGACACAAAATCAGTGTGCGAAAAAAACAACAAAGGGAGATGACTCGAAAAATTAGTGAGACAAGAGTTGTCAGTTTTGCACTCAACACATCTTCGGGTCATGGTCAATGAATGTGTGAAGGGTATTCGAGTTCTGGCCAGGACATGAAAATGTCTGTTGTGGACCCGTCGGAGCGACCGCGTCTAATCCATAGCAGAGCTCCAGATAAGGTGTGTATTGGCGTATTTTACGCACTTATTTTAGCTGAATATGCATTGATTATCAACAGTGGAAGTACAGAATACTCACAGCAATGTGAAAGATATTATCAAAATCTGTCAGTTCATAAATTATTGAAAAAAGAAAGGTGTTACTAGCGCACGTATGTACGGATGTATGTACGCACATGCACTAACGCTATATCCCTTCTTGAATCGTGAGGGTATAATAATGAAATTAATCCAGCTTACCAGGATGTCGCCTTCTTGAACATAAATCTCCTTGCCTACTGGGTAAAATGCCTGAAACAAAATAAATTGTTTGCTTGCTTGCTTGATTGATTGATTCATTCATTGGTTGGTTGATTGACTAATTAATTGATAGCTAAGTTTGCTGATCTATCGGGATATCTTCAGTGCCAAGAGAAAGAGGATCAATTTTTATGCGATAATTTAAAACTACAGAATCGTACCATAAATTATCATTCAAAAGCCTAGATGGCTGATATGCGACAACTACGAATGTTTAAATGGGTTATGATGTTGTATCTAGCCTTAATAATAGCTCATGATGTACGGTATGTTTTAAATATGAATATGAATTTGTCTTTAATGGATGGATACAAGGGATATTTGTAAATAAATGCCTAATTGCGTGTTCTAGCAATTTCTTTGACACCCGTCTTTCACTGTAGCACTATTCAGTTCACAGTATCCAAACATTTCAATTATACGGTTCGACCATGAACAGTTGTGGGTAAACGTTTGCCGTGGCACGAGGGAACTGTTTGAACCACAAGGCCGTAGGAATATAAGGTTCGACAATGTCCAGTCGTGGATAAACGTTTGCCGTGGCACAAGGGAACTGTTTGAACCCAAAGGCCATAGGAATATAAGGTTCGACAATGTCCAGCCGTGGATAAACGTTTGCCGTGGCATGAGGGAACTGTTTGAACCCCAAGGCCATAGGCCGCGGGTTCAAACAGTTCCCTAGTGGCACGGCAAACGTTTACCCACAACTGGATATGGTCGAATGTTGTTACATTTCCGTCAGAAATATCGTGCAATTTGAGCATATACGCATTTACTTTCACTACTTTGATAACCCGTTTCATTCAAACAGCTGATTTACATATACATATTCCGGGGCCGCAGTACACATGATTAAAAGTATGCAGAATTATTATACTGAATTTATTACATTATCACAGCCAAAATGGCTGTGATAATGTAATAAATTCAGTATAATAAACATTAATAAATTTATCCTTAAATTGAAAATGTCTCCCTCAAAGTATACTTTGCTAGATAAGTATACTTTGCAATGTTGGTGGAATAGGCTACTGGACATTACATATGCATATAGGGGAAGGTTGTGACTACTGTTGATATAACTTGTAGCACAATCCATTTGCATGTTATTTAAACATCATGTTTGCTTTTGCAATTTTATCCATGCCGCTTACATTTGCAATAAAATATTACTAAACTAGACTACCGTGTGAATATACATCACATACCTGTGGCCATTGGGGGTTGCCCTTGCCAATGAGTGTGTACTCATCACCTCGTAACCTGTAGCCTGATATTACAGTACCTGTCGAGGGAATAGATTAATCTTATAAATAGTGAACTCAAGGTGCATGATCACGTGGTTATAACAACAACAACAATGGCTGAAATGATGAAAGCGCGCCCACTTCAAAGTAAGTATTATTTGATATTTTCCTTAATAGGCAAACGGATTTTGAAGAAATATGGCGCAGCAAACGCGTCTTCATGAGCTGCATTTGGTGGTCCCGGGAGTTCCACACATACTTATGTTGGTTTTGCGAAGAATCGATTTCCGTGTCAATAGACACGGAAATCGATTCTTCGCAAAAATGACAGAAGTTTGGGCCAAAGTATCGAGACCACCAAATGCTGCTTAACAAGACGCGTTTGATGCACCATACTTGGCACATTGAAAATGTCACTGGGCACATTGAAAATGTCACAGGCACATTGAAATTGTCACATTGAAATTGTCACTGGGCACATTGAAATTTGTCACTGTGCACATTGAAATTGTCACTGGGCACATTTAAATTGTCACTGGGCAGGCTAAAATTGTCACTGGGCACATTGAAAATGTTACTGGGCACATTGAAATTGTCACTGGGCACATTGGAATTGTCACTGAAAATTGTCACTGGGCACATTGAAATTGTCACTGGGCACATTGAAATTGTCTCTGGGCACACTGAAATTTTAAATTGTCTCTGGGCACATCAAAATTGTCACTGGGCACATTGGAATTGTCACTTGGCACACAAAAATTGTCACTGGGCACATTGAAATTGTCACTGGGCAGGTTAAAATTGTCAATGGGCAGGTTAAAATTGTCACTGGGCACACTAAGATTGTCATTGGGTACATTGAAATTGTCTCTGGGTGGCACTGGGCACATTGAAATTGTCACTGGGTGGCAAGTTAAAATTGCCACTGGACAAGTTAAAATGGTCATGGGGCAAGTACTGCTAAATTAATTACGCAACAAAAACAAGTACTTACTTAGTACATGGGCGTGGGTTCGAAATGCGAAGGGGTATATTACACTCCCTTTCCAGTCAAACACACAAGAAATGTCAGCGTGCACTTCTGTAAAATAAAACAAACATGGTTGAGCGTACATCACAAATGTTCACACAGTTCTCATGAAACATCAAATCCCATCAAATAATTTAGGTGTGGAGATGACCCAGGTATGGTACTGGGGGGCCGTTTCACTAAACTTTGTACAACTAAAATGTTCGTAAGTGCAAACTTATGATAGTCTGTAGATTTCACATTAACAATGTTTCCTCGTAAACAATTATTGAATTTACATTCATTGAGCATAGGCTGCACATGCAGCCTATGCTCAATAAATGTAAATCCAACAATTTAAATTTCCAGACGAACATTTTAGTCGCAAGGAGTTTAGTGAAACGGCCCCTGGTGTTGAAGCTGAAAGTTTCCTAATGTGCAAGTTATTGATTGATAGATAAATTGATTGATATAAAAATTGATTGAACGATTGATTGATTGGGTTCAGAGCTCCAGATAAGGTGCGTATTGGCATATGTACGCACTGATCTTAGCAGAATACGCATTGATTATCAAAAGTGGGAGTACAAAATACTCACAGCAATGTGAAAATACGCATTGATTTCAAATTGAGTCGTGGAAATGCTATAATAAAGTTGAACATTTACTTAATTAGCTTGCTTTTTTCAGCTCAAATAAGTACATTTTTAAATTTGTTTTATTTTTTTATCATTTGTTCCCTATTTAATAAGGAATAAAATCAATAATACATTTGTAAAAGTAAAATACCAATTGAATTTGAAATCTGGGGGCATGCATAATACACTTTAGATATCTGGAGTTCTGGGGTTACATGTCCATTTTGCAACAAACAAGTAAGGATGGGTCCCTGGTACAGCCAGTAGTGTACAGAGTAAATACCACATGTTGTACGGGAGACACCTGTAAAGTCAATACAGTGGAACCTCTCTAGACAGGACACCAAGAAAACACCTGTGATCTTAATTTTGATATGAGTTTCTTGGTCATTTATCTCAGGTGATAATGTCTGTTCGCGATCGCATAGCACACAACTATGGCTCAGAATAATCAAATGCCCGATTTACAGTTTGTACAAATGTGGAGGGGTGGGGGGGGGGGGGAATCCCAAAATCAGAACTGAATATTTACAATAAAAAGATATATAGTCAGCCCTGAAATTAGAATAATCCTGATATGATGCCAGGTCCTCGCCACACCAGAATCACTTGGCCCCCTCCCAAAAGCGGTAGGATCAGTAATAATCTTACTACTTTCATAATGCCATGGGCAATAATCCAATTCAACTCCCAGGTAACAAAAGAGCCAAAAATAAAAACGTACCTGAGGGCCAAACCAGGCAAATCGTGATTCCTATAAGGAAGAACCCCTACCATTAATTTACGCCTTCACGTTAACCCGACCAACCACCCACCTGATTTACAGTGAAACCTCTCTAAGCCAGACACCCTGGGGACCTCCCAGGGCGTCCGGTTTAGAGAGGTTCCACTGTAATTCTACAAAAATAGGCATATCATGAATTTTGATTGGTTGAGGTTGATCTTGGCTCAATCTCAGCCAATCAAACTGCCAGATTTTGAGCATAAATTTGGACAACATGCTCAGAATGTTTGCTAAGCGCAGACCATGTATTTTATGGGCGAGAGGAAAATGCGCGGCATAATCTCGGAGAATAATCAGCCAAAGTGCATTACTCTGATAAAGATGACAGAAAAACATGCAGCCGTCTGTAATTCGAACCTAGTACCATCCCCCTTACAAGCTGGTCACTCTCCCAAACAAGTTACCCGGCCCACAAATACATATAATCTGCTATAAACAGCAACTTAACCCTTACAACGCTGAATTAAATGTTGTAGTCTGTTGGAAATGTTTTAATTTCAATATTTCTCGACAAAAGCCTGGTTTCGACAGCACATGAGAATCGTCTCCAGTGGAGACGATTCTCATGTGCTGTCAAAACCAGGTTTTGTTAAGAATTAAAGCAAAGATGAAAAACAGCAGACGGCAATTTCCGTCAACAGCGTAGGAAGGGTTAAATACTGTGCCCATACTAACCCAACCACCGATATCCCATTTGGTAAGTATAGAAAAATTAACTCTGCGTGCTAGCGGCGAAAATATCCGCCAAACGAATTAGGAGTGTATGTTTTATTTCTCTCTGTATATATGTCTTGAAATTTCATTAGAATTGACTCGGGGACTCAATTCTAATGAAATTCCAAGACATATTCATGATATTTACGGGCAGAAATACAAGAAAATATGATGAATTTTTGTCCGCTAGTTTTGAACTATTTATAGCCCACAAGTTTCCCAGCATGCAAAGGTACATGCCCACTCAGTAGGTTATAATATAGGGAGACAGATAGTTTTGTATATTCTGTAGATATGACACTTTCTGGCAAAATAAGCATTAATTCACCATTACCAATTATTTTTATATTTATTTATAGTAAAGGTACGTGCCCACTCAGTAGGCACAAATTGTCTTATATCAGATACATCATCTGAGACATTTCCTGGCAAAATAAACATGCATTCACCATTCCCCCACGTATTGGTTGACATTATTATACATTTTATATCAGACATTTTCCACACTGATATCAGGGGCGATAACCATGTTTCCTTAAAATGTTAATGGACATTACTATTTATTATCTGTATTTATTTTTTGGTGTGCAATGATCATACTTTATAATCTGTCGAAAAATATGATTTTTTCAGGCGATACATTTAATTAGTATAAATAATTAAAAAATAGCATGCCCAATTTGCATATGAAATTAGCCCGATACCACTGAGCGTCACTATCAGTAAAATAAATATTAATAAATGATTATATCCGTAGAGCGGGCGCTCGTAATTTTTAGGGCTGGTGGAATAGTGACACAAATACACATTTATTTAATTCCTATAAAGAACATGTTGTGCCTACTGAGTGGGCATGTACCTTTAACGCCAATGGACATCACAATCAAAGAAGTACAAGTACAAACCAGAGCTAAAGGCCACTTCCGAATAGCAATTACCTGTCTATAGCAACCATGCTTTCGTTTTCCCAATTATTCAATATTTATACTAAATAAATGAACCTGTGAACAAAGACCACATGTGAACAAAGGCCAGATTTTGTCTCTTCCCATGGCTGGCCTTTATTCACAGGTGTGACTGCAGTTACTTACTGGAGGTGTTTGCAGGAATAACATATTCACTTGACATCAACAGATATATCCCAGCCACAAATTTCTGTCTGAAATACAAAGAAAGGTGAAATAGTTCAACGTCCCAGCAACAGCTAGCTAAAGTCATAATTGTGGCTGTGACTGGAGAAATGGGGCTTATGGGTTTAGCGACCAGTGTAGATCCTGATCAGACTGTGCGGATGCATGTGACTGGAGAAATGGGGCTTATGGGTTTAGCGACCAGTGTAGATCCTGATCAGACTGTGCGGATGCACAGTCTGATCAGGATCTACACTGTTCACCATTCCATCAATGAAACACCGGTCATGCTTCTAACACGCAGCAGAGATTGTTATCAGGTTACAGGAGTGTGCTATTTGATAAGAAGCTACATTAGTTGTAAATCGCATAAGCCCCGTTTCTCCAGTCGTAGCCACATTTAGAGACGGGGAAATACAGAGAAATACACCATTTTACTGATGAAAGATTCCAAATATGGACAGTAATTTAAGCTAGAAACTGATGGATTTTCTGACAAAACTCATTGCAGTGTTACATTTCATTACCCAGGCTTAATAATAATAATGAATCAGAATACGGCTTACAGAAATGAGGAAAGAGAAAGTACTTTTTTCAACAGTTTTAATGTGCAAAAAATCAATGTACAGTGGAACCTCTCTAAACCGGACACCAAGAAAACATGATGAGATTATTGGTCATCTATTTCAGGTGATAATGTCTCTTCGTGCTCGTATAGCACACAACTATGGCTCAGAATGATCAAATGCCTGATTTACAGTGAAACCTCTCTAAACCGGACACCCTGGGGTCCTCCCAGGGTGTCCGGCTTAGAGAGGTTTCACGGTAGATATATTTGTAATTGAGCAGTTACCTACCTTTGTTCCGTCGTGTATATCTGCACTCCAGAAGTAAAATCGGGTGCTGAAACACAAGATTAAGTGAACATTCACAGCCACATCACGGCTGCACAGTGTTGCCTTGGGATTATTTTTGCAGTTAATTTACTTCTTATTTTTCTAAAGGTTGGCCTGGGATTCAATGCATCAGACTGCTGATTGTACAGTCATGGTTTCAAGCTTCCCCCGAGGCGTGCATTGTTTCCTTGAGGAAGAGACTTTATCCACACTGCTTCAGTTCACACAGCAGTAAATGGGTACTGGCTAACCACCGTGGTCTAATTGTATGTGCATGTTTTTATGAATCTTCCAAAGGGGGTGTTGGAGTATCTATAGAAGGCTTTTGCGGTGGCTTTATTCGCGGCGTTGACGCCGATTACATGCGAATAGCTACCAGTGATAGGGTTGCAGGCTCGAATCCCAGGTCAAATGTGAAAACAGTGAAAATACTTTACTATTTCTCAAGTGCCGGGTAGATGGTAGTCATAAAACTACAAAGAAACAATTGACATCAACTACAAGTATGCTATACAATTATGTGCACAAAATGACAAAATATGGCTTATTATATATATATATACATGTGGTGGTGACTTGGTGAAATGTGGCTTATTGGTTTTACGACCAGTGCAGATCCTGATCAGCCTGTGCATCCGCACAGTCTGATCAGGATCAGCACTGTTCGCCATTCCATCAATGAAACAAGCAAAATGGATCGTTATCAAGCTACAGGAGCATGCTATTTGATCAGAAGCTACACTGGTCACAATTCAATAAGCCATATTTCTCCAGTCACAGTCACAAATGACCAATTATACAAACCATCCAGCGCATGTGCATAGTGAATCTGTACAACTATATGCCTGATCAATGCACGCGCGCCGATATGTCGACCAACGCCTGAAACAGATCACAAAATGTTTACAAATTACAGTCAAACCCATAAGAAATGTGTGCTAAATAGATTATGTATTGTATTTCTGAACCCATATTCATGAATGAATAACCGGAAAAAACTGAACTGAATATTTTCTAAATATTTTCTAAATATTTTCTAAATATTTTCTAATTTTATATTTTCCTGATCTGTATCTTTTTGTTTATTAAAATGTGTTCATAACTAAATTTAATCAGGGTTGGTCTACTTTCGAGAGCCTTATGCTGGAAAATCACAAAGTTGATCATGTTTATTAGCCTATGAAATTTGCTTTATTCCATACCTTATTCACATGTTATTTTCAACATATAATTTCCATTGCAGGGATGAGTCACTTTCAGCAAAAAAAAAGTCAGAAATCATCTGAAAAAGGCTGATGCCTTCTACTTTCTCATTAAATACGTTTATACAAAATTTACAATATTTTTCATAAAGTTGACATGAGTACATGAGTACATGCGGAATATATATTCCGCATGTAGTCGGACAATGTTGTCAACTTTTGTAAATGTATTTCATGAAATTACGCAGATGACCGAAGGTACAAAATCATCACATCAGGCCCGTACGCAGGAATTAATTTAGGGGGGTGCATTATCGAAGGGCTAAACATTGTTTTTTTTGCAAATTCACGGATAGACCTCGGCAGATTAACCATTTCACCCCTAAATAACTGGAATGGATTTTGATATGTTAATTTTGCAACCCATTCCAATCATCACAAAATGATTTTCAGACCAGTCCATTTATGAACATGAGGTGTTTTTGTTCTCAAAATGATGAAAATTACTTTCAAAAAGTGCAAATCCTGATGAGACGGCTCATCACGATCTACACTTTTTGCCAATACCACTATACAGGCCTGTGATGTTCAAAGGGTTAAGGGGGTGCGTACGCACCCGTCGCACCCCCTCTGCATACGGGCCTGCACATAGCGTGTCTCATATGTATGTAATTCCTGTGTATCCATCTACCTGGCAACAAGATATGACGGGTGTGTAAGGTTTTACCTTTCGGCAGCTCGAGTGGTGGGGCATTCTTGGCCCAGGCAAATATTATCTGCTGTTCCCGGGTCCCACACGTCGAACCACATTTCCTGAAATATGATGCATGTTACTGGAGAAATGGGACTTCTGGGATTTGTGACCAGTGTAGCTCCTGTTCAAATAGCACACTCCTGTAGCCTGATAACGAGCTGTATTGCATGACAGGTGTTTCATTGATGGAATGGTGAACAGAGCAGATCCTGATTAGATTGTGTGGATGCAATGGCTGATCTGGAGCCCCAGTTCTCCATTTGTTATGGTGGGTGGTTGGTTGGTTGGTTGGTTGGTTGGTTGAATGGTTGGTTGGTTGGTAGGATGTAGTGGATGTTTGGAAGGTTGTCAATCTGACATTTATATGTATTTCTTGTAAATTTAAAAGCTTCATTTCGTTATGTTGAATGTTGAACAACAACAAGAGAAAAGATGGCTTCCATGGGAAAATTTTCCTGTTCTATCATTTTATCAAAGATTATTTATTTAAATGTATAAAATATAGTTTACTAAATTTTGACCTACATACAACAGGACACACTTTTTTGAATGGGTCAAATTGTAGCCGTAGATAACATATCGGAGGCGAATTATTGTAGCTAGCTGACCTGGTGCTACACTGGTCGCAAACTCAATAAACCTGTTTGCAATGGAGAGTCAATCATATACATGAACAGCATATGCCATCATCAGACTGCACGGATGTGTAGGCTGATCTAGGGCTACACTGCTTGAAAACTCAATATGCTGTCTGTACAGTATATGACCCCATGACAAATTACTGTTTGTTTCACGAAACCTGCCCAAATTTTACGACCATATAAACAATGCAAAACAACATTTTTTGTCGACGATAATATTAAATTTTATCAAAATATAAGAATGAGCCTTCTATATATTTTACGAAATTTGGTCAAAGATAGATTTTAGTACAAAAAATAGATTTGTCTATGGGAATTTAACATGGGGAAAAAGGAGGTGGAGGAGCTGTGGGTCAATTAAAAATGCAAAGATTTGGAAATTGACTACAAAACCTGGCGATCTGTGAACAAATGTCCTATGGGGATTCTTTTAACAATAATAACCAGTACCGTCACCCAAACAGTACATAATACGTATCTTTCATTTAAAACGGTCATTTAAAACAAAAACGGTAAATTGACTCAGAAAACCATGACTGGATAGCTTCAAAATGATTTTCAAGTAAGAAAATAATAAAGTTTAAATTTTGAAAAATCGGTCCCAACTATTTCCTGAAATTAGAAAAATTTGCCCACCAGGTTAAATTCCCATAAGGCATCTTCACACTGTGAACATCATATTTAGATGTCTACGGGAGATTTAAAACAAGGGGAAATTGTTTTTTGCATAATAAACTCAATATTGGAACAAATTTCACAAAATAAATAGAAGGATCATTCTTAAATTTTAAATTAAAATTTGAAAAAAACTTAAAAATTAAGATTACGGAAAATAAATATTGTTTTTGCTTTCATTTATTTATATAGCACCATAAAATTTAGCCCAGGTTTCGTGAAACAGACCAGTAATTTGTCACAAGGGTAGTCATTTTTTTCATAAATACAGAAAAGCATATGCTGTTGGCAAAGGCTGATCTACAAGCTACACTGGTCGCAAATTCCAACTATTCCTTTTTCCCTTTTTGTTGTGGGGGGCATAAGATCTTGGCTGTGACTGGAGAAAAAGTGGTGCTTAATGGGATATTTGTGGGATTGATTGATTTGACTATTGGTGGTTTAAACAGCATATCTACAGTAAGGACATTTAAGGCCCCCGGCCACCCCCCCTGGGTGGGTCAAACAGGTTTGGACTATCCCGTTCCAGAAACTCATTTATTTACAGAAAAATAAAAAAATATATTCAAGGCCCTGCGATGTTTAGAATAATCACACCACACCAGAGACAACTTAGCCTCATCAATCTCCCTTTTACCCCAAAAACCTCTAGCATACCTCTTTGGGGGGGGACTCTACTTTCCCTGAGCAATTGCTCTTCACTCTCTCTCTTAGCTTTTCCTTCCTCTATTCTTTTTCCAATCCCTTGGCCTACTAATCCAACGGCCAAAAATGATATTGAACAGCACTAATCCATATACTTTTTAATGGGGCATAACAAGGAAATGTTACCAAAAGTTGCACTTCAAGTATAAAAAGGGCCAAAAATGTACCGAGGGCCAAACCAATGTAAGACGGCATTCCGATTAAAGGATATGAACCCCGATGGTTAAATTTACCCTTCCTTCCAATGCTTCGACCAACCACCCACTTATGGGATTTGTGACCAGTGGTAAGCTCCTGATCTTAATAGCACACACCTGTAAACCTGATAAAACGAATCTAAAACTCCTGGTTAGAAGCATGGCGGGAGTTTCATTGATGGAATTGGCAAACAACAGTGAGATCCTGATCAGACTGATGGCAGATGCACAGTCTGATCAGGATCTACACCTGATTGCAAAATAAAAACCTAATTTCTCCAGTCACAGCCACATATACATATTTTAAGCCCTAATTCCTCCAGTCACATATATATCAGGGCTGTACCAAATTGGATATTTTTTAGCCCACTTGACCTGGACCAAAGTGACTTGACAAAAGTGAACCTTGCCCGGACTTGTCCCCGGAAAATAAAATTTAATTTTTCAGGGCAAGTCAATTTTTGGAAAAAGTGACTTTTGTCCCCTCGTAAGAGTTTCTATACGAAACTGTCCCAAAACAAAAACTAATTATCATAGTTTGTTAAATATAATACAATTGAGCACTTTGGCACATAATAAACAATTATAATTAAATCAATCTATTAATAAAAATACACATTGTATAGTACATTATGGGCCGCCGCGCCATACGAAAACCTGGGCCTAATGAACAACGTCCAATGAAAAAGCGGTTAAAACGATCGTCGGAAAAACGACTTTGCAGTCCCTGGGGGTTCGCCTGTAAAATTTTCACATGTTAGCCCTCCCCATTTACGTTTACTGGTGTCAGTTAAAATTCATTAACGGTGTGAACAGAAAACGAAAAATTATAACTTACTGAAACTTTCACTAATAATGAGAACGGCCAATGCCTTGCACCTTAGTACACATATTATGAACGTCATGAACTTGTACGTCACGTACTATTGTGACGTCACTGAACGTGAATAACATGGTTTGACATTATGGCCATGGTGTCGTGGACAAAACTATTATAGCCAAGGTATACTTATTGACGAGTTCCACGCAGTAATTCAATGACTTAGAAATTCTTCAGGCGCTGTTGCAGTGGCGGTCTGGGTTGTTACCATGTAGTTGCGTCGCCCTAACAGTCTTTCTTTGGACATTGTCACTCTTTTTACGTCCGGTATTTTACCTTATGAATTTTAAAATGGTGAAATCGCATGGATTTAACTGGCTACATATTCGAAAACGCGGAATGTATTCGCTTACACCTGCACCATTGAATACCTAAATAATCTTAAATAAAAATGAACAATCCTATTGTAATTTGCAAACGATATTACTATCTATTATTTTCATTGGTAAATTGAGGACACTTTGTTTTGAAACAATCTAAATCCAGTTACGTTTAGCGAATGATATGCCATTTAATGCCTCTCATTTTAATCATCCACGCATACTATATAATGACATAAATAAATAGCCAGGGTTTGTATTGAATTTGGCAAAACAAATGCATCACAAAAATCTCTCTAATAGATTTCAGAATGAAAACAGTTATTTCAATGCAAGCTCCTTCATTGTGTGTTGTATACGCAATACATAATGCACAAAAACACACAGTGAGGGTAGGTGGATGTTTTCGAAGAAAAGTCTTGAAAATTAGTTGGAAATGTGGATGGTCATAAACTTGCTTTTTCGCACGATTGTAGTTATCAAATCATCAGCTTTATTCACCTTAACTGCATTAATGAATGTTATGTTCTGAACTCATGGCGATAGGTAAATGCGATTCCTCAAGCACAAAAGACACAAACGGCAAACTAATTATAAGGTATCACGCTACCAATCTGCCCGACGTCCGTGTTTTGTCTTACAAAGTGAATGTTTATAAGGGCCCTACTTCCTACTTTAAAAAATATGTTCGTCGCATACGAAATGTTAAATAATGTCGCTATTATTCCCAAAATTATTTCAGTACAGCAGCAAACAACATGGGAAAGCCAACACAACTGCCTCCTTATTTGAAAATTATTACATACGGTAACTTAACGGTTACTTGGGCCGCAAATCCCATAAAACATGACGTTTACATTAAATAGCAAACTGCAATAGCACATTATTTTTATGCTTTGTCTTGGCCTAATGGGAAACACTAGGAAAAGGCTACGAGATATCAAATTTTGGTTTGACATGCGATAAAAGACGACAAATAATATAAGGACATGTCCCGGGGTATTTTTATCAACACCCCTTGTATAAACGCCTGTTGAATAAAAACGTCGTAATTTCAACGTCATTGAATTTTAAAACGTCGTAAAATTTATTTTTACCACGCTGTCATAAAATAAAAAAATACTTCTAAAAGAAAAAATCATTGGGAGTACATTGATAATTTTTGCTGGCATAATGGCTTTAAAAATTTTAAAAAATGTACCAATTCTGAAATACGCTAAACAAAAAGTAAAAACTGAAAAATGTTGTCATTTAAGCCCGGCTGTAGCAGGCCACATTTTCCCCCCCAGTCAGAAATTCCCCCCGGGGGGGATTCAGGGGGGGGTGTGGGTCATGGCCCGAAATCACCCCCGGGGGGAAATTTCCAACTAGATCCAACATTTCCCCCCGACCAGTCAGAAATCCCCCCACCCCCCCCAATTATTTTTTTCAAAAAACAATGGGAGGTTAAATGCTAAAGTTAAAGCCCAACCCTAAATTTTTTTTTTATGAGAATTTGAAGTATTTGAAGTAAGAATGGCGGTCTAGATATATGAAAAAATATCAGTTTTTCGGGGGGGGGGGGGGGGGGTGGGGGGGCCGGGGGGGGGGGGGGGGAGTTTTTGGGCCCAGGCCCGTAATTCACCCCCCATATATTTTTTTTTTCAACGCTGACTGGTTAAATTTAAAGCTGAATTAGCAGGATTAATCGATACATTAGCAAACTAACATGTGATTGAAGTATTTGGATGTATGTATGTACAGATTAATATATATAAATAAACATGAGTTTTCAGGTATGTGGGGGGGGGGGGGACGGGGGGATTTGGGGCCGGCCGGCCCGAAATTCCCCCCCCCCCCCACCATTATTTTTTTTTCAGTCCTGCGGACAGGTTAAATAATGGCTGAATTAAGCAGGTTGAAATTAGCAACTAAGCATGATATTGAATTGGGAATTATTTTGAAGTAGGTATGATGGATTTATTATATAGAAAATAAATATCAAGTTTGAGGGTGGGGGGGGGGAGTTTAGGCCGGCCCGAAATCCCCACCCCCCCCCCATATTTTTTTTCATAAACAATGACCTTGGTTAAATAATGTCTGAATTAGCATGGTTTAATCGCTACATTCAGCAACTAACCATGGTGATTGAAAGTATTGTTTGATGTATGTATGACAGAAATTATATATATAAATTAAATGATGGTTTCATGTGTTGGGGGGGGGACTTTTGGCCGGCCCGAAATCCCCCCCCCCCCATATTTTTTGTTTCAAACATTGGACAGGTTTAAATGCTGAATTTGCAGGTTGAAATTAGCAACTAACAGGGATACTTGAAGTATGATTGATATATATATATAAATTTCGTGAGGGGGGGGGGGCTTTAGGCCGGCCCGAAATCATATTTTTCTTTCAACGCTCACAAGTTAAATAATGCTGAATTAGCAGGTTAAATGCTAAATTAGCAACTAATATGAGATTGAAGTGTATTTGAAGTAAGTATGGCGGCATATATAGACAAAATATCAGGTTGGAGGGGGGGGAGTTTGGGCCGGCCCGAACTCCCCCCCCCCCCCACCTCAAACTGATATATATATATATCAATCATATTTAATTCAAATACTTCAGTATCATGTTAATTGCTAATTTTAATCTGCTAATTCAGCATTTAACCTGTCATTGTTGAAAAAAAAATATGGGGGGGGGGGGATTTCGGGCCGGCCCAAAACCCCCCCCCCATCAAACTGAAATTTTATCTATATACAGCCATCAAACATACTTCAAAAACTTCGGTAGCATGTTAGTTGCTAATTTTAACCTGCTAATTCAGCATTCAACCTGTCATCGTTGAAAAAAAAATATGGGGGGGGGGATTTCGGGCCGGCCCAAACTCCCCCCCCCCTCAAACTGATATTTTATATATATATATATATCAATCATACTTAATTCAAATACTTCAGTATCATGTTAATTTTAATCTGCTAATTCAGCATTTAACCTGTCATTGTTGAAAAAAAAAATGGGGTGGGGGGGATTTCGGGCCGGCCCAAACTCCCCCACCCCCCCCATCAAACTGAAATTTTATCTATATACAGCCATCAAACATACTTCAAAAACTTCGGTAGCATGTTAGTTGCTAATTTTAACCTGCTAATTCAGCATTCAACCTGTCATTGTTGAAAAAAAAATATGAGGGGGGGGGGGGGGGGATTTCGGGCCGGCCCAAACTCCCCCCCACCCTCAAACTGATATTTTATCTACATATAGCCGCGATACATTCTTCAAATACTTCAATCTCATGGTAGTTGCTAATTTAGCATTTAACCTGTCATTGTTTGAAAAAAAATGGGGGAGGATTTCTGACTGGTGGGGGGGAAAGTTGACTAGTTGGAAATCCCCCGGGGGGGATTTCGGGCCGGCCCAGATTCCCCCCGGGGGGGGAAACTAGGCTAGCCCAAACTCCCCCCGGGGGGATTCGGGCGGGGGGGGATTTTCTGACCGCTACACCGGTTTTCGCATGGCGCGGCTCATATTTATTTTCTTGTGGTCTTTTGTCACTGTGTCCACATCGGACTTAACCGTTGCGACAAGTGCAAACTCAAAACACATTTATCGACAATATAATTAAAACATAAAAATCGATTCCTAAAATAGTGAGACATCGTCTTCGCGATTTTCCCGCGACCTCGGAACACATGAGAAATTGTCTCCTCCTAGACTATTCTAAAATTTGTTGTAAAAATAATTGTCACATTTGTTTGATTTTCTTAGACCGTACAAAACAATTGAAGACAAATTCAGAAATCCACCAACTTAATTTGTGTTTCTTCCGGGTCGGGTTTTCATAATGAATTGGGCGAGGAAATAATACGATCGATTACACACCGGAAAATTCTGTTGAACGTAAATGTCCAATTAGTCACGTAGGCCAAATTTCAGTTTACTACCTTACCTCTGCGGCTTTACCGATCAGCTGTTTATTCTAATTACGTATGTCGCTCGTAGGAGCAATTTCTTTTCCTTCGTTTGTATAGGTACTGGTGTGACCAAGGCTTAGAACACCGACTTCCAATCTGGAGGTTGTGGGTTCAAACATCGACATGGGAATCAAACATACCTTCATAGTATGTCCTACCCATTCAATTCACTTTTTTTTTATTTTTCGTTTTATAGGTAAATGCCGGGTTTGGGTGTGCGTGAAACGATAAATTAAAATTAAGAACCTTAATTTCCATTTCCACCTCCGTGAAGGAACATTAACATTTAATTCTCAAAAGTTTATGTCTCTGGCCTGTAGACGAAGTGAGACTAAAACTTAACATACATAAAATAAATCAATAAAAACCATCGAACGCCGCAGAAAATTTTTCGCTAATTTCGGCTATTTACTTTCAAATTCGATTAAATTAATATAATCAGGGTCGCTGAAGATATGCTATACTCACTTTAATTGCGATACACAGGTTACGTGTAACAACAGAAGCTGCGAAGCGCCAGGCAACTCCCGCAGCGCTATCGATCGATAAAAGGGTCAGTTTTTTGGATCAGTTTATGACATCCGGTTCCAAAAAACGGGCTTGTAGGCGGACGTTCTAACAAGAAAATAGTGACTTGCCCGGGACTTAAATTTTCCAGCCATAGAGGCAACTTGCCCGAAATAAAACCGACTTGTCCCGGGGTCAGGAGTGCCAATTTGTATCAGCCCTGTATATTTACCAATAATTCCGAGCACAAAAATATTACACAATTCCCTAACATTTATTGGCCCATTGCAATCTCTGTCCAAAATTTATATCCAAGTAAACTCCACGCACGAACTACTTTCCGTAAACCGTGAGGCGCAGTTAAAATAATTCTTAAGAAAATCGGTAAAATAAACAACATTTTCCCTTTGATGAAATTAATTTTAAAATGCTGGAATTAAGGAATGAATGGCCTTTTTGTGGAATTTATCGGGGATATAAACTTGGAAAAGTCGCGGGAATACTGGACGAGGCCTTCCGGCCTTGGTCCAGTATTCCCGCGACTTTTCCAAGTTTATACCCCGATAAATTCCACAAAAAGGCCATTCATTCCTATCGTAATTGTCCGTGCTATACGGCACCACACAACACTAGGATATGGTGGGCTGTACTCGCTTATGGGATTAAAACCAGTGTAGCTCTCGATCAAATAGCACACTCCTGTGGCCCGATAACAATCTATCTTCCTTGTTAGAAGCATGACGGGTGTTTCACTGATGGAATGGCGAAAAGTGTAGATCTCTGATCTGAATCTACACTGATTGCAAAACCCATTTCTCCAGTCACAGCCACATATACATGTATATTTACCAGTAATTGTCCGTGCTATGTGGCACCATACAACCGAACACTAGGATATGGTGGGCTGTACTCGCATCAGCTTTCGCCTCAAACTTCACTGAAATATACGATACAATAACTAAAATGCACCAGACAAACTCTCACCAGCATTGTAGAAGACATTTGTTCATGTAATTTAGCCCATTTCATGCTGAGAATACGCCATTTTGTTTGTGGAAAATCCTAAATAATTTATATGAGCCCAGAAATATATGTTGTGACGACCATTTGAACCGTCTCATCGAGACGGTTCAAATGAGTGGTCACAACATATACTTTCTAAAAGAAATAACCAAAAATAGAATAATTATACCCATGATACCCATAAATGTGTATTCCGCATACAATGGGTTAACCCTGTCACCCCTAAATAACTATTATGGATGTAAATTTTCCTATCAATCCAATCGTCACAAAAGGATTTTCAGACGAGTCCATTTCTGAAATGGGGGTGGTTTTTTTCTCTACAAAAATTTCAATATTAAGGTTGAGCAACAAATTTAAAGTTGAGGTCCCATCTATTGGGCACAAAATGTCATATAACTGGATTCAACTCTTAAGTAGTAAGAAATGCCGTATGGTAACTTTTCTCACTCGGCTGCCCAATTACATTGCTATGATGACAAACATGTATGACAAAAGCCTCTCTATATATACAAAACACAACAATTGAGGGATATGGATATTGATTTGGGCGTAACAATATTTTGCAACAAAATGCATTTCATTGTGGGTCCATAGTGGAACATAATTATGCAAACATAACTTTCCAATGTTCATAGACGACACTTCATTGATGTTCAAAAGTCAGGTACCATCGAACTAAAAAAATCTGTCAATTTGTAATTTTGTATACACTGTCTAATACCGAGTATGACCTCCTTGGGCTTGGATGCATGCCAGACAACGACGCCTCATGCTGACAACCAGACGTGTGATAACATCCTGGTGCATTCCATTCCATTCCTCGATGAGTGCCGCCCGTAGTCCCTGAAGGGTAGTGGGTTTATGTGGTTGAGTATCTAGTCGCCGTCCTAACTCATCCCAGGCGTGTTCGATCGGATTCAGGTCCGACGACAGGGCCGGCCAGTCCATGGATTGAATCCCAGCCTCATGCAGACGATTTCTCACCACGTTAGCGCGATGTGGACGGGCATTATCGTCCATGAAGATGAAGTTTCCACCAACCCGTCGAAGAAATGGAACAACATGAGGGTCAATAACATGATCCACATAACGCTGTCCAATCATCGTTCCGTCAATAACCACAAGCTGTGTCTTAAAATCGTGCGAGATCCCGGCCCACACCATCACGCTGCCACCGCCGTATGCATCACGTTCCAGTATGTTGCAGTTGGCGAGACGTTCCCCTCGACGTCTCCATACGCGTGTCCTGCGGTCAACTTCCGATAAGTGGAATTTGCTCTCGTCTGTAAATAAGACATTACTCCATTGCTGTCGTGTCCAGTTCTGATGGAGTGTTGTCCATTGCAAACGTGCTTCACGGTGATGTCGCGTAAGAATCGACGCTACTACAGGTCGTCGAGAGCGCAAGCTACCTTCGTGTAGTCGGTTTCGAATCGTCTGATGACTGACGTTCACAGTATGCACTTGTTGTAGTCTACGTCGTAGGTTCGGTGCACGTGACGTGACGTTGAACGCGGTCGACCTTGCCCCACTCGTTCTTTCACGTTTCCCGTCTCTACATGCCTCTGGTGAAGACGACTGACCACACTCTGGGAGACTCCAAACCGACGAGCAACATTAGATTGAAGTTGGCCAATGCTGAGTTGACCAATAATTTGCCAACGTTGTTCGTCCGTCAGACGTCGAAGTCGCTCCATAATGGCACTAAACAATGTAATCCAGTTATAAACTGTGCGTAACGACGATTGCAACGATGTACAAATGTATGCATGTACATGTATACTATACATGTAGAGCACGGGAATTTTGATAGCTGACCCCTGCGTCATATTGGGCATGATTTTGTGCAGTCATTGATGCATGACTTCGCTTAAATTTCTGTTACTATGCAACATATGCCTAGGCTATAGACTGGTAGCATTTGTATTGTTTTATCATTTGCTATATTTCTGCAAAGGAGTTTACTATCGCCATATCCCTCAATTGTTGTGTTATGTATATGTGACTGTGACTGGAGAAATTGGGATTTGCGACCAGTGAAGATCCAGATCAAATAGCACCCTCCTGTAGCCTGACAACGATCTACATGTATATTGCTTGTTAGAAGCGTGTTTCGTTGATGGATTTGCGAACAGTGTAGTTCGTGATCAGACTGTGCGGATGCACAGGCTTATCTGGATCTACACTGGTTGCTAAACCCATAAGCCCCATTTCTCCAGTCACAGTCAAATATGTACTAGTATACATTGCATTGGGTGTTAAATATTATATATTACCTATGTAGCTATCTTCATTTGGTGGAACACTGTAGCTGGTGCAGAAATATTCGTCATTCTGAAATCAGATGATAAACATACCACAGGAATGAATAACGACAAACAAATTAACCCTTACATTGCTGAATAAAATATTTGTCATCTGCAGTTTAATTTTTATTTTCCATTTTTGTCATAAAAAACATGGTTTGACTGCACTTTAGAATCATTTCCAATCCAATGGAAATGATTCTAAAGTGCTGCCAAACCATGTTTTTATTGAAAAAGAAGAACAAATATAAAACTAGATTGGTCAGTAAGCGAGGCTTACGGAATACCCCCCGCGTGGGCCCAGGTACCCCTAAAATATGTAAAAATTTCCAAGCGTGTGGACTTGTGACCTTGACTCTGGGATTAGCGGGAGCGGCATGAACGTGAATTTGTCACAGGGTGGTAGAGGTCCATTGGAGCAATGCGTGTGTGAAATGTGAAGTTATAACCGATTTCTCTGATGTTAAGTTTTGTAAAAGAGACTAAGTATGTGACCTTGACCTCGAGATCAGCGGGGATTTGTCACAGCATATGAAATATTAAGAATTTTCAATGAAAGAAATAGAAGTTATAACATATTTCTCTGATGTTAAGTTTTGTAAAGAGACTAAGTATGTGACCTTGACCTTGGGATCAGTGGAGGTTTGACAGTCGTAGATTTGTACAGCATGATACATTGTAGTACAACCTTAGAGGAATGCAAAAGTGAAGTAATAAGAATTTTCAAAGAAGGAAATAGAAGTAATAACTTATTTCTCTGATGTTAAGTTTTGTAAAGAGACCAAGTATTTGACCTTGACCATGGGATCAGCGGGGGTTGGACGGTCGTGGATTTGGCACAGCATGGTAGTAGAGCCTTACAGGAATGCATGTGTGAAATAGTTAAAGGCCCTTTTAGTATGAAAGGTTAAATAGAAGTTATAACAATTAATTTCTCTGATGTTAAGTATTTTGTAAAGAAGACCTAAGTAATTTGACCTTGACTTTGGGAGCCAGGGGGGTTGGACCGGTTCGGGGATTTGGCACCGCATGGTGGGGTTAGAGGCTTACAGGAAATGCATGTGGTTTGGAAATAACAAGATTTTTAGGATGAAGGAAATCGAGGTTATAAACCAATTATTTCTTCTGATGGTTAAGTTTTGTAAAGAGACTAAAGAATTTGACCTGAGCATTGGGAAATCAAGCTGGGTTGGAACGGTCGTGGGATTTTTGGCACAGCATGGGGTAGTAAGGAAAGCCTTACAGGAATTGCATTTGTAAAAATGAAATTTATTAAGCCTTTTAGCATGAGAGGGAAATTTAGAAGTTATAACAATATTTTCTTTTGATTTTGTTAAAGTTTTGTAAAGAGATAAGTTATTTTGACCTTGGACCTTGGGAATCAGCGGGGGGTTGGACATTCGGGTGTGGATTTTGGCCCACAGCATGGTATTAGAGCCTTACATGAATGCATGTGTGAAATATTAAGCATTTTAGATGAAGGAAATAGAAGTTATAACAATATTTCTCTGATGTTAAGTTTACGGACTAAGTATTTGACCTTGACCTTGGGATATGCGGGGGTTGGACGGTCGTGGATTTGGCACAACATTGTAGTAGAGCCTTACAGGAATGCATGTGTGAAATATTAAGCATTTTAGATGAAGGAAATAGAAGTTCTAACAATATTTCTCTGATGTTAAGTTTACGGACGCACGGACGCACGGCCGCACGGACGGACGGACGGACAACCTGACTCCAGTATACCCCCCCACAACTCGTTGCGGGGGGTATAATAAAAGCAGACAACAATTTCCTGCATTCTAGGGGTTAACACCTTCACCCCTAAACATCTGACATGAACTCTTCCATTTAAATTTCTGAACTAATCCATTATTCAGAAGAGTAACTTTGTCTTGTAATCACATGCATCACATGACCAAAACAAGGCGGCAAGTTCAAAACATGTGCAAAGAAAATGGTATAAATAGTTTCGTTTTATCTTGGACAGCCTATTATAGAATTTATAATTTGCCCTACATTGCTAGGCAAATTGTTGGCCACTATCGCGCTCCACTTATTTCACATATTATATATTGCAAGCTTTAACCCCAATCAGTTACATATTACCAGATGTATGTATCTACCTGTTCAACAGGAAATGGAAAATCAATACTCAGATAGGAGACTGCATTATAAACATGGCTAATTATAAGTATGTTATGGTTTAAAAGTTTTACAACTTACAAGGCAAAATCGCGAAATTCTATGTAAAAAAGGGGGAGATAATCCATGACCCTGTGGTCGAATCAAAAGTCAAAATAAATTTTGCATATCTACTCATCATAAGGAAGCTACATACCCAAGTTTCAGGTCTGTAGCTATTACGGTTTAAAAGTTTTACAACTTACAAGGTTGGTGACGGACGGATGGAAGGACGGACAGGACGGACGGACAAACAAGGGTAACACTAAATGAACCTTCCACTGTCGTGGTGGGGCATACAATCTTATACCTGTGTGCTGGTATACTCAGTTATGCTGAGACTTCTTGACAGACAGTTTGATGCAAATATCCACAATCAGACAGACAGATGGACATACGGACAATCAGACAGATGGACATACGGACGGACGGACAAACCTTCCTTGATATGGCATAGGGGGCACAAAACCTGTAGCCGATTTCATCAAAATTGCAAAGTATACCTATCTAGCAAAGTATACTTTGAGGGAGTACGGTAATCATTTATTTTTCCCAAAATGCATTATTTCATATAGAACTAACGACTGCATATATTTGATGATTAAAAGTATGCAGAATTATTTTACTGAATTTATTACATTATCACAGCCATAATGTAATAAATTCAGTATATCAAAAATGAATACAAAACTGAAAATTTCTCCCTCAAAGTATACTTTGCTAGATAAGTATACTTTGCAATGCTGGTGAAATAAGCTACTGGAAAAGTCCACCATATCCATGATAGGTATATAGGGGTAAATGGTTTAATCCTCATAAAGCTAAATTACATTTTGTTGTTCATTTTCTTTTTTCCATTTTTCTCATCAAAAACACTACTTGGCGGCATTTGAGAATCATTTCCAATTCTAAAATGCTATCAAACCATGTTTTTATTGAGAAAGAAGATAAAAACATAAAACAATAGCAGACACAATTTATTTTACATGTTTTTCTCATCAAAAACATGCTTTGACAGCACTTTATAATCTGGAAATGATTCTAAACTGCTACAAAACCAAGTCTTTATTGAGAGAAAAGACAAAATATGAATGTTAAAGTGAATGGGGTTTTAACGTCCCAGCAACAGCTAAAGTCATATACAGAGACAGGACCATAGATTAAAGTCTCATCCGACAGACCAGTGGGATTAAAATACTATGAAAGTATTTTTGCAGCCCAGGGAGAGGTTTGAACCCACAACCTCCAGAATGAAAGTCACAACCTATCCTTGACAAAATATGAAGCAACAGCAGACAGCAAGTTTTGGTCCGCACGTTCTAAGGGTTAAATATTTACTAGCAATATAAATTACATATTCACACATGAGTATTCACACATGAACATAGGTCATAGGGCCATAAAAAAAGTATTTTGGTTCTCAGATATTGCCACGTCTGAATAATCCCTGCGTGTCGAGGATTTTATCGTCATGGAGAAATAAAATTGTATTATAATTCAAGCACAAAAATATTTACACAATTCCCTAACAATTCTCTGTCCAAAATTTATATCCCAGTAAACTCCCACGCCAAACTACTTTCTACAGGTGCGCTGTCAGTGCTGTCAATGTAAACAAATGGCTGCCGTCTGTCAAAATAAACACATTTTCTTGATGAATCTATTTCAAATGCTGGAATAATAAGGAATGAATGGCCTTTTTGTGGAATTTATTGGGGATATAAACTTTGAAAAGTCGCGAGAATACTGGACGAGGCCTTCCGGCCTTCGTCCAGTATTCCCGCACCTTTTCCAAGTTCATACCCCGATAAATTCCACATGATCAATAAAACCACTACCATGCAAAAATATGTTAACTCCAATCATGTCAACGAAATAGTTGTGATTTTTCATGTCTAAAGTAACTCTAGTACGGTAACTTTTAAGAATATCTTCTTTTTGTTTGAGATGTTCGCCTCTGATTTCTTTTAACTTGTCAGATGCAGGGATTTTTTTATTTTCCCCAGCCGAATCCCTGCAATGCATATAAATTACCCCATGTTAAATCCCTATAGAGATCTTCACTCTCTGTGAAGATGCCTATGTGGATGAAGATCTCAACAACAACAAAAATATATATATATTTAAACTGAAAAATCCGCCCTCCCGCTTCATATTCCGCAAACACCGTGTCTGAGAACCAAAGTACCTATTTTGTATGGCCTAACTTGACATTTAGGTTAAATATTATATAGTATATAGTTGTAATGAAACATGAATGTTAATTACATTTTTATTGGACAAAGATATCAAATAAATTTAAACTTGAACATAAAGCATGAACAGGTATGTATGACCATACAATAATCACAATAAAGACAACCAACATAAGAGCAACAAAAAAATATCAACAAGAATCTAAACCCCTTAACCCTTACAATGCTGAATTAAATATGATCATCTGCTGTTTATTTCTTAATTTCCATTTTTATCAACAACTAGAAAATGTGTTCATAGAACACGGATGCCCCACATATCGCTTTGATAGTAAACAAGGCAAAATTCCAAGTCCAAAAGGGGAGATAATCCATGACCCAGAGGTCGAATCAAAACTCGAAATAAACTTTGCACATCTACTCAGCATAAGGAATATACATACCAAGTTTCAGGTATGTAGCTAGTACGGTTTAAAAGTTTTATGAGTTACAAGGCAAAATTGCCAAATTCTAAGTCGAAAAAGGGAGGGGGGATAATTCATGACCCAGGGGTCAAATCAGAAATCAAAATAAACTTTGCTCATCTACTTATCATAAGGAACATACATACCAAGTTTCAGATCTGTAGCTATTACGGTTTAAAAGTTTTACGAGGCAAACAAGGAAAATGGGTAGATAATCCATTATCCAGGGTAATAGCCATCAAAGTGAAGAAGCTATTGGTGACGTTAGGTAATGATCAGACTAACCGGATCAGGAGATATTCAACATTTAGACGTACCAGTACATCAAAAATTATTGACACAAAAGACAAGGTCACCAAGGTGATGGTCAAGGTGACGGTAAAGGTGAAGGTGAAGGTCACTGGAATAACACTGGATGGATAGCTATCAATGTGAGGAAGCTATTTATGAAGTTTGGTAATGATATGACTCACGGATCGGGAGATATTCAATATTTGGACGCATGTGTGGATAGCTATCAATGTGAGGAAGCTATTTATGAAGTTTGGTAATGATATGACTCACGGATCGGGAGATATTCAATATTTGGACGCATGTCCAAAATTCTAGACTTGACACCAATGTTTTTTTTTATTTTATTTTTTATTTTTGTTGAAGTCGTGATTTTTTTATTTTCCCCAGCGGAATGAGACACTGGGTGGATAGCCATCAATGTGAGGAAGCTATTGATGAAGTTTGGTAAAGGATCCAAACAACGGATCTGTAGCCGATTTCACCAACATTGCAAAGTGTACTTTTCTAGCAAAGTATACTTTGAGGGAGTAATCATTTATTTCTCCTGAAATGCATTATTTCATATAGAACAAACGACTGCATATATTTGATGATTAAAATGATGCAGAATTATTATACTGAATTTATTACATTATCACAGCCAAGATGGCAGTGATAATGTAAAAAATTCAGTATAATAAAAAATAATAAATTTATCCTAAACTTGAAAATTTCTCCCTCAAAGTATACTTTGCTAGAAAGGTATACTTTGCAATGTTGGTGAAATAGGCCACAGGAGGTATTCAACATTTGGACGTATGTACAAAATTATTGACACAAAAGTTAAGGTCACCAAGGTGAAGGTCACCCGAATGAGTGGGTGGCTGGCTAGCCATCAATGTGAGAAAGCTATTGATGAAATTTGGTAATGATCCGACTAATGGATGAAGAGATATGCGAAATTTGGCTATGTCCAAAATTTAGTTCCCATAAAGGTTAAGGTCACCAAGAATAAAGTCAATGTTACCCGAATGACAGTTGGTGGATAGCCATCAATAGGAGGAAGCTATTGATGAAATTTGGTAATGATCCGACTAACGGATCAAGAGATATGAGAAGGTTGGTTCCATCCAAAAAAAATTAACAAACACTGACGACGACAACTTCACCGGAATTGTGACCGCTATGTCTCACTTTCCACTATTGTTGGTGAGACAAAAATCAGTCCAGGGAATAAAGTTATAGTGAAAATTATTATAGGAATGAATGGCCTTTTTGTGGAATTTATCGGGGTATAAACTTGGAAAAGTCGCGGGAATACTGGACGAAGGCCGGAAGGCCTCGTCCAGTATTCCCGTGACTTTTTCAAGTTTATATCCCTGATAAATTCAACAAAAAGGCCATTCATTCCTTATAATTCCAGCATTTGAAATAAATGCATCAAGAAAATGTGTTTATTTTCCGTTTTCTTAAGAATTGTTTTAACTGCGCCTCACGGTTACGGAAAGTAGTTCGACGTGGGAGTTTACTGGGATATAAATTGTGGACAGAGACTTGCTACGAGCCAATCAAATGTTAGGGAATTGTGTAAATATTTTGTGCTGGAATTATAATCACGTACATGTATTTGCTAATCGCAAGATGAACATAACTCGGTGACCTTGACCTGGACAGTCGGACATGGGGGACATGCACAATAAAGCAGACGGTCTAGACACACATTGTTGTGAAATATTATCAAAACCTGTCAAGAGATTAACCCTTACACCACTATCTTAATTTGTTGTTGTCTGCTGTTTACTTTCTATTTTCCATTTTTATCATTAAAAACATGCTTTGACAGCACTTTAGAATACTTTACAACATGTTTGACAGCACTTCAGAATCATTTCCATTGAAAATGATTCTCAAGTGCTGTCAAACCATGTTTTTATTGAGAACAAGGCAAGATATAAAAGCAACAGCAGACATCAATTGTTGTGTGTAGCGGTCTAAGGGTTAAGAGGATATTACAATATCAGGTGACTGAGGCCGACATGTCAAGCCCGTCATGGCATTTGAAGTTAGAAGTAAATCTGAGTAAGGGTGGTCAATATATAAGGTATGTATGCAAGTCATTTGGCTTTGACCTTGGGCATGTGCGTCGCACGAGTGGGCTATAGAATGAAAACATGGATGATGATATAAAAGTATTTGAAACTAGATTGGTCAGTAAGCGAGGCTTACGGAATAGCGTGGGACCAGGTACCCCTAAATACATGTATGTAAAAAAAATTCCAAGTGTGTGAGGTTGTGACCTTGACTCTGGGCACGAACGTGAATTTGTCACACGGTGGTAGAGGTCCATTGGAGCAATGCGTGTGTGAAATGTGAAGCAGATCCGAGCAAGGAAATAGAAGTTATAACCAATTTCTCTCATGTTAAGTTTTGTAAAGAGACGAAGAATGTGACCTTGACCTCGAGATCAGCGGGGATTTGTCACAGCATGATAGTAGAGCCTTAGAGGAATGCATGCATGAAATATTAAAAAATTTTCGATGAAAAAAATCGAAGTTATAACATATTTCTCTGATGTTAAGTTTTGTAAAGAGACTAAGTATTTGACCTTGACCTTGGGATCAGCGGGGGTTGGACGGTTGTGGATTTGGCACAGCATGCATGTTACAGGAAATGCATGTGTGAAATATTAAGCATTTTAGATGAAGGAAATGGAAGATATAACATATTTCTCTGATGTTAAGTTTAGTGATGGACGGACGCACGGACAACCTGACTCCAGTATACCCCCCCCCCACAACTCGTTGCGGGGGGTATAATAAAGTTCACCGGAGTAAGGGTTGTGGAGATATTAGGTATGTAAAAAACTTAACGTAGAATCAGTATGGACACACACACTCATGGACGGACACCTGGACATCATTGTGATGACTATGTCTCGCTTCCCGCAAGCGTGCTCGACAGAAAAATAATAAAAGTGCTAAATTCAAGGTGTACATGTTCAAATAATACTAGTTTATCCCTTCAACAATTCACTTGGCCCTATTAAATGATACTCTTCTGTGTTGATGATCTGTTAACCCTTTATCCCCAAAGTCACTGGAATGGATTTTGATATGTTAATTTTGCAACCAATCCAATCATCACAAAATGATTTTCAGACTAGTCCATTTATGAAAAGGGGATGTTTAATTCTCAAAAATATGAAAATTACTAGCAAAAAGTGCAGATCCTGATGAGACGGATCACCACGAGCCGGCTCATTTGGATCTACACGTTTTGCCAATACTGTACAGGCATGTGGTGTTGAAAGGGTTAAGCACTATTCCTGTCCATTCCGTAGCCCAATCACCTTTTTAGTTTTAGTCACATTTTTCAACCAACAGATCCTCCAGAAACAACCTTACCTTCACTGGGTGAGCGCCCTTCATTTTCAAGTCCATCATCTTCAAATCGTTGGGCAGCTGGGAGGCGTCTGATGATTTAACTGTCCGCACCACGATTCCAAGAACGACACAACACACCAGTGCCTTTATCACAGTCGGTGCCATTATAGTCCTCGACAATAATCCGCTATCACAATATTGCTATAGGGCTTAGTCGTCACACCTTAAATCCGGACGATCCACTATACTCCACTCAAACGTCTGAATTTTCCGGTTTTCGAATTGACTGCATCCACCTATGTTGAGGAAATACATAAACAAGTTAAGATATGTGATAACAGACAGCAGAGCTCCAGATAAGCTGCGTATTTGCTTAAATACCCAATTAAAATAGTAGCGAGTATCAAAAAGCAATAACAATTTTGTGGTACCTTTAACATGCTGCGGTAACCATTAAACAGACCACAAAAATAGCATATTTTTCTTATGTTACATTAAAACACATCTTGGTATTTCATTAGAATTGTCTCCAAGGAGACAATTCTAATGAAATGCCATGACATGTTTTCATTTTGAAGCAAACTATTCAATAATTGCTGTCTGTTAATGTGAAAACATTAGTGTGATTATATTTTACCCAATTAAAATTTTGAAATACCCAATTGCCTCAGAAATGAGGGAGTGAAAATACTCAATTACTAATTCCTTATCTGGAGCCCTGAGACAGTATTCTGTATGCAACCAGTGGAAATCCTGATCAAACTCAGACTGATCAGGGTCTGCGCTGTATTCTGCGAATACAATGTACATCTGTATGAAACTCATACCAAACATCACAGAGCAAACCCTGATCCGATTCAACAGATCTGCAACTTACACGTAATCATCAGTGCCTCAAGATTGTCAATGTCACAGTACACATAATCAACAGCAAAATCTACACTCAATTAACTTGTGCAATCTACTTAGCAACCCAGAAATGATTAAATCCCATTGCCATCGTAAAACCTACTTGTTTATCCTTTTCAACTACACACACACCTCAATTCTAATGTTTACAAACCGTGTAGATCCTGATGAGACGGCTCGTCACGAGCCGTCTCATCAGGATCTGCACTGTTTGTGGATATTTTCTGATTATGTACATAATTTATACCTTTTTAATTAATGGAATTATCTGAAAATGAACCTGGAAGAATCCAATCTAATTACTTAGGTGTGCAAGGGAAGTGGATGTGTGCTGCATACATACACCCATGTCTTGGCTCACGTGTGCACAGAATGTTAATGACTATGTTTTTACAGGAATAGCATTAACCCCACCCTTTCAATGCTGAAATAAATGTTGTCGTCTGCTGTTCATTTTTTCTCTTCCATTTTGCTCATGAAAAACATGTTTTGACAATTAACACTTTAGAATCATTTTCAATGGAAATGATTCTAAAGTGCTGTCAAAACAGGTTTTTATTCAGAAAGAAGACAAATACAACGCAACAGCAGACGGCTATATCCGTTTCCCGCATTCTAAGGGTTAAAGGTGTACATGTAGCAAAAGGTTTTCATAACAGTTTGTATAATACATTCATAATTATTATTACATCTATGAATAGTGTACTGAATAATATTTTCTGCATGATAAATATATTCTTGCTTATGTATAGTAAATCATATATTAACCCTTAGACCGCTATCTTATTTTCTGCATGTATTAGTAAATCATATATTAACCCTTAGACCGCTATCTTATTTTCTGCATGTATTAGTAAATCATATATTAACCCTTAGACCGCTATCTTATTTTTTTTGTCGTCTGCTGTTTATTTTCTATTTTCCATTTTTATCATCAAAAACATGCTTTGACAGCACTTTTGAATAATTTACAACATGGTTTGACAGCACTTCAGAATCATTTCCATTGGAAATGATTCTGAAGTGCTGTCAAACCATGTTTTTTATTGAGAAATAAGGAAAGATATAAAAGCAACAGCAGACGACAATTGCTGTGAGTAGCGGTCTAAGGGTTAAATGCACTGTATCAGTAACTTGTATTTTAAATGTATCTATAGTGAACATATTGAAGTTTAGTTCTGTGTGCACAATTCAAAATTACATTTCATTAAACTGCATTACATAAGAGTTATGACTGAGTAGTCTTTCAAAATGAGCCTTTGAAGTGTTCTTTGTTTACATTCTACTGCGTGGAGAGTGACCTAAGAATTTTGCTAATAGACACTTTATTACGTAAACTTGTGGTAATATTTTTGTGCCATATAGTAGAGTTGTCTCTCAATAACAATATAGCAAAGTATGAACATCAACGCCCTGCAGGATTTTTCTATATTTTAATGTGTCAAGTGTAAATGCTATTATGCACATTTTTACTGTGTAGCGTGGTGTAGCATTATAGTGCAACCCGTTGCATATAAATCGGAATATTTGCAGCTAATCGACGTTATGACTTGGGAATGTGGTCTTATGACGTTTGCAACCAGTGTAGACCCAGATGAACCTATGCATTCGCACAAGATGAGCAGGGCGTACTACTGGACAGCACAATAATACTGCGGTGTTTTTATTTTGCGGGTTTCTTTAATACCGGTAATATTATAATTTGTGGGGCCTTGAATTTCCATCGTTTTGGTTAGGAATACTACTTTTTTGAGTTGCATTAAATCTGCAGCCTTTGGTTGGTTTCAACATGTATTATCATACAGGGCTCCAGATAAGGAATTAGTAATTGAGTATTTTCACTCCATCATTTCTGAAGCAATTGGGTATTTCAAAATTTTAATTGGGTAAAATAGAATCACACTACTGTTTACACATCAGCAGACGGCACTTATTGAATAGTTTGCTTCTAAATGAAAACACATCTTGGTATTTCATTATAATTGTCTCCTTGGAGACAATTCTAATGAAATACCATGATGTGTTTTCATGGAAAAATTAAAACAAGAGGACCATGATGGCCCTAATTCGCTCACCTGACTCCATGAACACCAGAGGAGAATGTGACATTGAGTTCATATGTGTTTTAAAAAATTGTGCTATTTTTAGATGGTGGTCATCTTGGATTAAGCGATGACTCTCAATTTACCCAATCTGAAAATGCTTCACCCAAGGATCTTAACTTACATCGGCCATGTGGTTCCTGAGAAAAAGATGTTCAAAATCTCAAATAAATGGACCTTTTGGTAGCCATCATGGACATGATGGATGACATAATCATCCGATTTCGACAAATATTGCACCAGAGCAATCGCTCATCGATACCTTCAATTTGATATATGACATGACCATATTCGGTAAAAAATAAAATTTGACCCCAATTTGACCCCTACGGGCCATGCCCATTTTTGACCCCAGGGTCACCAGTTTAACACCTTTGACACAGCATTCTACATCGATCATTCCTTCCAAGTTTCGTCGAAATCCGGCTGGCGGTTCATGATAAGAAGATTTTTTAAGAATTTGTGCTATTTTTAGACGGTGGCCATCTTGGATTAGCGACGACCTCCGTTTTAACAAATCTGAAAAGGCTTCACCCATGGACCTTAACTGTGAAGTTTGCCACCATGGGCCAAGCGGTTCGTGTGAAGAAGAATTTTGAAATCTAATAAAAGAGACATGACCATCCAATTTTGACAAAAAATGTACCAGAGCGATCGCCTCTTTGATACCTTCGATTTGATATAGACAAGACCATATTCGGTCAAAAATAAAATTTGACCCCATGGGCCACGCCCATTTTTGACCCCGGGGTCACATGCATTTTAACAACTTTGAAAGAGCATTGTACATCGATCATTCCTACCAAGTTTCATCGAAATCCGGCCAGCGGTTCATGAGAAGAAGATTTTTTAAGACTATGCTATTTTTAGACGGCGGCCATCTTGGATTAGCGATGACCTCCATTTTAACAAATCTGTTAAGTTTTAAGTTTGGCTACCATGGGCCAAGCGGTTCATGTGAAGAAGAATATTCGGTCAAAAATAAAAACTGACCCCAATTTGACCCCACAGGCCACGCCCATTTTTGACCCCAGGGTCACCATTTTAACAACTTTGAAAGAGCATTATACATTGATCATTCCTACCAAGTTTCGTCGAAATCCGGCTAGCAGTTCATGAGAAGAAGATTTTTTAAGAATTTATGCTACTTTTAGACGGCGGCCATCTTGGATTATCGATGACCTCCATTTTAACAAATCTGAAAAGGCTTCACCCATGGACCATAACTTTTAAGTTTGGCTACCATGGGCCAAGCGGTTCATGTGAAGAAGAATTTTGAAATCTCTAATAAAAGAACGACCTTTTGACCTTTAGGCGGCCATCTTGGATGACATAACCATCTGATTTCGACAAAAAACCAGAGCGATTGCCTCCTTGATACCTTCGATTTGATATAGACATGACCATATTCGGTCAAAAATAAAAAAAAATGACCCCAATTGGACCCCACGGGCCACGCCCATTTTTGACCCCGGGGTCACCATTTTAACAACTTTGAAAGAGCATTGTACATCGATCATTCCTACCAAGTTTTGTCGAAATCCGGTTGGCGGTTATTGAGAAGAAGATTTTTGAAGAATTTGTGCTATTTTTAGATGGCGGCCATCTTGGTTTAGGTAATGACATCATTTTAACAATTTTGTAATCCCCCTACCTAAGGACCATGACCATGAAGTTTGGTGACTATAGGCCCAATGGTTACCAAGGAGAAGACGTTTGAAAATGTTCAAGGACGGACGACGGACACATTGCGGTAACAACAGCTCACATGAGCTTCTATCAGGTGAGCTAAAAATAAGCTTTTTGTGGTCTGTTTATATTTTTCTGTAGCTTGCTAAAGATACCACAAATTTTTCATTGCTTCTTGATACGGACTACTTCTGATTTCAATTGGGTTTTTGCCAATTTTAATTGGGTATTTAAGCAAATACCCACCTTATCTGGAGCCTGTATGAACCATATGTTTCCCTGATGACAATAAAGCAGTTTGGTGTGGTGCCTGAGGGCCAATTTGTTTACAGTATTAATTGGACCATTAACCCATTACCGGTACATGCAAAATATGCACCTTTACAGGTGTGATTTTTTTTAATATTTTATTTTTGTTATTTCTCAATGAAAGTATATGTTGTGACCACTCATTTGAACCATCTCGATGAGATGGTTCAAATGGTGGTCAAGACATATAGTTTATGAAATAAATTTGTGTTTGAGCACCATTTTAAAGGTCACAAAGGTCAATGTCATGTCATTGGTGGTGAGATTGCGTCACACATCTTCAGGTGAATGAAGTATCCAAACAAATATTAAAGCAATCCTTCAAGATAATTGAAGGTATTACATGATGGAAAAGATATTACATGTACATGATGGAGAAACTGTTACAAACTTTGTGACGTAAATGTACACGGACAGACGGACAGACAGACGTACGAACCATCAAGAGCAACGCAATATACCCCCTTGCTATCACATAGGAGGCATAAATATTGTTTATTACTTTGTTTCATCACTATCCGTTCATATCGGGCACACAGTGCCTTTAACATGGTTAAATGAATGTACATGATGTAGATAACTGTGATTAATTACATGTAGAGCTGCGTGACAACACTACTGGGTGCTCAATCACTTGTCTTGTTTAAAACGGGAAAACTATTCATAATCAATTAGTCCTTACAACGGTGAATTGAATGATGTCGTCTTCTCTGTATATTTTGTTATCAATAATACATTGAGAGCAAAAACTTCCTTTGAAAGCACATGAGAATGGAGATGATTCCCATATACATGTACTCCCAAAACATGTTTTTATTAAGAAATGAGGCAAATCAGCAGTTGACAATATTTGGTACCCGCCTTTTTATGTGTATTTATTTACATAAATCTGTATACCGGTAGTCCGGAGAAAAATAATATTTGCCGATTTTTCTTTAATAGACATATTATTACATTCTGTGTCAATTACATTTCCAGCGTATGTACATTCTATGTGGAGGAACAGGCCCGTAGCCAGACCTGTTTGAAGGGGGGGTCGTTTCGAAGGCCCAAGGGGCCCCAGGTACAAATGTATCTAGGGGGTCTAAAAAAGTGGACCTCGAGGCTGAAAAAGTGGACCTCGAGGCTGGGCGGGGGGGTCGTCCGACCGCTCCGACTGCTCCGACCCCCCCCTGGCTACGGGCCTGAGGAATATAGTTTTATTTTGTCTGTCCATCCGTCCGCATTTGTATGCATTTTGTGTCTCACCCACTTTAATTAGTGGAAAGGGAAACATAGCGATTCAAAATTGCTTCAGTAGTTGATGAGGTAGTTAGGAAAATGTAATAGAAAGTGGCTTAATTGGTGGCAGGTGTCTTGCTTTACTGACAAAACAGACTTGATAAAACAGACTTATTTAATTCCCGATCGGAGTAAAATCTACCCAGACTGTACAGGCATGCGGAATAATCCATATCGTTCCTTGTAGTGGTGCTAGTAGTTTTGCCGACTGGATGCATACCGATTATTGGTCAGACTGCGGATGCTCAGACAGATCTGGCCATTCTGGGCCTTCACTGACAACAAATACATAATTATTTTGTAAGATTAGTGTATTAACATAGATCTAATGTATGTAAATTTTGTTCACACAAACAATGTTTCATTAATTGTTAAAAATGTTGAGGTGGCCGAACACGACAAAATGGCAGAGATCAGTCGAAAACGGCCGAATTGACACAACTGCCCAAGCCTGATAACGTTGAATGGTTGCCAAACATACGGGCAGAATAATTATATGGCAAATGCCTAATAGTCTAATCTATAAATAACTAGAAATGTGGCCTGTCGGCACACGAATGCCCCCGCTGGCAGCCAAAGAAAACGAGGCATATTTGATTATAAGCCATTTACCCGAGCGCTAAGGTTTCGAACGCACCAAGTCTGTGACCTTGACCCTGGACTTAGCGGGGGCAGGACGAATGTGGATTTGTCACAGTGCGGTAGAGGAGCATTGGAGCAATGTGTGTGTGAAATGTGAAGCAGATCCGAGCAAGGAAACAGAAATTATAAGCCATTTACCCGAGCATTAAAGTTTCGGGACAGACGTACTTACGTACGTATGTACGTACGTACGTACGTACGTACGGACGCCGGTAACACTATATGACCCCCTCACCATTCGGTGACGGGGGCATAAATATGGGAAAATCCCAAAATCTGAACTGGGTTTGTACAGCGTGTAAGTTTCCAAAACACCGACTCCTTACCCTTACAATGCTGAATTAATTTTTGTTGTGTGCTGTTTATTTTCTTATTTACAATTTCTCACATAATAAGAAAATGTGGCCTGTCGGCACACGGATGCCACCAGTGGTAGATTGGAGAAACTGTGGCAAACTTAATTAACCAAAAATGATAGGTATTCACAAGCCTAGTTGTGAAGGTCAAAAGGTCAAGGCCATATTAAAGGCAACATGGATGTGTGACATTTGTACACAAGTATGATGTATCGAAATATTAAAGTAATCTATCGAGTGATATAGAATTTATGACAGAATTGAGAAACTCCGGCAAACTTCTTAATGTGTGAAAAAGTTGTGAAGGTCAAAAGGTCAAGGACAGCATGGATGCCTGACATTTGTACATAAGTATGATGTATTGAAATATTAAAGTAATCTATCGAGTGATATAGAAGTTATGACAGAATTTAGAAACTCCGGCGAACTTCTTAATTGTATGAAAAAGTTCAAAGTTGTGAAGGACAAGTGGTCAAGGTAATATTAAGGGCAGCTTGGATGGGTGGACATTGTCCACATGTATACTGTACTGTATATTAAGCAATCCTTCTGGGGATAGAAATGAGATACTCCGTCAAACGTCTTAAAGGTACATGCCCACTCAGTAGGCACACAATATCCTTTATATCAGAGACATCATCCGGGACATTTCCTGGCAAAATAAACATTCATTCACCATTTCCCCACGTATTTATTGGCCTTATTATACATTTCATATCTGATGTAAATTTTCACACTGATATCAGGGGCGATAACATTTGTTTCCTTAAAATGTTAACGGAGATTACTATTTATTATCTGTATTTATTTTGTGATGTGCAATGATCATACTTTATAATCTGTCGAAAATACTATTTTTATTCGACGAGGCATTTAATTTGTATAAATAATTAAAAATAGCCCGATACCACCGCGAGTCACTATCAGTAAAATAAATATTACTAAATGATTATATCTGTATAGTGGGCTCTCATACTTTTTAGAACTGGTGGAATAGTGACACAATTATACAATTATACACTTATTTAATTCCTATAAAGAACATTTTGTGCCTACTGAGTGGGAATGTACCTTTAATGTGTGAAAAAGTTAAAAGTTGTGAAGGTCAAAAGGTCATATTAAGGGCAGCATTGATAGGTGGCATTTGTCCATAAGTATGCTGTGTTGAAATATTTAAGTAATGCTTCAAGGGATATACAAGTTATGACAAAATTGAGAAACTCTGGCGAACTTCTAAATGTGCAGGACACAACATATCGATGGTCTAGCAGTTATGACCTTATGTTACTAGACCATCGATATACTTTCATTTAGGAATAACACAAATAAAAATAAAATATTGAATAAATTTCATACCCCGTACAAGTGTATTCTGAAAGGAAATTGCCGTCTGCTGTTTTTCATTTTTGCTTTAATTCTTAACAAAAAACTGGTTTTGACAGCACATGAGACTCATCTCCACTGGAGACGATTCTCATGTGCTGTCAAAACCAGGTTTTTGTCGAGAAATAATGAAAATAAAACATTTCCAGCAGACGACAACATTTAGTTCAGCATAGTAAGGGTTAATAGGCTGTATCTTGAAATGTTTATGCAACTCCCTTCAAATGAGAATCCACCATATCCCATTACATTCCGAATGCAGTTTTACAGGTAATGGTATAACTTTTTTTCTTCAAATATTTTTTTTTTTTCATTTCCTAATGAAAGTACATGTTGTGACCGCTCATTTGAACTGCATCTTCAAACATGAAATTCACAAGAATTCCGCCATGGAAGCATTGTTGCGCATGTTCATGGGCATGTGCTAATGTAAGCATCACAAAAACCGTCAGAGAAGTGCATGCTTAAAACGCGAAAAATATCAAGGTTGAAGAAATGTTTTGACATAAAATGGCTACAATGTAAGTGTTTCCACAACCATGTGAACGTAAAAAAGGTCAAGGTCATGTTAATGGTGGCATGAGCGTGTTCCAAATGATTATATGTATCAAGTGTCCAAATATTGAAGCAATCCATAAAGTAATTTTAATGTTATACGATGATGAAGAAACTTGCACAAACTTTTTGATGCAAAATATGGCTAAGTGTTTCCACAAAAATGTGAAGGTACAAAAGGTGAAGATTATCTTAATAGGGGCATGAGTGTTCCAAATGCTCACATGTATCAAATGTCCAAATATTGAACAAATCTGTCAAGTAATATTAAAGTTATATCATGATGAAGAAACTTGTACAAACAAATAGTATACAATTTAAGCTCCAAACAAGACCCCAAGCCAGCAAGGTGAATACATATCGAAGGGAGATAACTCCAAAGCTATACCACAAGCAATTGAGGAGCATCTGCAAATTAATTGTGGCTGTGATTGGAGAAATGAGGCTTACGGGTTCTGCGAAACAGTGTAGATCCAGGTCAGCCTGGGCATCCGCTGTCAGATCAAGATCTGCATTTAGCCATTCCATCAGTGAAACACCCGCCATGCTTCAAACAAGCAATAGAGATTGTTATCAGATGACAAGAGTGTGCACAAATCCCACAAGCCCCACTTCTCCAGACACTCAGCCACAACTCCAGTATTACCGCAAGATTGGCCTTCCTCATTCACTGCTGAAGATGACTACTGGTTATGGTAATTGCAGCGATCCATCATTCTCCGGTCTGAAGACAGAAGATGAAATACCTGCAGTAATATAACCCTTTATATGGTTTGTTTATTGGTGTTTAGCGGCCGATCAACAGTTAAGGTCATGCAAGGCCGGGCAAACAGGTTCGATCCCGCATTTAACCTGCTGCATTGGGGGGAAAATTCCAAAATCAGAACAAAATATTTACATCTAGAAAAAATATACTCAGCCTTGAAATTGGAATAACCTGACCTGGTGCCACGTCCATACCACACCAAAGTCACTTGGCCCTTTCCCCTAATATAGGATTACGAAAAATTGTAATATGGACAACATTATTCTCTGTGCAGAAAAAGACAATTTTCTACGTAGAAAATTTGAAATGTTTTCTTATTTCTGCTCGTATGTATACATGTATGTTGTGGCCATCATTTGAACCATCTCGTCGAGATCGTTCAAATGAATGGTCACAACATTTGCTTTGTCGAGATTCTAAACATTTTCGTATTTCTGTTAATTATTCTGATAATTATGTTGTGACTATCGTTTGAACCGACTCGTTGTGATGGTTAAAATTAATGGTCACAACACAACATATACCGTATTCTTGCGATTATAAGTCGCATTTTTTTTACTCAGATTTGTATCCCAGAAAGCCCTTGCGTCTTATAAATACATGTAGATACATGAGCATTTTTTTCCACCCGAAATATTGATATAAACGACCAAAAATACAAAAAAATAAAATGCGTTCCTATATTTGTTGTTGTTAGTCTTTGGGGTAAATTCCGGTATTGGAATATTGGATTTGTATTCTAAACAGTTTGTGCCTTACTCGCGCCTTACTCGTTCCTGCCCTGTGTCACATTCGGTACACATTTTCTATACCGAAGGCGAACAGTGTACTTTGTTGAGATGGATCAAAACATTTTTTGTACAATCTATTCAAAAGTAAATGCTGTGACCATCATTTGAACCGTCTCAAATGAGAAACTAGAAAATGTGGTCGGTCAACACACTTAGGGCCCCTATTTGAGAAACTCATACAAAAACTTTCAAATATATAAACAGACAGAGGAACGGATGGAGGGACGATCAGTAGCGAGGGTAATTGTATTAATGTACAATGATGTATAGTTACTAAGTAATGCATGTGTGCGGTATAAAGATATTAGCTGAAGGCAAACAGAAATTATAGGTGATTCGAGAAACTCTTACAAAAACTTGCAAATAAATAAACAGACAGTTTGTTTGTTTGTTGGGGTTTAACGGCCTATCAACAGCTAAGGTAATTTAAGGCCGGGTCAATGGGTTTAGTACTAAATCCCATATATTACCTGTACAAGTACATGTACATGTTCAAGTACATGTACAAATGGGGGAAAGATCCCAAAATCAGAACTGAATATTTACAATAACAAAACTATATATTCAGCTCTGAAATCAGAATAATCCTGATCTGATGCCAGGTGCTCGTCACACCAGAATCACTTGGCCCCTCACAAAGCAGTAGGAACAGTAATAATCTTACTACTTTTATAATGGGTAATAACCCAATTCAACTCCCAGGTAACTAAAGAGCCAAAGATAACCAGATGGCCGCGGCCCGCATGTCGAGCCCACCGAGGCATTTGACCTTGGGCACAGGGGCCGCATGAGTGGGACACAGCATGAATATATGGATGATGACTAATAAGCATATGAAGTTTCAAGTCAATGTGACTTAGTACTGCAGAGATATAAGGTATTTAAAAGCTTTAACGCAGATTTCGGACGGACGCACACACAGATACACAGACGTCATTGTGATCACTATGTCTCGCTTTCCGCAAGCGGGCACGACAAAAACGGATCTGAGGGCCAAACCAGGCAAATCGTGATTCCTATAAGGAGGAACCCATACCGTTAATTTACACCGTCTCATTCGCCCGACCACCACCCACAAATAAACAGACAGACGGATGATCAGTAGCGAGGGTAATTGTATTAATGTGGAATGATGTATAGTTACTAAGTAATGCATGTGTGCAATATGAAGATATTATTAGGTGAAGGCAAATAAAAATTTGAGAAACTTACAAAAACTTTCCAAAAAAAAAAAAAAGGACAGGCAGACAGAAGGACAGACTGGGCAAGACCTATAGGGCACTGCCGATTCTCGGTGAGGCCCTAATAACAAACAGTGGTTGAAAATGGGTTTTCCACAAGTCACTGGTCAATAAATGCAATGGACCATTTCTGCCTGATTGTGGTTTTGTATTCATTCAACAGCAAGGTCATATGTGGCTGTGGCTGGAGAAACTGCGGTTATGGGATTTTTAACCAGTGTAGCTCTGGATCAAATAACACACTCATTGCAAACAGTGTAGATCCAGTTGAGCTGGCTCATGACGAGCTGTCTCATCAGGATCTGCACCTTTTGCAACGGAAGCCCGATAATGATCTATAGTGCGTGTTAGAAGCATGACGGGTGTTGTTAATAAACCTCAGTTAAGCATGACCTCTTTCAGATAAGTACATTTGTAGAAATTACACAAGCACAAAATGAATGTAATCTATCTAAGAAGAATAAGAGTTCTCTTTTTAGCCTATCTAAACTTTGATGTTTATGGTAAAGCAAGTTGTGATTATGTGATTAACTGAATGACATAACTAAGTTTAATGTCAGACTGTGTAAATAGCATTGTCTAATATTTGGCTTCGACTGGAGAAATGCGGTTTTTATGGCTTTTTTGCCCGGTGTAGACCCAGATCAGGAACTACACTGTTCGCAATTCCATCAATGAAACACCTGTTATGCTTCAAACACGCAATGTGAGCTACATGAGTGTGCTGTTTCATCAGGAGCTACACTGGTCACAAATCATATATAGATCAGTGGTGTCTGACAGGGCTTCTAAAATTTTCAGTTTTCCGGTTCTGGACCGATTTTTGAACTCTCAGACCGATTGAGATTTGAAAACTAGTCTAAAACATTGGTCCGAGAAAAATTGCCAGTCGGCTGCTATTTCGCTATAAACCTTGTAAATTTACCGGTTTTGACCACCAAGTAATTTATGACACATATCCGCGGGCCATATCCGTGTTAAACCAGTGTGCAGCTCACTGTGTATTCAGTTTCTCCAAGTATTGATTTTTCTTAACACACGCGTGTGACAGGTGTATAGCAGATTAGTGACTTAAATAGACTGGCTTCAGCGTAAAGATATGCGAGTTCCTAGACTCGCCATTTCTGATGATGTTAAAATAAAACTAGAAAAAGTCGATGGCGCGCCATCGCAATATACCCACTTTCCCCAAAGTCCGAAAGTGGGAGGTAATCCATGATGGAGGGTCGGATAAAAAATCCGAATTCACTTTGCGCATCAGCACATCAAAACGAAGCTACGAACCAAATATCAGACGCGTAGGTATTAAGGTGAAAAAGTTTTTCGAGTTACAAGGAAAAAATGGGAAATTCTGAGTGCGAAAGGGGGAGATAATCCATGATGGAGGGTCGGATGAAAAATCCGAATTCACTTTGCGCATCTGCACATGATAACGAAGCTACATAGCAAATATGAGGCGCGTAGGTATGAAGGTGAAAAAGTTTTTCGAGTTACAAGGAAACAAGAAACGAGGCAAAGCCACGAAGGCCAGGTTTTTTCCAAGCATAGACACTTGGAATGGATAACATAATTATACCCACTTTTTGTAGACTAGATGGCCGTGGCCTGCATGTCGCGTCTTGGGGCGAGGCATGGACACTAAAAAAATAGATATAGTAGATGGAAAAACTTTAACCAAAAAACTTTAACCGGACACGGACGAACGGACGGACGTATGCCAAAATGCCGACGATATCGCGCTTTCCGCAAGCAGATGTGACAATGATGATTAAACACCCATGTGAAGTATCAAGGTATTGGGTGAAGCAGTTTGCAGAGAATATATTACACGAAAAAAAACTTTAACAAAAAAACAAAAAAATTCAAAGTTAATTTGACCTTGACATTGGGCACAGGATCGCGCTTATCCGCAAGCAGGTGCACAATGATAATAAAAACACCCCATAAGTGAAGTATCAAGGTATTGGGTGAAGCAATTGCCAAAGATATAGTACACAAAAAAAAATTAAAAAAAACAAAAAATTCAAAGTAATTTGACCTTGACATTGGGCACAGGATCGCGCTTTCCGCAAGCAGGTGCGACAATGATGATATCACCCATGTGAAGTATCAAGGTATTGGGTGAAGCAGTTGCAGAGATATAGTACACACGAAAAAAACTTTAACAAAAAAATTCAAAGCAATTTGACCTTGACATTGGGCACAGGATCGCGCTTTCCGCAAGCAGGTGCGACAATGATGATAAACACCCATGTGAAGTATCAAGGTATTGGGTGAAGCAGTTGCAGAGATATAGTACACGAAAAAAATTTAACAAAAAAATTCAAAGTAATTTGACCTTGACATTGGGCACAGGATCGCGCTTTCCGCAAGCAGGTGCGACAATGACGATAAACACCCATGTGAAGTATCAAGGTATTGGGTGAAGCAGTTGCGAGATATAGTACACGAAAAAACTTTAACAAAAAAATTCAATTAAAGTAATTTGACCTTGACATTGGGCACAGGATCGCGCTTTCCGCAAGCAGGTGCGACAATGATGATAACCAACCCAGTGAAGTACAAGGTATTGTGAAGCATTGCAGATATATACAGAAAAAAACTTTAACAAAAAAATTCAAAGTAATTTGGGACCTTGACAATTGGGACAGGATGCGCTTTCCGCAAGCAGTTGCGCAATATGATAAAACCCCATGGATTTCAAGGTAGTGGGCGAGCAGTTGCAGGATATAGTATAACGAAAAAAGTTTTAACCAAAAAACTTTAACCAGACGTACGTTAAAAAGTTAACGTTGAAAATGGCTAAGTCAATTACATAGAAATAATAGGTGAAGGTAAAAAAATGGTCACATGTTGGATAGTTGTATGTGGTAGGCACCCCTTGGTTATGAAGCTGTGAAAGTTTGGTGGTCCTAGGTGGTACAGTACCAAAGAAATGGACTTAAAACAACGAAACGAAAAATTAACATTGTAAGCACGCGACTTATTAACAAAGGTGATATGTCTAAGTAAAACGATCTGCGCGGAAAAAATGGGTGAAGTTAAAAAAAAAAGTAACATGTTGGATAGTGATATGTGGTGGGTACCCCTTGATTATGAAGCTGTGAAAGTTTGGTGGTCCTAGGTGGTACAGTACCAAAGAAATGGACTTAAACACGAAAACTTAACATTGTAAACGCGAAAACTTAACATTGAAAATGGCTAAGTCGACGACGCGGAAAAAATGGGTGAAGTTAAAAAAAAAGTAACATGTTGAATAGTGATATGTGGTGGGCACCCCTTGATTATGAAGCTGTGAAAGTTTGGTGGTCCTAGGTGGTACAGTAACAAAGAAATGGACTCAAACACGAAAACTTAACATTGATTGTGGACGCCGCCCGCCGCCCGCCGCCCGCCCGCCGCCCGCCCGGCTTTCGCCAATCCAATAGCCTGGATTTTTTTTCAAAAAACCTGGCTAAAAATGGGAAATTCTGAGTCCGAAAGGGGGAGGTAATCCATGATGGAGGGTCAGATGAAAAATCCGAATTCACTTTGCGCATCTGCACATGATAACGAAGCTACATAGCAAATATGAGGCGCGTAGGTATGAAGGTGAAAAATGTTTTTCGAGTTACAAGGAAAAAATGGGAAATTCTGAGTCCGAAAGGGGGAGATAATCCATGATGGATGGGTCGGATGAAAAATCCGAATTCACTTTGCGCATCTGCACATGATAACGAAGCTACATAGCAAATATGAGGCGCGTAGGTATGAAGGTGAAAAAGTTTTTCGAGTTACAAGGAAAAAATGGGAAATTCTGAGTCCGAAAGGGGGAGATAATCCATGATGGAGGGTCGGATGAAAAATCCGAATTCACTTTGCGCATCTGCACATGATAACGAAGCTACATAGCAAATATGAGGCGCGTAGGTATGAAGGTGAAAAAAGTTTTTCGAGTTACAAGGAAAAAATGGGAAATTCTGAGTCCGAAAGGGGGAGATAATCCATGATGGAGGGTCGGATGAAAAATCCGAATTCACTTTGCGCATCTGCACATGATAACGAAGCTACATACCAAATATCAGGCGCGTAGGTATGAAGGTGAAAAAGTTTTTTGAGTTATAAGAAACGTGACGGACGTACTGACGTACGGACGGATGGACGGACGTTCTTACATTAGGGTACTTATGTGGCTTATCACATGTTAAATATTAGCCACATAAAACGATTTTTAGCCACATAAAACAATTTTTTAGGTGGCTAATTATAACCAACCCTATCCTTTAACAAGTCCATAACCCTGTGGGGCTAGCCACATAAGTACCCTTACGGACGGACGGACGGACACCCGTGACGAAAACAATATACCCATTTTTTTTTCCTAAAAAAGTGGGTATAATAAAGAAACCATGCACTGTGTTTTTATCTGTGTTCGTAATATTTAACCCCAAGTAACTGACACGGACTGTCGGCCCGGGCTATTCCATATACATTACGCTGTATTATGGGTAATTTTTTTGGTGTATATAAAATGTACATGTACGTAGTAATGCCGCAGATCCTGATGAGCCAGCTCACGTGATCTACAATTCGCAAACATTTTGATAAACGACAAGGTACATCTGTCGTGTTAAAAGCGTGACTCATTAAGGATAAGGGATCAATTGAAGTGCTAAATCACACCGCCGATTGTACTTTGAACTCGATCTGAGGGTCAAAGAAACACCGAATGTTAATTAAATTGTACAGGCCGACAATTAATTTTGAAGTCGGTGTGAACAGTGATAATAGCATAATTACATGTATATATATTAAATACTTGCTTTGCCACAATAAAATAGGCATTATAGTGAGTTATTGATCAGTGTAGCCCCAGATCAAAAAAAAAACTTTTACAACCAGCTGCTCTGTAGCCGATTTCATAAAAATTGTAAAGTATCCGTATCTAGCAAAGTATACTTTGAGGGAGAAATTTTCAATTTAAGGATAAATTTATTAATTTTTATTATACTGAATTTATTACATTATCACAGCCAATAATTCTGCATACCTTTAATCATCAAATATATGCAGTCGTTATGACATAATGCATTTCGGGAAAAATAAATGATTACTCCCTCAAAGTATACTTTGCTAGATAAGTATACTTTGCAATTTTTATGAAATCGGCTACAGAGCAGCTGGTTGTAAAAGTGAAACAAGGCAATTCCTGGCAAGTATGTCACTCACGAAGGTCAAGATGAAGTTTCGTAATGATTTGACAAACTTTCAAAATATATTGAACATTTGAACATAATTCCAGCACAAAAATATTTACACAATTCCCTAACATTTGATTGGCCCGTAGCAAGTCTCTGTCCAAAATTTATATCAGTAAACTCCCATGCCGAACTACTTTCCGTAACCGTCAGGCGCAGATAAAATAATTCTTAAGAAAACGGAAAATAAACACATTTTCTTGATGAATTTATTTCAAATGCTGGAATTATAAGGAATGAATGGTCTTTTTGTTGAATTTATCGGGGATATAAACTTAGAAAAGTCGCGGGAATACTGGACGAGGCCTTCCGGCCTTCGTCCAGTATTCCCGCGACTTTTCCAAGTTTATACCCCGATAAATTCCACGAAAAGACCATTCATTCCTATATTATCTCTAGAATAATGACGACAACTGCGACGATGACGTCGCCTACACCAGAATTGTGACCATTATCAGAGATTCCGCTGGGGAAAATAAAAAAATCGCCAGCGGAATCCCTGATTATAGCTCACTTACCACTAGGTGGACGAGACAACAAAAAGGTTAGTTGTTCTATGCATCAGTTGTGAATTACCCTCCAAATTGAATTACCTACAATACAAGACACTTAGAAATTTGTTTGAAATCGGCTACAAGTCTGAAGCATTTGCCAGTTTCAAAACAAGAGCAGCTGGTTCTTATAGTGTAACGTAATTACCAAAGACGCAATGTAATTCTGTAACAGGAAGCCTTCTGGACATATGCCAAATAGTCTGCTGACTGAGAAACGTGATCTTAGAACATCTATGACCAGTGTAGACACTGGTCATCATGTGACAATTACCAGTATATTAAGATTATTTTGTTAATTTCTCCATAAAAGTATGTGTTGTTACCACTCATTTGAGTGGTAATAACATATACTTTCGAACAGAAATAGATAAATAGATGTAGATAATTGCAGGGAAAAGATCCCCAAATTTTAAAACTACTGAAATTGTGTACTGCCTATAATGGGTTATAATTAAAGTAGGGGACTGATCACAATTGTTGTTCAGACGCGTAAACTGTGGTCAGTTGACAGAATGGCAAGCACCATGAGCCCTAATTAGATTGTGTAGGTGCGCATGCTGATCTGGGGCTAGACAAGTTGTGCACCTTTTTCTGAATCAATGGTCTAAATATAATTCCTTATATGCGATTGTTAATGGAGAAAAGTGACATAGCTAAAACATGTGGCCAGCTTAGCCCCTGACCAGCTAGCAATGTCTTGTAGCCCAGGGATCATTTTGGGCAAGAATGTGGTTCGATCCCGTAACCTGCTGCATTGGTATAATGATATGGTAACCTGCTGCATTGGTATAATGATATGGTAACCTGCTGCATTGGTATAATGATATGGTCTGTTCCTCAGGTAACCTGCTGCATTGGTATAATGATATGGCCTGTTCCTCAGGTAACCTGCTGCATTGGTATAATGATATGGCCTGTTCCTCAGGTAACCTGCTGCATTGGTATAATGATATGGCCTGTTCCTCAGGTAACCTGCTGCATTGGTATAATGATATGGTAACCTGCTGCATTGGTATAATGATATGGTAACCTGCTGCATTGGTATAATGATATGGTAACCTGCTGCATTGGAATAATGATATGGTCTGTTCCTCAGGTCTTAAATCAAGTATTACTGGGTGTATAATAATATTTTGATAAGCAGACATCAAGGGGGGCCAGTTCAATAAGGATAATGCTGACACAGTAATATTAACTCTTTGCATGCTGGGAAACTTGTGGGCTATAAATAGTTAAAAAATAGCATGCGACAATTCATTATATATATTTTTTTTAAATCTCCCTGTAAATATCATGAATACGTCTTGGAATTTCATTAGAATTGCGTCCCCTCTGGACGCAATTCTAATGAAGTTCCAAGACATATTTACATAGAAATAAGAACATATCTCCTAATTTGTTGGCTGTTAGTCTCACCACTAGCATGCAAAGAGTTACATGTAAATGACATGCATAGAATATATAAAGCTGTCTGTTTGGACTGTCTAATCAGTGTACAAATTGCTCGCTTAGCGGCATACACTCAGGTTGTTTGATTGTAAGGTTGGTTTTTTGTTTCTTTGTTTGGGTTTAACGGCCTATCAAGATCTAAGGTCATTTAAGGCCGGGTCAATTGGTTGTAAGGTTGGACCAAACCGGGTCGCCTTGGGGCGCCGTTTGATAGTCTGGGCACGGGTGCTAACCTGGGACTCCGAGATCTAGATAAGTTTAGAATAAATCCACTGTACGATCAATTGGGTGTTAATAAAAATATGATTGCAGAACTACTCCGTTGTTCGTCTTAGAGAGGTTCCACCGAAAGTTCAATTCAAATGGTGATCACAACAACAATGTTACAGTGTGGGGTGGGTGGGGGGTCCATGAAAAAAAAACACGGAATAATACATCAATTATCTCACTAAATTCCGTCAAATTAGACTGAAATCAAATTTGAATGGCATACAGTGCAGACCCTGATCAGAAGGCTGATCTGGTCCATGAAAATACAAATAATACATCACTTCTCCCATTAAATTCCGTTGAATTAGACTGAAATCAAATCTGAATGGCACACAGTGCAGACCCTGATCAGAAGGCTGAGCTGGTGTATACAGGGCTGATCTGGGTTCTACACTGATTGCACTAAACACATGTCATATCTGTCCAGTCAAACTCGAATTAAGGTGAACTGACATTTAAGGGTACATGTATAATACATCTAATTATGATGGATTGACAGTTGGAAGTTACTGTCAATTAGCAAGAACACATGTACATGTATGTGGCTGTGGCTAGCGAAATGGGGCTTATTGGTTTTGCGACCAGTGTAGATCCAGATAAGCCTGTGCATCCACACAGTCTGATCAGGATCTGCACTGTTCAACATTATATCAATGAAACACCCAGCATGCTTCTAACAAGGAATATAGATCGTTACCAGGATACAGGAGTGTACGAATTGATCAGGAGTTACACTGGTCACAAAACCAATAAGCCCCATTTTTCCAGTCAGAACCACATAATATAATTATAAGGCACAGAGGAAATTAATTTGCTTAATTTGCAAATTCTCAAACAATAAACAATTTAGAAATTCTCTTCGTTATTCATAAAACTAGATTTGATTTGTTGATGTTTAATGGCCTATCAACAGCTCAGTTCATTGAAGGTCGGGCCAACGGTTTCGATCACACTTTTAACCTGCTGCATTGGCGGGATTGATTTGATTTATTGGTGTTTAACGGCCTATTAACAGCTACTGTCAAAGCCGGCCAATGGGTTCGATCCCGCATGTAACCTGCTGCATTGGGGAGAAAATTCCAAAATCAGAATAGAATATGACAATATGTACATCAAAATAAATATATATTCAGCATGAAATTAGAATAACCAGACCTGGTGTCAGGTCCATACCACACCAAAGTCACTTGGCCCCTCCCCCTACAAGTACTAGGATTAGAAATAATTTTATTACTCATACAAGGGATATAGCCAGATTAAACCCTCACCATACAAGAACGCCAAAGACCTGAGGGCCATACCAGTAGACTATTTCACCAACATTGCAAAGTATACTTTACTAGCAAAGTATACTTTGAGGGAGTAATCATTTATTTTTCCTGAAATGCATTATTTCATATAGAACTAACAAATGCATATATTTCATGATTAAAAGTATGCAGAATTATTATACTGAATTTATTACATTATCACAGCCAAATTGGCTGTGATAATGTAATAAATTCAGTATAATAACAAGAAACGAGGCAAAGCCACGAAGGCCAGGTTTTTTCCAAGCATAGACACTTGGATAACATAATTATACCCACTTTTTGTAGACTAGATGGCCGTGGCCTGCATGTCGCGCCTTGGGGCGAGGCATGGACACTAAAAAAATAGATATAGTAGATGGAAAAACTTTAACCAAAAAACTTTAACCGGACACACGGACGAACGGACGGACGTATGCCAAAAATGCCGACGATATCGCGCTTTCCGCAAGCAGGTGTGACAATGATGATAAACACCCATGTGAAGTATCAAGGTATTGGGTGAAGCAGTTGTAGAGATATAGTACACGAAAAAACTTTAAACAAAAAAATTCAAAGAATATTTGACCTTGACATTGGGCACAGGATCGCAGCTTTCCGCAAGCAGGTGCAACAATGATGATAAACACCCATGAGAAGCATCAAGGTATTGGGTTGAAGCAGTTGCAGAGATATAGTACACGAAAAAAAAAAAATTAAAAAAAAAAATTCAAAAGTAATTGACCTTGACATTGGGCACAGGACGCGCTTGCTTTCCCGCAAGCAGGTGCGACAATGATGATAAACACCCAAGTGAAGTATCAAGGTATTGGGTAAAGCAGTTTGCAGAAGATATAGTACACGAAAATACTTTTAAAAAAAAAATTCAAAGTAATTTGACCTTGACATTGGGCACAGGATCGCGCTTTCTGCAAGCAGGTGCGACAATGATGATAAACACCCATGTGAAGTATCAAGGTATTGGGTGAAGCAGTTGCAGAGATATAGTACACGAAAAAACAAATTTAACAAAAATTCAAAGTAATTTGACCTTGACATTGGGCACAGGATCGCGCTTTCCGCAAGCAGGTGCGACAATGATGATAAACACCCATGTTGAAGTATTAAGGTATTGGAAATGAAGCAGTTGCAGAGATATAGTACACAAAAAAACTTTAACAAAAAAATTCAAAGTAATTTGACCTTGACATTGGGCACAGGGGCCGCACGGTTGGGGGTTAGAATGAAAATATGGATGATGATAAACACCCATGTGAAGTTTCAAGGTAATGGGCGAAGCAGTTGCAGAGATATAGTATAACAAAAAAGTTTTAACCAAAAAACTTTAACCAGACGTACGTTAAAAAGTTAACGTTGAAAATGGCTAAGTCAATTACGTAGAAATAATAGGTGAAGGTAAAAAAATGGTCACATGTTGGATAGTTGTATGTGGTAGGCACCCCTTGGTTATGAAGCTGTGAAAGTTTGGTGGTCCTAGGTGGTACAGTACCAAAGAAATGGACTTAAACACGAAACTTTAAACATTGTAAACGCGAAAACAAAAATTAACATTGAAAATGGGCTAATGTCGACTGCGCGGAAAAAATGGGTGAAGTTAAAAAAAAAAGTAACATGTTGGATAGTGATATGTGGTGGGTACCCCTTGATTATGAAGCTGTGAAAGTTTGGTGGTCCTAGGTGGTACAGTACCAAAGAAATGGACTTAAGCACGAAAACTTAACATTGTAAACGCGAAAACTTAACATTGAAAATGGCTAAGTCGACTACGCGGAAAAAATGGGTGAAGTTAAAAAAAAGTAACATGTTGGATAGTGATATGTGGTGGGCACCCCTTGATTATGAAGCTGTGAAAGTTTGGTGGTCCTAGGTGGTACAGTAACAAAGAAATGGACTCAAACACGAAAACTTAACATTGATTGTGGACGCCGCCCGCCCGCCGCCCGCCCGCCCGCCCGGCTTTCGCATATCCAATAGCCTGGATTTTTTTTCAAAAAACCTGGCTAAAAATTATTAAATTTATCATAAAATTGAAAATTTCTCCCTCAAAGTATACTTTGTTACTAAAGTATACTTTGCAATATTGATGAAATAGGCTACTGGTCCTGATTGATCAAGTGTTGATAGGTTGATGAAATGGGCTACAGGTCTCCCTTCAGGATACCGGTAAGGATGAATCCCAATCATTAAATTACCCATCGCATGCTCCCACCTGCCACCCACTGCATTACAGGGAAAATCAAAAATCAGAAACTAGAAAATGTGTCCATAGAACAAATTATATTTAGTAGCTACACACCTGTGCATCACTCTGATTGGTCGGGCTTGTGACATATCATTTATTATTTGCTGATAAGACACCAACACAAAATACATGTACAAAGTAAGTTCATAAAGTGTGATGACGAGTCCTGTATTCTTGTATTCTTGATTATACGACTATACACACCAGGATATAGATCTGCAGTGAACACAAATGTCCCACTGCAGCTTTTATCAGCTGGTGGCCCAATTATGTGACTGTGATGAGTGAAATTGGGTTAAACAATGGCTTGCAAACAATGTAGACACAGATCAGATTTTATATGAGCTGGCTAGTTCACACACTCATTTAGAGTCTTCCTACTCATAGTTTTAGTCGCCTTCACGATCCTGGATATACGGAGCTCCGCAGGGGACGTAGAATATTTTTTTATTAATTCATTCCCACGAAATAACAATTTGTTCCCTCAATTTAACAATTTGTTCCCACAAATTAACAATTTGTTCCCTAAATTAACAATTCATTCCCATGAAATAACAATTCATTCCCACGGGAACGAATTGTTATATATGTGACCGAATTGTTAATTCGTGGAAACAAATTGTTAATTCGAGGGAACAAATTGTTAAATTGAAAGAGCGAATTGTTATTTGTGGAAACGAATTAATAAAAAAAAAATCAATGTCCCCTGCGGGGCTCCGTACGGATATTGGTTACATGTACGTTGGATAGCGAGCAGCTAGGTGTTGGCATGTCACAACGGCAATGCAGTCCCCTTTCATTTTTATAAAAAAGGAATGTTAATGATGGTGTAGATTTGATGACCATTATACATTACAGAATAATTAGCTGAACAAATGATGTTAAATCAATTACAAGTGTGACAACTACATTTGAAGGTCCATCTAATATTTACAGCAACACCAACACAATTTGTTGAGAGAACTTTATAAGATACAAGATAAGACATTAACACAGTCAAGAACGATGGTTGCAGGCAGTAAAACTTGTGTGTACCATCCGTAACATAGTTATAGTGCCATCCATAGCCTTCCTGCAGAGTAGCGAATCAGATCTGATTCACATGTTAGAATATCTAGGAAAATATAAATTTGACTTTCTAGAAACTAAATACATGTTGATTTTGGCTGGCACTGACCACAGGCGGTCGGCATGTTGATAGGATAGTGTATTATACTTGTTTAGATGTATGTAGAAAAAAAACAACAAGAAAATGTGGAATGTCGGCACACGAATGCACGGTGGCAGATTGGAGAAACTGTGACAAAGTTAATTAACCGAAAGTGATAAGTATTCATTAGCACAGTTGTGAAGGTCATATGAATGGTGAAGGTCATATTACGGGCAGCATGGATGTGCGACATTTGTCCACATGTTTGATGTATCAAAATATTAAAGTAATCCATCAAGGGTTATAGAAGTCATGACAGAATTTCAAAACTGCGGCAAACTTATTAATGTGTGAAAAATGTCAAAGTTGTCATGGTCAATGTCATGTTAAGGGCAGCATGGATGTGTGGCATTTGTCCACAAGTATGATGTACCGCAGTATTAAACTAATAAAGTAATCCTTCAAGAGATACATAAGTTATGACAGAATTTCGAAACTCCGACAAACTTCTTAATGCGTGAAAAAGTTCAAAGTTGTGAAGGTCAAAATCATATTACGGTCAGCATGGATGTGTGGCATTTGTCTACAAGTATGCTGTGTTGACATATTTAAGTAATCCTTCAAGGAATATAGAAGTTATGACAGAATTGAGAAACTCTTGACAAACTTCTTAATGTGTGAAAAAGTTCAAAGTTGTGAAGGTTAAAATCATATTATGGTCAGCATGGATGTGTGGCATTTGTCCACAAGTATGCTGTGTTGAAATATTTAAGTAATCCTTCAAGGAATATAGAAATTATGACAGAATTGAGAAACTCTGGCAAACTGCTTAAAGTGGGGAAAAGTTCAAAAGTTGTCAAGATCAAAAGGTCATACATATTAATGGCAGCATGGATAATAATCAAAGGACTGAAAGTCCTGAAATCCTTTGCAGTTGCGACAAAAAGTATTCTCTCAAAGAGTCGTCACAGACTGGAATGCACTCCCTAGTGATTGTGTAAATTCGAACACACTAAATAGTTTCAAAAGTTCACTCAACTCCGCCTGGCAGAAGAGACCCAGCAAATTCAACACGTGAACATATTGTACAGACAGTGAACATATTGTACAGACATTTTAACCATGATTTAGTTGCGCTCTCCCCCCAGTTTCAAAGACAATTATCCAATTTGACGTCGCTAAAATAGGCCAGTACAAGCCTAGTTTACAAGAAACGGCCTTCAACCAAGGTTGAACCAAGTTAGGTAGAAAATAAATAAAAAGTACTTGCCCAGGTCAAAAAGTTACTCGCCCATTTTTTTTAAAAAATAAATTGCTATTTCCAGTTTTTGTAAAGTTGCATCTTATTTATAAAAAAAAAGCTTTTACATATGATCATTACCAAAACGTATGAGACATATTCACTATTATTGTTATTTATATTTTAAGTATTAAATGAACATAAACAAACAAATAGCAGCGAATTTGCTCAGAGGCTTGCGCACTTCTTATTTTCTATAAGCGTTGAGTGACATAGATTTAGTTTAATTTATAGTGGCTATGTTTGCATGCGCTGCGTGCTGCCTTAATTACTAAATTCAATGGTTTCGGACCGGCGCCGACCGTTTCGTCCCAAGCCGTTATGTTCGGCGTCTGAAATGCGCGTTAACCCAACTGTATACGAGACGATATATGTGGCCACGTATACACTAGTCTATACTCGCAGTCCTATTATTTGTTAGCCCGGCCGCGTAAGCCGACAAATAATCCGTGAATTAAACTTGCCCGATATGGACCGTGTTCAAAATCGCTAGAGATTCTACCCGTAACCGTGTACATAGACACTGCTTGAATCTTACTTCCCGCAAATTGACGTAAACTGTAAACAACAAATGGTCGCTGAATTAATACCATTTGTTGGCCGTTATCGATGGAATTAATTGGCAATTTCTTCCATCCTGACCTAATCTTTCACTCGCCAAACTGGGCGAGTGCCTGTAGAAAGTACTCGACCGCCACAAAAAGCACTCGCCATGGCAAGCTGGGCGAGTGAAATTTCAACCCCCTGATTATTGTATCGATTCAGGTGCGCGAAATGACCTTGTCAATTTGCATAAACTGAAGCCATCACAGGCGCTCGGATTGTTCAACAAAAATAATAGAGTCGCATTTCATCACACTATCGGATTATTTAATGATTATGATGCATGTTTTGTTGAACGGCTATATAATAAATAGGTTTTTGGATTTGTACGGAAATATATTTCGGCGTGCTCGTTCGTTCGGCGGAACCTAAAATTATTCAAACTCTAACACAATGTTTCCTTTGTGAAGTGTATCGTACTGCATTTTCTGTGTAACGTCATTATAGATTAGTTGATGTTTTAAGTAAAATGGACACTGATTAATAATATCGATGGCTCAAGATGATTATTTAAAGCATGCGGTATGTAACTGTCAAAAAACAATGTTTCTGTTTTAAATCATCATCATTTCGCTGTCCAATGTTGGATTTTATCGAGCCATTGACATATGACTATGTAAACGATTCTGTAATTTGTCGGCATAAAATGGCGGAAACTACTTTTCATGAGACACGAGGTTAATTGTATCAGTGCCCGTGAAAAATAATATACTCAAATTAATACATGTCAGTTTATATTATATTAAATCAGATAAACATTTTGTAATATAAATGTCGTACAGAAAAATTAACAACACATGTATTACACTACACAATATAATGTTAGCTCACTATCAGAACTATTTTTCATGGCGTATAACTACGTATAAATTACATGTGGAGAGCGGTCGATCATTGCGCTAAAAATATAACCTTCCTAACAAAATATTTATTATGAAACACGACAGTTAATATATATAAAATCACAAACTGTTTTTTAAAAATATAACTGTAGCTGAAAAAAAATGTAGCTGGCCAAAAATGTGAGTGACACGTTCATAATGCACCGCTCGCTTTGGAACTCTCTCACGTGGCGTAGCTAGAATCATGAAGCATGAAGTACGTTCGTTGGTCGACAATTACTCATTTGCATAAATCATGTGAGGTCTCAAAAACTGTATAAGGACTATATCCAAGCAAATATGCTTGGATAATAATAATGACTTTATTTAATGAGGGTAAAATATCAGTTGGTAAATCCAATCTTCCCTGAGGCCCTCTCTAACTATAAAATATACATACTACACAAACATACATACATACTATGTACATTATAAACATGCATAAAAGACTTACAACTCTGGCGAACTTCTTAATGTGGAAAAAAGTTCAAAGTTGTCAAGGTCAAAAGGTCAAGGACATATTATTAAGGGCAGCATGGATGTGTGGCATTTGTCCACAATTATATTGTGTTGAAATATTTAAGTAATACTTCAAGGGATATAGAAGTTATAACAGAATTTCGAAACTCTGGCGAACTTCTCAATGTGCCGGACACACACCAAACACTATATGCCTCCGGCTCTACTGAGACCAGGGGCATAAAAATGTAGTCATTGTATAGTCAATGTATTTATAATATATGATTATAAATACAGTGACTATACAACAACTACATTTTTTTTATAATACACTATCCTATCAATATGCCGACCACCTGTGGCACTGACTGGGTCTCTTGTAGAGTCTAACTTAATATGACTTACCGGTAGTAGCCCATGTAAATCTGTATATTATGATAAAATCAATAGAATATGCTAGTTTCAGAATATTGACCAGGGTTTTCAATAGCCTCTAGAATTCAAGAATCAAAATGGCTGATCAAGACGAAATTTCAGTGTAAAATACAAATTTAGTATATGTTCTATATATAGCAAATGTATGTGCTGCAAATTCCAGGAGTCAAAATCAAATTTCAAGGGTCATGCACTATTGAAACCCTGCTGACAAATAAAATTTCCTTTGAAAAAGTTAAAGTGCAAATCCGATCCTATTTACTACTCCGCAGGACTTGCACAACAACTATGCTGCTGACGGTTTTGCAGATTTAGTGCCCACAACTTACGTCAACGACTACAAAAATACTAGCTTAGATAATCTCAGCAATACGAAAGACTTTTACTATTTCATCTGTCTTTTATATTATCTGCATCCTTATAGCGGAGACCCGTTCATTATAAAATATGGTCACAATAACAGCCCATTCCGTCCTCGCATTTTGCGAATAAAAGGGGAATAAAATAATAATCCAGTCAAAGTAGATATATTTACATATTTATTATTGGTCTGTGAAAGTTTTTTAACAGAACTGTGAAGTATTAAACCGCTCGCTCTTCACAAAATGCCAGGAAATAATAGCTGTTATTGTGACCATATTCTATAATAGCCGGGTGTCAGCTATACAGATCATATAAAAGACAGATGAAATAGTAAGTCATTCGTATAGCCGTATAGCTGAGATTATCTAACTCTAAGCTACAAAAATACAGAAGAATCAAAATGAAAACAAACAGCTGCAAAATCAAAAACAATTTACAAATTATTCATTACAAAATGAAATCATGATATATATAATTTACTTTTCATGTTCATGTAAACTAAAATGTTGTCGAAAAGAAAATAAAGAAGGGTAAATGAAGAATAAAAGTTCCAATTATTTACATTTTCATCCGGTGACACGAAATACCCAAATATACCCAAATATTGCCCAAATATACCCAAATATAGTATATAATAGCATCCAATGTGGTTGTTTTATGGATCCATCCATGCTAGTTGTATTTATTCCAGGATATAGCCGTATATCTGTATTGTGAAGATGTTATTAGTGCAAAATACCCAAACATGGCCTATGTGAAAAGTGGCCAAGGCAAGGGAGATTACTGTTATATGACGCAAGTAGAATCGGGTATGACTGATGTACGAAATGGGCGAAAAGGCGATTGTCGGGCGAAATGGAGTTTTATATCGCCTATAACTTGCTAATTAATGCATGAAATTATTATTGTTCTTATTATATCTATTATACAGTTGTATATCTACAATATATAGGTGAACAAATTAGGTATTTTCTATCAAAATTAATAATGACGGTGCTCAGAATGTCGGGCGAAATGGAGATTGTTGGGCGAAATGGAGTTTTATATCGCCTATAATTTGCTAATTAATGCATGAAATTAATTGTTTACTTATTATATCTATTATACAATTGTATATGTATAATTAATAATTGAAAACAAATAGATATTGGGTACATGTATTTTCTTACATTATTTGATTTTATATCAAAATTATAAATGACCGTGCTCAGGATATGTCCGGCGAAATGGAGGTTGTCGGGTGAAATGGAGTGTTATATCGCCTATAATTTGCTAATTAATGCATGAAAATATTAGTTTTCTTATTATTTCTTTTATACAATTGTGTACTCCGAATATATCCGGCGAAATGTCGATTGCAGGGCGAAATGGACGTTAATTTATATGGCCTAATTGTTGGAGTCTGTCTGGCAAAATGGATTTTTTTTATAGTATATACTTTGCTAATGAATTAAATTATTTGCAGTCTTAAATATAAGAATGTATATGGGCCGCGCTCTGTGAAAACCGGCCTTAATGACAACATTTTCGATTTGCATTTTTTACACTTTTTATTGCGGACACCTTTCAAAAACATTATGCTGAAAAGAAAATGCAAATATGTTTCATAGTTTTTGTTTTATCTCACTTTTTGTAGCACCATGTGAATCACGCAAGGAAAAAATCGTAACGTCATTGAGAAAATGACGTTCTTGAAACACCGACGTTTTACAATACAACACAGCAGCCTACAATAGCAATGCGTGTTCATCGACGCATTGACTGTGCTTGCTGTAAACTGTATTTGCTGATAAGGTACACTAAATTTATCTACACGTGTTAGTATGTATATACTATCAAATAGTGAACAGAATAAAACTATGATATATGTACATGGAGTGAACAAACCAAACGCACCACTATCGATTTTAAATCTATAATTAGCCGACATGTGACTTGTAATTTGCTACCATCGCCAACTATGATAGGTTATATACATCTACCGTCAGAACGATACATTGTAATTATTGGAGAATTTTGTTCAGAATCTAATTGACGACAGTTAATTGTGACGCAGCGTCGTATGAGGGTATTGAAAAGTAGTGCGGCCATACCGTCGAACGAGCAACGCTAGCGGGGTCCGGGGCGAACGGTTACACGAAACACCCAAATACACTCAAATACACCCAAATATAGTTTACATAACTATAAATATACCACAAATACACTCGAGATAGTGTCAGATATTAGCGTAAAGCATATTATGACACAAAACGCATCATATAATTGACATATATGTAGTCAAATAAATCTGTTAAATTGGCCATATGTTCGATTTATGCACATTGAAACACCAATCATGTGGGAAATAGATGCAAATATAGTTCAATATATATAAATATGCCACAAATACACCCTCAAACATATCAGTGTATGCTCTCCTTACGTTATCAGAATTTGTATAACCTATTTTATGTATCGGTGTAGAGCCTGATCTTTATTATTGTAGGCCCTTTTATCGTGTACCATTAGCGAAACAAACCAATTGTATGTAGAACATCGACTATTTTAATTACCATTTTATGCCAAAATATAAATGTACGTTCTCGGGGTTTAAGAATATATCGTGTACCGAGATTTTTCACGCATGTATGTACAGTAGATCTGTGCTAGTATATGGATAAAATGTTATGTAACGCTAGTGTGAAAGTTCAAAAACGTACATGTATAGTCGTAAACGTTACAGTACATGTTACATAGCGTCTCCCTTGCTTTATACGCGTATCTGTTTCTGATTTAATTTCATTTGTGTGTGTCAGATTGCATTTAGTGAATACAATTTCATATTTGGTAAACTCGTGCATGTATCACTAACGCGGGACTTGTATTACACACCATGTGATAACCGCCGTGACTCGTCAAAACTGTGAACATAATATGTGACGCGCCAAGCGAAAACCTCCTTTAAATTATGGATCAAACATGCGAAATTGAGTTTTTAACCGTGATACTTAGAAAATTTGATCTCTCTCGAACAATATGATATATAAACCAATGTTGTATTCAACTGATAACCATATTTCTATACCAACAAAGATACATATCTGACGTCACTTTGTCACATCGACGTTGTTTTGATAATACGTCCGTTACGTCGTCGTTATCAATATTTGCGGACAGTGGACCGCACGAGTCGTGATGTTTTCGTGCTACAATTGTACTCACACAGAAACTTCTCTTTGCTTCATCACAATGCACATATTTATGTATATTATTATTAATATTATACTTAGCCATATTTCAAAACATATATTTAATTTATAAATAATATAAGAAACAATGATAATTTGTCGCCGGTAAATGATATTGCATACGTCATGTAACGTCCACAGGTGGAAAACTGGGACCTAGGACCCAATAAATTGCTCATTTGAAAAACGTTACTCCACCCACCCGTTTCCGGTGTAAATATGTAGAGTTTTAGATAGTGTCCCGTGTCAACTTATCCTATTGTGTTTTGGTCCGTCTTGTTTTGTATCTAAAACTCTACATATACTATTCTCTATAGTTTTCACAGTTTTAGGCTCAGTTTATCAGTTAAATTTTGGAAAATACGAATCAAGACAGTTCGTGCGTATGAATACAGCAGCTATTACCTTTAGATCTCACGGGACAGTACGTACGGAGCTAGCTACACAAATTCGCCTCCGATATGTTATCAACAGGCTACAATTTGACCCATTCAAAAATGTCAAAATTTAGTTAACTGTAAAAGTTATACCTTTAAACAAATTATCTTTGATGTAGAGCTAGTAAATTGCCCAAAATAATAGAACAGGGATTATTTCCCCATGGAATCCATATTTTCTCTAGTTGTTGTTCAACACTCATTATAACGAAATGAAGCTTTCAAATTTATATAAGATGTACATGTAAATGTCAGATAAACACCTTGAGACGGTAACATAACCAATTTCTGCATGTGTATTTTCTTTATTAATACTTTATTGATACAGATGTGACAGTTTTATATTGCTAACATATCAAACACACCGGATAACCGATTGAAAAAATCACTCTTCCATGCGCTACATTAAACAGATGTGGTTAAACCCGTTGTTACGGCCGCACCCGTTGTTACACCTATGTACATGTATATCTGATGGTGGTCGCTAGACAGGATAAGTTTGTTTTCTTTAAGCATTCCGGTTTCAACCTAAATTATGATACATCCAACTACGCCGACTACAAATGTTCTCACGCTTGTTTGTAATTGTTATCATGGTTATATAAATAAACTTCAAAAGAAATATTAGCATTATGATTACATCATACTGATTTTGTGATGCGTTATCTAAAACTACCGGTCATATGGTTATTTAGTTTAAAATGTCATTTATAAGTCGTCCATATAATATTATACAAATCATTTGCAATATGCTCATTTGTATAAAACTTAATCAACAAAATCACTACGTGTTTCCTTAAAGGAAACCGAAAAAACAGACAACTGAACCACTATGAAAACAACTGTAAAATTCTGCCACGCATATCCAACATTAAAATATTTGTGAGCCACAATTAGTAATGCGTACGGCTATACATAGGACAAATTATTGCAATGACGCAACGATTTCAAGTGTCAAAATCCGACTTGAAGTTGATAAATTTAAGCGTAACTTTGCGACGTCATTTTCAGGCTTTCCTGACGTTGTCATGAAGGCTGGTTTTCGCAGACCGCGGCCCATATATAGTTGTGCTATGACGAAATGGAGACTGTCGATCGGTCTGGCGAAATGAAGTTTTATATCGCCTATTCGTTGCTAAAGCAAACAATGTAGTCCCATGTGTATAGCATCACAGTATCAGATCAGAGCCTACACAATTCGCCATTCAGTCATAGACCTTTAAGATACGTCATGTAATTTTGTACCTTCAAACATCTGTGTAATCCGGCGCGGACACAGGGGGTTCGGACCCTCTCCCCGCCCCCCCCCCCCCCCTGCTCCCGGAAAAAACAAAGAAGAAGAAAATCTACAATACTCGGATAGTTGGATGACTTTTTCATGGCCGAGGTGTCAAGAAATGGCATCTGCGGCGATCTGGCATTTAAAAATTTCCTGGGGGAGGACCCCCCCCCCTGCAATTATTTCTGTATCCGCCGCCTGGTAACTGGTAATGTGAAATTTGTGTCAACTTTTGACATCATATACGGACGATATTGTCAAATTACGCAGATGCACGAAGGTAAAAAAAGTACATGGCGTGTCTTATTTTACGACTGGTGCATAGGCGTAGGAGCGTTTCAATTATTGGGGGGGGGCCAAGTTGGTAAAAGCGAATTTATTATTGACAAGCAAAAAAAAAAAAAAAAAAAACGTTCTTCATCTTAATATTGGGGTTGGGGGGGGGGGGCCTGGCCCCCCCCCCCACTTTTAACAATATTGGGGGGGCCAGGCCCCCCCATGTCCAATAATATTGTTATATCATCAATATTCGGGGTGGTGGAGGGCAGGCCTCCCACTTATTATCCCGATTGGATCGGGGCCCCAACTTACTTGTGCGCAATGCACAACATTTCAGAGCCAAATCTCCAAAACCAGGTGTGCGAAGGTGGTCGTTCTTGTGCGTGACACACATTTGAGTTGATATGTATGCAAGGGTGAAGTTTTGTTAAAATATTCCATATGGTTGCAACAATTTATTGTGTGGATACATCAACGTTTACTGATGGATGAACGGGGCGGTTTTAGCCCCCACAGTTTCAACTGATTACTTACAACATGCGGCTGGCTATCTTCAGACTTGTTCTTGTAGAAACAAATCGCGGCCACCAAACTTATTGTTGTTGTTGTTGTATTCCAAAGTTCCGCCGCTTATTTTTCGACGCACCCCTTCAAGCCACAAGACAGGAAGGGTGACTTGACATTTTATAAGTTCTGTCTGTATTAACGAACATGATTGAAAGCGGTGAAGCCGGGATAAAACTCGTATAATTGATGAACAAAAAGAATAAGGTCTACACAGGAAATTTCATCCACCAATTATTGGGGGTCCAAAGCATATTCTGGCCCCCCCCCCCCACTCCAAATATTGGGGGGGCCCGGCCCCCCCTGCCCCCCCCCGGCTCCTACGCCATTGTGGTGGACATATAGAAAATGGTAAATATCATGACAGTGGACAAATTTTTTCATTATTTATTGATTCCTCATATAAATAAACGTGAACATGTAATGTCATAAATAAAAGCAATATTGTGAAGTTAAAAAGCATTGTGTCATGTTAAAGTATCATATTGAATGCCGGTCTATTTATCATTTGAGACACGCCATGTGATTTAGTACCTTCCAGAATCTGCGTGATTTTATGAAATGTATTTACAGAAGATGTGATAATTTCCGTAGATAGCATCAGAAGTTGACACACATTTTAGGGTACATGCGAAATGGAATTCCGCATGTACTCTGAAATTTGTGTCAACTTCTGATTTCATCTACGAAAAATATTGTAAAGTTGTAAACATATTTCATGAAATTACGCAGATGCCCGAAGGTTCCCAATCCGGTATTAGCATATGCCCTGTACTGTTCTTTTCTATACATGTTGAACAAATAAATCTGCCCAAACTGTTACTTGAATGTTTTCATTAGCCAATATATGAATAGTTGTTTGTTTCACACGAAGGAGGTTATGTCTAATGGGGTTTTGTCCTACATTCATAAATTAAAGGTAGATGCCGTCAAATTAGGTAAAAACACATTTTCATGGAAATTATGATAGCCCAGTCCCAGATCAGCCTACGCATCAGGTCAGGCTGTACATGGGTAAGCAATTCAATGCGTCTCTTGAAATAGGGTGGACGACGTGTGAAGTATATAAAATGCATGGCAACTGACCACCGTCCAGTTTATTTTTAAGGACATGTATAGTCCATGGGAAAAGGGACATTATGATATTTGCGAAGATCGCAGTCCCAGATCAGCCTATGCATCAGGTCAGTGTATACATGGGTAAGCAATTCAATACGTGTCATAAAATATTGAACAGGGCGGACGACGTGTGCAATATAATTATAAACTGCATGGCAACTGACCACCGTCTAGTTTCTACATGTTGTATAGACCCTGGTGCCTAAAACCAGATCCAAATATAACACACAATTTAATATTCACTGCATTTTATATGGGTATTTTGTCATATTTTTGTTGAGTCGAGAAAACGTGTTTAGTATATGTATTTACACACATATAACATGCAATTGTGTGTCAGATTTTAGCCACCAGATACAAGATGCCATTAAGGTAATTATCGGCCACCACGTGATGGTCACTGAATACACAGGGTGTTAATCGGATTTATTTAATTCCAACATAAAATGTTTAACGCGGTCAGAACTGACCAATGTCAAGTTTGCGCAAAGGGGTGCCGGGCATTGATTATTTAATCCCATCATTTCATCAGTAGCTAACTGAACTAACTGGCACTAATTGCCGATTGGCCAAGACTGAGCTGTGCAATCAACCATCCGAGCGCGTGACCTATCACTAGCACGGGTCTAGGATTAATGTTATCTCGGGTATGGAAGGTATTCGAGCGAATTTCCACCCTTAAATATAAGCTGTATTTACACACATATAACATGCACTTGTGTGTCAGATTTTAGCCACCAGATACAAGATGTCATTAAGGTAATTATCGGCCACCACGTGATGGTCACTGAATACACAGGGTGTTAATCGGATTTATTTAATCCCATCATAAAATGTTTAACGCGGTCAGAACTGACCACCGTCTAGTTTGCGCAATGGGGTTCCGGACATTGATTATTTAATCCCATCATTTCATCAGTAGCTAACTGAACTGGCACTAATTGCCGATTGGCCAAGACTGAGCTGTGCAATCAACCATCCGAGCGCGTGACCTATCACTAGCACGGGTCTAGGATTAATGTTATCTCGGGTATGGAAGGTATTCGAGCGAATTTCCACCCTTAAATATAAGCTGACTGACTGATTAATGATATATAGCTGTGTTCTGACGAGGTAAGCCCTGGCAGTCTCTCAAATCAGAGTAGATCCTGAAAGATACATGTAAGCATAGCGAAACGCTTGTTGTTTGTTTGTACAAGACGACAATATGTGGATTTTGATTACAGTTGCAGCAGTGGGGGCAATCAATAGTTCGTACCCACACTAGATACACTGGTACCAAGTACGGTGTTCCGTTAAGGCCATCGTAATATCGCTATTGGGTCGATACTACGATAGTACGATATTACGATGACGATAGTATGATGCTACGATGACCATAGCTCGATAGTACGATGCACGATGGCGATAGTACGATAGCACGATGACGATAGTACAATATAATATCGTAGTATCGTCATCGTACTATCGCGTTATCGTGGTATTGCGGTATCGTACTACTATATGATCCAAGTGAATTTGTGACCAGTGTAGCCCAGAGCAAGTAGTGAATCGACACAGCCCACCACGGACCCCCCTGGACCCCACCCCCCTGTATCCGCGCCTGAAATACTAGTGAGAGAATCAGTAACATGTACCACTAATTGATACATAATGATAAAGACATCGGGCCGTTCAGTCCCAGTGTAGATCCTGGTCAGCTGTTGTCGTTTAACTTTGTCCTTTAACTTCAGTAACTTTGCTTCCAATAAAAAGGCGAAAATAAATGTGTGATTATTTGCAAACTGTGTAGTCCCTGACTGACAAGCTCATATAGCGATATGCTAATGCTATGATAAAATGACGTATGGTAAGTTTTGTCAACCAGCTGATTATTCAATTTATTGTGCATGAACGGTCAACTAATGAATTCCCAATGACGGTTTGTGAATAAGTGCATTGCATGCAAAGTAACACGCATATTTTGCATTCACATTGCACAGCTTACAATGCACCAAGCCAAGTAGAGTTGCTTCGTAAATAACCTGGTATGGAAGGTGTTCGAACGAATTACTACTATCAATAACATACGTCCATGTGTATATTCAGGTAAATGTTTAAATGGCCATGTCATTTTGAAAGCAGTATACCTATTTTAATTCACAATAAGCATTACGTATACACGCTCTTCTTTAAAACAGTTTTATTTATCAGCGTCAATAATTGCAACAAGAGTACCAATATAGCCTTAAGCCTTATGGCAGTTACAAACATGTCGGGTGTTATGTAAGTTCGTTGAAGATAAGAATGCACATTTGTAATTCCTATGACAAATAAAAAAGAAATTGTAATGAGACTGACTATACTGGTTGGAAACAGGAACTAAGTACAATGTTCCAAACACTACTATACCCATATAAATAACGGATCCACAACTACTGACGATTGTCGAATTGTTAATAGATACGGGTTTAACGAAAACATACCAGTAGTGAGTCACACCAGCAAAGGTATTGGAGTCACGGAATGTTCCAGATCAGTTATCAACAGAAAGAGTGATTTCCCAATTTTATAATCCTAAAATTGTATGTCGATTAATGTACATCTATATATACATCTAATGTATATCTCACAACAAATTCCAAGATGAAAAATGAAAAAGTATAATTAAACCATTTTTAGCTCACCTGCACGAAGTGCAGAAGAGCTTATGGCATACCCCCGGCGTCGTCGGCGTCGGAATCACTTCTTTAGACTATACATCTTTATCAAAGGTAGTCCAGTAGATGCAAACATCCCCGGCCTTAGTTTAAATATCGACATACCGCAAACTTAATGTTTCACCCACTGACCTTTCCAAATATAATATCTTATTAATTAATTTCTGATGATATTTAGGCGAGGCGAACCAAGTCACATGGGAGCGATCAGGGAGCGTTCTCCCCACCACCACCCCGGGGATTTGTTTAATCTTAGCAAGAAACGGTTCATTCTTAGAGTACATGCGACATGTCATGTGTGATTTTGCGCCTACGCCCAGCCGCTACGGACATATGCGATAGTTCATGAAGTATATTTACAGGCAAGAAATCCGCCACGGAAGAGATGTCGCGCTTGCCGATGCATTTACATGATAAAAGTAAACATCACAAAAACGGTCAGAGAAGTTTTGATATAAAAATAAATGGCTAAGTGTTTCCACAATCATGTGAAGGTCAGAAAGGCCAAGGTCATGTTAATGGCGTCATGAGTGTTTTCCGAATGCCCACATGTATCAAGTGTCCAGATATTGAAGTAATCCATCAAGTAGTATTAATGTTATATTATGATGAAGAAACTTGTACAAACTTTTTGACGCAAAAATGGAGTTCAGTTTAGAAAGGTTCCACTGTAAATCAGACATACGATCGACTATGCCAAGGTATGCGGCCGTGACTTGCGAACTTGAACAGGCAGTATCATCATACATATACACCAATGAAACCCAAACATTAAGAATACACATGCATGCGTGTCCAGGTTAAAGAGGTTCTACTGTTCTGACCAATCAAATCATTTCACAATGGTTTTCAGACTAGTGCGTTTTAAAAAGGATTTAATATGAACATTAATTGCAAATAATACAGGTGCCGGTGAGCCGGCTCATCTGCATCTACAATTTGCAAACACCGCTATACAAATAGTTAACTTGACAACAGACTATGCTTTTCAAATTGTTAAGCATGTTTTCGTAAGGACATCGTGTACTAGCTGGATATGTAAATAAAATGATGTAGATATTTGTATACGGGGGTACATGTAGCGGGAAAATAAAGAAACATACTAGAGTCAATTGTGTGATTATGAAAAATGTCGTGTAAAATACTCAAAATAAACATTCATTCACCATTACCCCACGTATTGATTGGCATTAGTATACATTGTATATCAGACGTTAAATGTCACATTGATATCAGGGGCGATAACTGTTTTTCCTTAACATGTTTACGGACATAACTATTGATTCTTCGTATTTATTGTTTATGTACAATGATCACACATTATAATCTGTCGAACATATTCTTTTTTCAGGTGACGCATTTCAAAGAGGATATTCCATCGCACATTTTGAATAGCGGGAAATAATACACGAGTGTGCGTCGGCTTCCGCGTAAGCAACGAGTGAGCGTAGCGAACGAGTTGCTTGTATGGACGCCGACGGACACGAGTGTATTATTTCCGCTATTCTAACATGAACGATGGAATATCCTATGTATTAAACTTCCACGGCGGATACATTTGTACATTTAGTTTATTTGTTAGATTATAATCAATGAATTGTGATGTGCTCATGAATAGTTATACAATGACGTGTTTTCCCGCGTTTCTATGAACCAGATATATTTGAGTGCATGTTTGGAATGTGTTCAATCACATTGACATTCTAGATTAGTCGAGACCCTTTCCAAATTTTCAAATAACTTTATTTTGACTGTAATGCAAATTAAACATTTTGCATGGTTGCTCGTGGTTTCCAAGAAAACAGGCGCGCAATTACGGGATTTTCTCTTCACGTACGATGTATTATTTGTAAGGAGTTGATTACGAGTTTTCTCTCACAGCGAAACCCATGCAAATAATTTACAAGAGTGTAATAAATTAGTATAAATAATAAAAAAGATATCATGCCTAATTTGCATATGACAATAGCCTGATACCACCGCGAGTCACTATCAGTAAAATAAATATTACTAAATGATTATATCTGTATAGCGGGCACTCGTAATCTTTAGAACTGATGTAATAGTGAAACAATTATACACTTATTTAATTCCTATAAAGAACACTTTGTGCCTACTGAGTGGGCATGTACCCTTAAGGTACCGTTTTAGTATAATTTCCGTCTTCAGTCTGGAACATTAATTCCGACTTCCGTACAACAGTACAACGGTAAGCCATATACTATTATGTACCATGATTACCGTAGCCAATTTTTCTTCCTGTACGAGATTATAGGTGCATCAAGTACCCCATTGTGAAATTAGCACCGTGTCGCTTTCCGGCTACGTGCAAACTGACCATACGGTTTCCAACTGTACTCAGTGACAATAAGCTATTATCTTTTCAAATGGACAACGGGCGAATGTTTCCCTTTCAACTGCAATAACATACTACATGCCAAAAACTGTTGAAATGGCCATTTGTGGATTATTATTTTGGCGCAAACATATTATCAAATTCGTGATGGAACCTATAATGTCATACTAAACATAATATGGCTGGTCGGGTTACACTGCTTGTACATAAGTATGAACTCATTATTGTACATGTATATACATGCATGTAGTACCACGCTGGTGTATTGGCCGAATGCACAGGCATAACGTAAGTTAGTATGAGATGGCAATTAAACAGCATAGCACCTGATCAGTTTGCACACATGTGCTCACTGATATGTTGCTACAATGGTTGCACATACATATGACCTCATTATTGTACGTGTACACAATACCATATTGGCTGAAACGTGGTGTAGATCATAGTTCTTTATGAATGACACTTACACAGACATAATGCAAGGTTGTATGGGATGGCAACACGTGTATGCTCTGATCAGATTACCTACATGCGCTCGCTGACCTAGTTGGACAGATACATGATCCCATTAGTATATTCCATACCATAATATTTTATGTGTTAATGATCAGAAAATAGAGTCGATCCTGATTAGTTTGCGACACTGTGTTCACGTCTCTGACAATGCAGAACAATTGGGCCACCAGCTGAAAATGAACGTTAGTATATTTGCAGCGCCATCGTAGACCCGTATCATTACAGCATCACTACCGCCACAACAGACGGCTAATCAGTGAAAGAAAAACGGTAACCGTTATGTTGAGGCAATGGTGACCAGTGTCGTCCTTGATCAGACTGTACTGATCCCGGGGTCGGTCTGAGGCTACGCTGATCACACACATGGTATAGTCATTATCTCAGCCGCGAGGCCAATTATACTTACTTATCATGACATGGTAACTTATATAATATACATTTTATAGCTATATATTAATAACCATTTAAGTCATGGTGTTTAACAAATTTTACGACACATATTACAATTCCATTACTGCAATACATATTTCATAATACACTTCTCCCGTGATGTGTCAGTGCATCATACGCCTCTGTAGAGTGGCTGTTCAGTAATCAGACATGTATTATTGTTATACTTTATTATGTAAGTGGTTGTAATTTAAAAATATCTATATACGTATATATTTGGATCCACGTTGAAGTAATTCAGGTTTTATCTAGTTTATATGGACGCGAGCTGATTGGCGCGAACATTTCATGAAGTAAATATACAGGGTGGCCCCAAAAAACTTGGACCATATATACCTTTTGACTTACTGTTTGAATCTTAATTACTGTTGGCACACATATTGTGTAATGTCTGTGCTATTTGAAGGTTACAAATTGCGTACTGCTTGTGCACGTATTTTGACATCATTATGATTATGACGTCACTAGGTCACAAAATTGAGTCAAACTTGCAGTATAATATGCCTAATGTTAGCGGTGAATGTATGTTTTTAGTTGTATTTAATTACTCAATGGTGGATTTAACGTACTAAATGCAATGTTGCAGCATGAAAGTGGTTTAATACCATTTAAGCATTTTTTAGCGTTACCTACACATTTTTCGTTCGAGTTCGACCGTGTGACGTAAAAATCGCCATGGAAACAGTACACGTGTGTTTTCGATAAAGTAAATATAAAAGTCATATGCCAAATGTAATAACCAATATGTATATAAAAATGTGTGAAGATTAGAAGATTATATATGGATATAAGAGTTATAAAAAGTGTACAATTTTGTTTGGGCCACCCTGTATATAATGTGCCGATTGCTATTTCATTTTTGCATAACAACAACGGAGTCTATGCTGTATTCTTGGCCATTAGATTTAACGGTGCTAAAAACGTTTGTTGTTTTTTTTTCGGGCAATCTGAACACTGGCATTTATAATTATATTCAAATTATTGAAGATCTACATATAGTCAGGGTAAAGTCAACATTGTCCGATTTAACCCGGGTCCCAAGAATAGAAAGTATTCCTGGGACCCATATCTATCCGAGAAATAGAATACATTGCACTTGTTTTGCAGATATATCGGTACGCAAACATGTCGAGAACACCGTAAATAACCATATTTTACTATTAATATATATCCAGACTTTACTGTCTCTCCACCGGTCTGTATGCTTTCAACTATTATTTTGTGTTAACTCTATATACAGAGGCGGATTCAGGGGGGGGGGGGCCAGGGAGCCTGGGCCCCCCCCCCCCTCCTTCAGAAATCCAGATTTTTTTTTACGATTGTATGGACTTAAAAATGCAGTAGAATGCAGGAAATGGCTTCCTCAATTAAAAAATAATCCGGGGGGGGGGGGGCATGCCCCCGGACCCCCCTTGCCAACTCCCTCGCTCAGCCTAGTCGACGAACAAGCATACCTCGTTCAAGTTCCATGTGGGCCCCCCCCCCTTGGTGAAATATTGGATCCGCCACTGATATATACTATTTTTTTGTGTTAACTCTATATATATATCTAGGGTCCGAATCAGCCAAAAATAGATGGTCCGAATCAGCCACAGATTGGTCCGAATCAGCCAACTGCATGGTCCGAATCGGCCAGAAAAATAAGGTCCGAATCAGCCAGGCCGAGGTCCGAATCAGCCAGGCGAAAGATCCGAGATGTCCAGGATCCGAATCAGCGAAGGTCCGTGTCAGCCTGTATCCATCTGAGTAATCTCCCTTGGCATATTTTCACATTGGCCATCTCAGGTGTTGTTTTTTGCACAATTAGCATATTCTAACGGATATATATGACTATATCATATAATAAATACGAGTAGCATGTATTATTTTATGTTATTTTCATAAAACAACCACATTGGATGCTATTATATACGATATTTGGGTATATTTGGGCAGTACTTGGGTATATTTGGGTATTTCGTGTCACCCTTGTAGAGTGTCACTTTAATGACTTACCGGTAGTAGCCCATGTACATCTTTATATTATGATAAAATCAATAGAATATATAGTTTCAGAATATTGACCAGGGTTTTCAATAGAATTCAAGGATCAAAATGGCTGATCAAAAGAAATTCCAGTGTAAAATACAAATTTAGTATGTTCTATATATAGCAAATAGCAAATGTATGTGCAGCAAATTCCAGGAGTCAAAATCAAATTTCAAGGGTCACTATTGAAAACCCTGCTGACAATAAAATTTTCTTTGAAAAAGTTAAACTGCAAATCCGATCCTATTTGCTATATATACTCCGCAGGGGAAGTAAATGGACAATAACTATGCTGCTGACGGTTTTACAGATTTAGTGCCCACAACTTACGTCAACGACTACAAAAATACTAGCTTAGATAATCTCAGCAAAACGATTCACTTTTACCATTTCATCTGTCTTTTATATTATCGGATACCCGGTCATTATAAAATATGGTCACAATAACAGCCCATTCTGTCCTCGCGTTTTGCGAATAAAAGAATAATCCAGGTCAAAGTAGATATATTTACATATTTATTATTGGTCTGTGTAAATTTTTTAACAGAACCGCTCGCTCTTCACAAAATGCCAGGAAATAATGGCTGTTATTGTGACCATATTCTATAATGGCCGGGTCTCAGCTATACAGATCATATAAAAAACAGATGAAATAGTAAAAGTTATTCGCATTGCCGTATAGCTGAGATTATCTAAGCTACAAAAATACAGAAGAATCAAAATGAAAACAAACGGCTGTAAAACAAAAAAAACAATTTAAAAATTATTCATTACGAAATGAAATCATAATATATATAATTTACTTTTCATGTTCATGTTAAACTAAAATGTTGTCGAAAACAAAATAAAGAAGGGTAAATGAAGAATAAAAGTTCCAATTATTTACATTTTCATCCGACTTTTGGTAACAGGCGAACTTAGGCAAATTCTATGTGAAACAGCTGTTCCGTGATTTTGCAACGTTTGAAAGGGGTAGTATATAACATACTTGCATATTCGTCGCATACACTGTTTTAAAACACGCAAAACACGAAATAAGACGAGATCAAAGTGTTTCCTTTTTACCTTGACAGATAAATTATTGATTTTTTCTTGGAAAATGATTTCCTCAATTGCCGGAAGTGAATGATCTTTAATTGGTATACTATACTATAACGCACGAACAATACATCTAGGGATTTTAAACGTTTGCTGTCCTTTGTTTTATTTTGGTTATTGTTATTATTATCATTATTATTGTTATTATTTTATCACCTTGAAAATAATCACATATATATATTTTACCTTGAAAATTCATCCATTCATTGGTTAACAATTATAATTCTTCCATCCCTACATCAGGCCTGTAGCCAGACCTGTTTGAAGAGGGGGGGGGCGGGGGTCGTTTCGAAGGTCCAAGGGGCCTGAGGTATCTAGGGGGGTCCGGGGGCATGCATTTTTGCTAAAAAATTGGACCTCAAGGCTGGGCAGGGGGGGTCGTCCGACAACTCCGACCCCCCTGGCTCTACATATATGGCTACGGGCCTGTACATTATGTATGCTACATTCAATATATAGCTTCAGGTGGACAAGTCGAGCCATATGTGCCATTGTCAGTGAAATACTAGAACATGTGTTTAACCCTCACTACGCGGGAGGGAATTTCAATAGGTTTGACCTTTGACCTTCAACTGTGACCTTGACCTTGGCCGTAGGTGCGTGGTTATTGATCGCGACACACCTTCTCATCCGGAGAAACATTTGTGCCTAAGGTATTTGATAATCCATGCATCGGTGTAGAAGATATAGAGCGGAAGGGAATTTCAATAGGTTTGACCTTTGACCTTCAACTGTGACCTTGACCTTGGACGTAGGTGCGTGGTGATTGATTGACACACACCTTCTCATCATGGGAAACATTTGTGCCAAGCCATTTGATAATCCATGCATCGTTGTAGAAGATAAAGAGCGGAAGGGAATTTCAATAGGTTTGACCTTTGACCTTCAACTTTGACCTTGACCTTGGACGTAGGTGCGTGTTTATTGATTGACACACACCTTCTCATCATGAGAAACATTTGTGCCAAGCCATTTGATAATCCATGCATCGGTGTAGAAGATATAGAGTGGAAGGGAATTTCAATACGTTTGACCTTTGACCTTCAACTGTGACCTTGGACGTAGGTGCGTGGTTAGCAATTTGATAATCCATGCATCGGTGTAGAAGATATGGAGCGGAAGGGAATTTCAATAGGTTTGACCTTTGACCTTCAACTGTGACCTTGACATTGGACGTAGGTGCGTGGTTATTGATCGCGACACACCTTCTCATCATGACAAACATTTGTGCCAAGCCATTTGGGAATTTCAATATTGTTGACCTTTGACCTTCAAATGTGACCTTGACCTTGGACGTAGGTGCATGGTTATTGATCGCGACACACCTTCTCATCATGAGAAACATTTGTGCCAAGCCATTTGATAATCCATGCATCGGTGTAGAATATATAGAGCAGAAGGCAATTTCGATAGGTTTGACCTTTGACCTTCAACTGTGACCTTGACCTTGGATGTAGGCGCGTGGTTATTGATCGCGACACACCTTCTCATCATGAGAAACATTTGTGCCAAGCCATTTGATAATCCATGCATCGGTGTAGAAGATATAGAGCGGAAGGGAATTTCAATAGGTTTGACCTTTGACCTTCAACTGTGACATTGACCTTGGACGTAGGTACGTGGTTATTGATCGCGACACACCTTCTCATCATGACAAACATTTGTGCCAAGCCATTTGATAATCCATGCATCGGTGTAGAATATATAGAGCGGAAGGGAATTTCCAACAGACCGACCGACCGACCGACCGACAGACCGACCGACAAGCTGACTCCTATATACCCCCAACAAACTTTGTTTGTGGGGGTATAAAAATATATTCAGCCCTGAAATACGAATAATCCTGATCTGATGCCAGGTCTTCGCCACACTAGAATCACTTGGCCCCCTCCCAAAAGCAGTAGGATCAGTAATAATCTTACTACTTTTATAATGGGCAATAACCCAATTCAACTCCCAGGTAACGAAAAAGCCAAAGATAAAAACGTACCGGAGTGCCAAACCAAGCAAATCGTGATTCCTATAAGGAGGAACCCTACCGTTAATTTACGCCGTCACGTTCACCGGACCAACCACCCACTAAATACTGGTAAGTGTATGATACAAGTTAAAGTACAGATTTATATCAGGCATGGGAGTGGAACACTATCCCCAATCCTGAAAAAAATTATTTGAGCAGCGGATTGCGCTGCGATTTGCTAGGGGTGTCTGGGGGCATGCACCCCCCATAATTCTTTTTCAATTCTAGATGCTCTGTGCTTCATTCTGAGGTATATTTAGCATTAAATATGTCACATTTTCTCCTGAATAAATATGCTATAATTAGGAAAAAATGGCAACATAATCCATTTCAATTAAAAATAATACTTGCAACAAGAAGTTAGTACATGTATAACAGGGATTCCGCTGGGGATCAAAGTACTGAAAGTACTGACTGGCGGGAGACAAGTATACGTGCATATAGCCACTTGTGAATTTGCATACTCAGAAATTCCTTGTTAGAAATATATTCGATGTTGATTATTGGATGTACAATCTGCAAATTTGGAGAACTTGATCAGTTACTGGTGTTGGTAAAATACAGCCTGCTCTAAACACAAATAGGTTGATGAAGCAAAGGTGCTTTATGTCCGACTAATAAACCGTTTTACGATGTATATTGCAGACGTATTATGTGAAATCTTTTCAAAATTATGACTGGGCGTAGGCCTACATACGTGTATGCTGCATGAACGGCAAAATGTTTTCATGAATTTTGTTTCGCTCACCCTGAGGGTAATTTTTCGAAAATCGCCCGTAAACCACAATATGAAAAAGAAATGGCCTTCGACGTCGCATTGAGACTGCGTGGTACACGATACGGGGGGCGTCTCAATAACAGCAATTTGTTCTCTTCAAAAGTAAAGTTGGGCATGCCAACTATTTTACACATAATGTTGAGCATTGCCGTTGCTTATAATAACTTGCTTTCAGTCACTCGCTGACTTAAATGTCACCTGACTGTTGTTAATTGCGAACGCAAATTGAGCCTATTGAGACGTCCCCCGATGAACAGAGAATCACGATCCCAATAGCGCTACGGGGGGCGTCTCAATAACAGCAATTTGTTCTCTTCAAAAGTAAAGTTGGGCATGCCAACTATTTTATACATAATGTTGAGCATTGCCGTTGCTATTAATAACTTGCTTTCAGTTCACTCGCTGACTTTAAATGTCACCTGACTGTTGTTAATTTCGAACGCAAATTGAGCCTATTGAGACGTCCCCCGATGAACAGAGAGCCACTTCCGAAAGTAGACCCGTGCAAACTGCCAGAATCACGATCCCAATAGCGTGGAGACAGTATGTCTCCCGCCAAAAATAAAAGAATCGCCACTTAAAAAAAACAAAACTTTTTTTTTTCGAAAATTGTAATTTTTTATCGCCATTCTCAACGGATTTACAAGATTCACAAAAGTGGTCCCTGGGACCTCAAATCCAGATTTCCGGATTAATCCGGAAATTTCCCATGCCTGATATATGTATTAGTGGTCGCGGCATGGTCTGAAATCTATTTGCCTATTTGCCACGATTGTGGTGTTACTGCATTTATTGAATTTAGTAGTTTACCCATGTATGCCATCTTGCATTGTACCTATATTATACCATAGTTATGTATGCTCATGAGGCAGTTGCCTCGATGCAATAAACTATTATTATATTATTCCACCAATTTCTAGGAAATAAATAAAGTGCACAGGAGGCAGAAATTGTGACTGATGATCTTTTCCTGATCTTTCCGGTCAGTTCTGCACACTGCAGAAACGTTTTGAAGAGATTGTCGGAAATTGGCATGATAATGCTGCCATAACTGTTCTGAAGTGTCTGGGAAACTGGTTGGAAAGATAACTACATTTAAATTAATTCAACTAGTGACTATTATGTAAATTTCTTTCCTTAGGCAGTATAGCGATAATAATCATTTTACAACTAACAAGTTTTATGTTTCACAAATTGTGCTTTCTGGTTCAATAACGGAAATGCATTACCAAACTATCTTCCCTTTGTAACATTTTAGCTATCACCAGACCATCGTCAGCATGTATAACCAGTGCAGGATTTGTTTGTTTGTTTGTTTACTGTTGTTTAATGGCCTATCGACAGCTAAGGTCATGTAAGACCGGGCAAACAGGTTTGATCCCGTTTTAACCAACTGCATTGGGAGGGGGGATATATTCAGCCCTGAAATTAGAATGACCTGACCTGGTGCTAGGTCCATACCACACCAAAATCACTTGGCTCCTTCCCCTAAAATAGGATTACGAATAATCGTAATACTCACATACAGGGCATAACCAGATTCAACTGTCACATACAAAATGCCAAAGACATATGTGAGGGCCAACCATGTCTCCAGTTGTAATTCCGGTAAGGATGAACCCCGATCGTTAAATTACCCATCGCATTCTCCAACCTGTCACCCAGAACCAGTGCAGGTGAAACTTTGGAATGCACGTTATAATTATGTTGGAGCCTATGACATCACATCTTGGTTTGATGTTTGTTAAATGACATGTGAAGACCCAACAACTATACTGAAACTACACAAGCAGTATTAACGGCCCGATGACATGGGGCGACAATATTCAGTCTATGTACCATAACTGCCATAAATAACGGCCACTCAGAACAATTTGACACATCTTCTTATACTGTAACGCATTAGACCCTGGCACCTTCGAAATTTGGTGATATTAACAAATGTCAGAGATTGCCAAATACATGTACATTTCAATCTCATTGGATGCTATTCTTGGTACTACAAAACATAATAAATATATAACATTGGTCATGGGTGACATATTCAGATAGTGCTGATCGTCAGTCCGAGTTTGACCAAGCATATAAAGGCCTGGTTAATTTGGACAGCCGGGTCGCAGCGTGAAGTGTAGAAGTATACAATTTCAGATAAGCAGTCAGGCTACTGTAAACATAATTGATGAAGCTGAAACCTGAAATCTTAGTAGCTGTCAAAAAGGAACAATGCTACATACAGCTGTTTTGCTGTCGTAACCAGGATTTAAAATATTGCTATTTGTGGAACTTTGCGAAGAAAATAGACACTTTTGAAAAGTGAACTTTGCAGTTTCTATTCTAAGAACAGTGATATATTTGTTATCCGAACGAGAGTGCCAGAGGTCACAATGTGCCCCTGCCAGGTCCATACACCACAGTCACTTGGCCCCTTCCACTAAACGTAATACTAGTAGGATTACTCTTATAAGGGCCCTTAAGGGGTATAACCAGATTCAACTCTCAAATACGAGAAAGCCAAAGACGTACTTGAGGGCCAAAGCAGGTCTCCAGTCGGGATTCCGGTAAGGAATGAATCCTGATCATTAAATTACCCATTGCATGCTCCCACTTTCCACCCACGGGATAACTCTGTACGTATTTGAGGTAGAGCGAAATATTTTGTGCTATGCACTGTAGCACTTCATGGCAAAGATTGGGGAGGCGCGACAATTGTTGTGTTACACCTGCAGGACATGCATGATATTAGTCAAGTATGGGAAGTATGAACTTGATCAGTGGAAAACTGTAGGACTAGTTTGAAGTACAATATTAAAGTATACAGGCGGATGAACAGATAACACCACGACATAATACATGTACGTCCCGTATAAACGGGCGTTTGTTTCTTTGTTTGTTTGGGCTTATTGGCCTATCAACAGCAAAGGTCATTTAAGGCCGGGTCAATGGGTTTAGTACAAAGTTTACCGAAACATGCCCCTACAGATTATATTTGATTTATTGGTGTGTAATGGCCCAACAACAGCTAAGGTCATTTAAGGCCGGGCAAGTGGGTTCAATCCAATATTTAACCTGTTGTAGTTGCGAGCAGAATGTCAGTCTGGAATTATGTCAAGCTTATGGCGGATTCATAACAGCAGACTTGTTACAACAGCAAAGCCGGTGCCGACTGACTGTGCCGGTAAAGAGCTGACTGTGTCGGTAAAGAGCTGACTGTAGTTAATACTACTGTCTGTTCCACGCTTTGTTGCCGACAAACTTTTGTCTATTAAACACATTAAATCTCAGAAATAAGGTAAGTACATTTTCATCAATAACGAAAGTCACCCTCCCCAAAAAAGATTATGTGAAGAAATTCCATCAAATATTGATTTTATTGTTTTCGTAGAGGGCGACTTTTTTTGTTATCAGTGAAAAAGTACTTGCGTTTCAATATTTTTTAGATTTAATGTTTTTAATAGCCGAAAGTTCATTGGCAGCAAAACGTGGAACAGACAGTAGTAGTCTTTTTACTACATTTTATTGTAAACAGTTGTATTTGTATAATTGTTTCCCTTGCATTATTTCATTTTACCGAGGATAAAATGTGCCTGTTCTGCTGTGCTGTACAGCGTGCATGCATAACATGTCCTGCTGTTTCAACATGTTCAAACGGGCTTATTAAATGTAGGTCAATGTCAGCAGACTGACACATGGTGGTTAGACATCAACGTGTGGAAGACACTGGTGAAGTTTAGTAAAGAGATCCAGTTAACAGATCTGGGGGCCATTTCACTAAACGTTGCACGACTAAAATGTTTGTAAGTGCAAATAAATGTAAATCTATCAATTGAAATTTACAGACTATTCTAAATCTGCACTTACGAACATTTTAGTCGTACGAAGTTTAGTGAAACGGTCCCCAGGAGATATGCAACAGGGCGTGACCTATTACATGAAGATAGTCGGTCCGAGAAGATAGGAACATTTTTTCTAAACATCCAAATTTGCCGACGCCGAGGACAACACCCGAATTGTGACTACTACGTATTAAAGTGGATGTGAAACAACACCATGGGCCCTGCAGCTGGGATATTGTTGAAATTCTGATATTTCTGGGGCTCATACTCACAACAGCTTGAAACTGGTCATAATTTACGACCGGCCCATTTAGAGGTGTTTAGCGCCACCAACATAACAGAGAGCTATTTAGGGGCTACAGCCCATTCAGAACTTTGACATAACCACCTCTGAAAATTTTGATTGATTGGTGTTCAATGGCCCATCAACAGCTAAGGTAATTTAAGGCTGGGCCAACAAGTTTGATCCCGTATATTTAACCTGCTTCATTGGGGGGGGGGGGGGGGGTGTGGGATCCTAAAAGTCACTTGGCCAAACCAGGTAGTCGAGACGTGGGAACCCCAAAAATGGGCCAACCTTGCACTAAGGTACTACTAACGTTTTTTGATGGATTTCGGTAGTTTAATGTGTCCTTAAACAGAATCCGCCGGATGACACGCTGTCATCCTTGAGAATTTTTTTTTATCGTCGTTTGAAAATGGTCACCAAAATATTTTATTTTTTTTGTAAAATGCACACATATTATAACTTTGGTTGTACTTTTATCTCGAGCACTAAATACTATATATATGAATGAATTGTTGTGAAATCATACTCGGACAAGTTAACTGGATGGGCATGAGCCGTGCTCGGGGACGGCAAATTATACAAATGCTGTAAGCCTACTACTACTCTAAATTCACATCTAGTGTCGATTTACTCGCGTTTTGCATATATGGTACGATTAACGCAGCTGGTAGTGTACCCATACAACTGCATGCTATGAAAATACAGCTATAAAATCACAGCGTTGTTATAGTTAAATATTACTAGTAATTCCCAGTGTTGTTCAAGTCAACTATAAAATCACGGCGTTGTTCAGGTCAACTATACAATCACAACGATATAACAGTGTCTGTGCTGATGAACATCATTTGGCGCTATTATGTAGACATGCGTTATTGCATCGACACATATATTGCATTGCTTTGTATGATAATCTACGTATTCGTATTAAGTAAGTACATAAACAAAACTTAAAATCCGCAAGTGCGTATCCAGACGGTACAACGTTCAAAGGATAAACCCTTGGCATATTCAATACTAAGCCGCGAAAGCGGTAGTGTATTATTAGTCAGGGTTTTTGTGTCACATTCTTCAATCACAATGTCTACTACGGTATGCATCTTTCCAAACTGCACGCAGGGGGACAGTTGTCTTATATCGTCAGGTCCACAGAGAATACGGGCAATAATAGCGGCAAGTAAGTCGCGGGGTGACACCCTTCATTTAACTCTTGAAAATGAACTTGAGAACAATCCAGATTTGAACATAAAATGTCACAAATCGTGTGTAACTACATACACTTCGAAACAGCATATCAGCAGGTCTAATAAGAGACATGGTCGCATGGAAGAGCGGTGTCACAGCGCACCTCCTATCAGACGCAGACGGTCAGAGTTGCAATCATTTGAATTCAGAAGGCACTGTTTATTTTGCGGTGGTCCATGTGTGCCACGCGACAAAAAGAACCCATCGAGATGGAGAGAAGTAGTACAGTGCAGTACTACAGACATTCCCGGAGGGATGTGCATGCAATCTAAGATTTTGCAAGTTTGTGAGGACAGGGACGATTCTCAGGCTGCTGATGTAAGAATAAGAATCCTTGGCGCATCATCCGATCTTCACGCCGCAGATGCACAATATCACAGGGATTGTTATCTATTATTTATGCAGGAGAAAAATGTTAAGGCGGCACAATCTAACATGTATGCCAACCAAATTGCCGACAATGATGGAGTTTTTCTTCGTCTTGTGGAGATAATGAATGATGATCCAAGTCATATATGGACATCTGTTGAACTTCACAACCGGTATAATGAGTTGAGCATGGAAATTGATGCACTCAGTCGCAGGGAGATCACTATATATATACGAAACTACAGAACCACTTCGGCAACCGTTTGGTGAAACTCGACATTTGCCGTTGTGCAAGTCTATTCTGTTTCAAAGATCACTTGCCTGGTAATCTTCGATTAGAGAAAGTGGATGACAATGAGGAGAAAGTTATGATGGCTAAACTTACAGATAAAATCACTGCCGAATGTCGCGATTTGCCGCGAACACAAAACTATGACATCGGCATGTTCAGAAAATCAAAGCCATAGACCAAAACACAAGCTCCACACTTCTTTCGTTGATATCAGGCCTAGTGTCTAATGGCAAGGTAAGTAGAGCCTCTATTACCCTCACATAACAAAGTCATACAATCAAACGTTGGGCTTGGCCTTGAAAGTACACCATCGATTCGGATCTAAGGAACTGGTGTATTTATTGCACGAAATTGGGATCACAGTTACATATGACGAGGTTCTAAGATTCCGTACGTCGGCAGCATTATACACAGATTCGCAGCCGTATACACTTAGAGGACTGAATGTAGACGACGGTGGAGAGTTGGCGTCCTGGATAGACAACTATGTTCTGAATATAGCCACGCCAAATGGGTGTAGGGAAACTCATGCGTTGGTTGTAGAAGTCACGCAACAGCCTACCAATGATGTTGATAAGGAGGATGAAACTGATAGCAACACATCACACCCTGTCATACCAAGGGTCAGTTTGGCGGAAATGAGCAGCGCAAAGCTTAGTGAATTGTCGCCCATTGAAGTTCAACATTACGACGGTCCTAAAAATCCACTTCCACTTACTCTGGTGTTCCATACAACGTTGTGACACAGAGAATGGATGATATTAGCTCATCACTCAAAGCGGATTTGGACTGGCTCACAAACATAGCAGCACATGATGATACTGTGCCTGTTGAGTGGTCAGGCCACATGACACATTTGGCAAGAGAGAATGGATTTGTGGCAAAGGCCACCAAATACATGTATGGCCCACTGATTGACTCACCGCCCAGTCACCCAGACACCCAGACACAGTACTCACCAGTTTAGTTTATATAGAAGATTTTTTTCACCTGGTAGCAGACCTTCAATTGTTCAAAGTAGCCATTCAAATAAAATGGGCGAACCCGACACGGTGGAAGTATTTGTTGGTCAGACCTGGTGGAATGCACACATCGATGTCATTTCTTGGCTGCATTGGAACCCTGATGAAAGGTTCAGGATTGACCGAGATATTGAGTGTCGCATATAAAGGCATTAACTCCATGATGCTCGGTAAAGCATGGCCTAAGGCTCTGACAGGATTTCGTATGGTTGTTGTGGGACTTCTCAAACGCAACATTCTCTCTGGTGCAAGGACAACAGAAGAAATGGATGATATGCTAGCTTCAGCTTGCTCATCAAGAACAGGTCAGCTTTGGGTGGATTGTTTTATCTATCCCACAATCCTAGCACATCTGTTTGTTAGGGCTGAACGTGAAGGGAAGTATGCACTACACATGTATTGTACGAGTAGGATGCTTCCATATTTCTTCGCAGCTGGACACTGGAATTATGCCAGGTACATCACATGGCATCTAATGGAATTCATGAATTTGGTGGATGATAAAGCATTGGAGATGTTTTATGAAGGCCGGTATGTGTGCCGACATAGGTCTGGGGCATGGAATGGTGTGTTCTCAGACCAGTTTGGGGAACAAACGTACATTAGGTACGGAAAGGCAAAGGGTGGTCTAGTTGGAATGACACTCTCTCCTGACCAGGTGGCGAGATGGGTTCTTTCTTACCACATTTGCAACTGTCCTGGCTATGGATGACATGTTTCATGACCGAGATGACGACGAGTACGATCCTACGACAGACAAACACAAGGAAGAGGGGCTACACAGAAGGAAACTTGATGAGATTGACCGGCATAAAAACAGCAGGAATTGTTGAAATACCCCCATCCATTAGAACAACATGACACGGACGTGGTGAACATCGTAAATGGACAAGTTGCCGATGAAAAGGTGAATGTTCACTCAGCTGTAGCCATTGGTGAATCAATGGCAGCCGATTTCAAATAACACCTACCCTCTGGATTTTACAATGTCATTCATTCCAAGGTAGTAACGATGGAAACCATGAAGAAAGGGGTGAAACTTGCAGATAGAACCATATACGACATGGAAAAGCTGTACGCACGACTATTTGTAATTTCCCAGAGAAGAGACATTTCCTTGGGGACATTGATGTGTTACGAGCTTGCACCTCTTCCCCCAGCTCTATTTGATGAGTTTGGAAGCATGCGAAAGAGTTCTAAGTCCCAACTTTTGCACAGACTAGCAGTTTGGGGGGAGGAAACCACGGACCCTGACGCAGAAGTAGTAGATGGGAATGAAATGCTGTATCACGTCACCTGGCCGAAAACGGGAACAGTTAGACATCTTGTGCAAAACTTTACACGAGCAGTAGAAAAGCGATGCGCCGTGGTTGTTGTTTTCGACAGATATATAGAACGCTCAATAAAGACGCACGAGCGCGTTAGAAGAACTGTACGCACGAAGCTGTACGCACGACTATTTGTAATTTCCCAGAGAAGAGACATTTCCTTGGGGACATTGATGTGTTACGAGCTTGCACCTCTTCCCCCAGCTCTATTTGATGAGTTTGGAAGCATGCGAAAGAGTTCTAAGTCCCAACTTTTGCACAGACTAGCAGTTTGGGGGGAGGAAACCACGGACCCTGACGCAGAAGTAGTAGATGGGAATGAAATGCTGTATCACGTCACCTGGCCGAAAACGGGAACAGTTAGACATCTTGTGCAAAACTTTACACGAGCAGTAGAAAAGCGATGCGCCGTGGTTGTTGTTTTCGACAGATATATAGAACGCTCAATAAAGACGCACGAGCGCGTTAGAAGAACTGGTTCCACTGTGTGTTGAACAGTAAATCTCGCTCTAGAGACGGTCTTGCCAAACAGAGAGACAATAATGAACAGCTCACAACAAGAAAGAGTTGATAAAAGTGATATGAGCGGAAAACAATGCTACAAATGTGACCATGGTCGGCATGGTCGGGGAAGACATGACACTGTACATGCACGAAGAAGCTGATTGTATCATAATCAGATGTGTGAAGTCTCTCGTTCAGGAACAGCAGTGCCAACACATTCATGTCATCTCAGAGGATACCGATATATTTGCACTGTTGGTGTACTTTTGCTGGAAGTGGCAGACTCCTGTTCAAATCTGCATGAAGAAGTCGGATGGACGAGTGGTTGACATCAATGCCACGGCTGCAAAGCTTGGACCGAAAGCATCTCAACTGCTAGCCGTTCATGCAATTACAGGATGCGACACAGTCAGCTACATGTCCGGTAAAGGGAAGGCATCTGCCGTCACGTCAATGATAAAACATGATGTTTCCCTGGATTTGCTTGGAGAGACAGACGCACCACTTGATGAAGTGACAGCTGCTGGGGGAACGTTTGTGGGCTTGTTGTACAAAGCCAAAAACACTTCATCATCAATGAATCAGCTTCGGCATTCTATTTTCACAAGCAAAATAGCCACTCCAAAGATTAGGAGTCTGCCACCAACCGATTCCGCGTTGAACGAACACGTGAAGCGTGCTCACTTACAGACAATGCTTTGGAAGGCATCGGATAAGTGCTCACCACCCGATGTTAACATATCAGACTTTGGGTGGGACATAGTTGGCAATATATCCACGCCACGTACTGATGCGTGTTGTGGCGTGCGGATGTAGTGCACAAACCGCTTGTTCCAGGCATACATGTTCATGTCATGGAGCAGCACTATCATGCATTCTGTCATTCTGTAAATGTATCTCCCTTGGAATGTGTAACAACCCACACACCAAACCACAAGAGACCGACACCGACGACGAAAATGATGAAGGTCGTGATGAGTAATAAAGTCAGTGGCTTATCATGTAATGTGTACAGTGGTTAGTAATAGCGAACATGGCAAATTAGTTGTAGTTTCAGGTTTTTTTTCAGTATTCATTTAATTGACAGGAACATGCAAGATGCATAATTGTTGCACGCCATCTTGAATTTATATGTGGTAAATACATTTATTGTTGTTTTGAATAGCCCAGCACCGTTTTCGAACTAAAAATATGAAAAGAAAAATATTTTCTACAAATAAGAAATTCTGCCGAAATTAGCGGCCATCTTGGACGCCATCTTGAATGTATATATGGACAATGAATTGATTGCTTTTCTAAATAGCTCAGCACCGTGTTTAAATGAATTGTGAACGTTTTGCGGAAGAAAATAGTGTCTTTTCCGCAAATATAGAATTATTAGGAAAATGGCGGCCATCTTGGACGCCATCTTGAATTTTAAGAAATGCTCAAGGATGACAAAGTGTCATCCGACGGATTTCGAATACGTACATCGTCAGGGACAATAATTCATCAAAACACGTTAGTAGTACCTTAGTGCAAGGTTCAACCCCATAACGTCCCGACTAAGGTCTCCGGTCGGGATTCCGGTAAGGATGAATCCCGATCGTTAAATTACCCATCATATGCTCCCACCTGCAACCCACCCGGCACATTTACAGGTATTTAGTGGCCCACCAACACGGCAGAGCGCAATTTAGGGATATAGCCCATTCAGAATTTTTATGTGATATATTACATGGCCACCTCTGAAAATTTTGTATTTGATCATCATTCATCACCGATCATCATTACCAGTATAATAATCGACTCCTGTCTGGATTGTTCACATGATCATGATTTAACACCGGCCCATTTAGAGGTGTTTAGAAAATTCTGAATTTCATCATCATTCATCACCTGTCATCATTACCACTATATTTACCGTACACTGTCCTTGAATTCATAATGGAAACGCCCAGTCATATCCCAGTACATTACATTAGCCCCACGTGACATTGCGCGTTGTTGTTGATTCGTTAAAGTTTGTTTGATGTCAGTAGATTACGTGACGTTCATCGTCGTTGTCAATAACGTCACACTATTGAACGGTAACGTCGCGGTTCCATGAATTGCAACAAAACAACGTAAAACAATAAGATTCCTAACTTTTACGCCGTATATGGTTATTTACTATCCGAAAATTCAGTGTAAATATATGTAATAAAACCATGGGCAGTTGCTTTTACTGTAGTACGAACAACATTTGGTTTGAAGATTGCGAGGAGTCCTTCAGTGTACATATATGTAATAAAACCATGGGCAGTTGCTTTTACTGTAGTACGAACAACATTTGGTTTGAAGATTGCGAGGAGTCCCTTCAGTGTAAATATATGTAATAAAACCATGGGCAGTTGCTTTTACTATAGTACGAACAACATTTGGTTTGAAGATTGCGAGGAGTCCTTCGGACCAAATGTTTTTCATACTCCAGTAAACGCAATTGCCCATAGTTATTTAAGTCTTTGAAACTATCCGAAAATGCGGTGTACATATAAGTAATACTAGATGGCTGCGGCCTGCATGTCGCACCTTGGGGCGAGGCATGGACACTAAAAAAAGAGATATAGTAGACGGAAAAACTTTAACCAAAAAACTTTAACCGGACACACATACGTACGTATATACGGACGGACATACACCAAAGTGCCGACTATATCGCACTTTCCGCAAGCGGGCGAGACAAAAACTTTAACCAAAAACTTTAACCAAAAATTTCAAAGTAATTAGACCTTGACATTGGGCACAGGGGCCGCACGGGAGGGGGTAGAATGAAAATATAGATGATGATAAACACCCATGTGAAGTTTCAAGGTAATGGGCAAAGCAGGTGCAGATATAGTACATCAAAAAACTTTAACCAAAAACTTTAACCGGACACACGTACGTACGTACGTATGCCAAAGTGCCGACTATATCGCACTTTCCGCAAGCGGGCGTGACAAAACCTGTGGGCAGTTGCGTTTACTGTTTATGAAATGTTTATGTTTGCGAGGAGTCCTTCGGACTCCACGCACTTTAAACAGACCAACTGTTGTTCATAACAGCTTAGCTTAACACTTTCAACACCACAGACCTGTATAGTGGTATTGGCAAACAGTGTAGATCCAGATGAGACGGCTCGTGACAAGCCGTCTCATCAGGATCTGCACTTTTTGCAAGTAATTTTCATATTTTTGAGAACAAAAACACACCCTTTTCATATTAAATGGACTAGTCTGAAAATCATTTTGTGATGTTTGGATTGGTTGCAAAAAAAACCCACATCAAAATCCTTTCCAGTTACTGAGGGGTGAAAGGGTTAAACTAAGCAGCGAGACGTCAAACTGTCAAACCAGACAATTTTAACGCCAGTGATGCCCCACAAGTTCTTGTATTAATGGAATATACTCTTGATATTTTGTTACATTGCAGTTTTGACCAGTTTAGCTCTATATCGGGTTGCTTGCATGTGGTAGTTTATCAGGAGTCTATATTTTTCACTACTGACCTTGGGAACTGTTCTCAAGGTCACTAGTGAACAATATAGAACCTGATCAGACTGTGCTGATGCACAGGAAGCTCTGGGTCACCAGTGGTCATTAACCCGTTAACCCCAGCACACTTGTGCTGTCTAAAAAGAAACATACAGGTTTATTGGCTGAATGGCAAACAGTGCACACCCTGATCCCATTTGATCTGGGTCTGCACTGGTTACTGGTTACAAATGCCATCAGCCCCATTTCCCTATGAGCAATACGACACCAACAACAACAAAATAACATTAAGTGTACAGATAGGAATATTTATTTTATTACACATTTAGCCACAATGGCAGCTGTATAATATTACACGAGTATGCTTATTGTTTATCATGTGTTGGTTCACCTGTAATGTGATTTTTACATCAATGAAGTTGATGTCGATATTGAGAAATAACATAAATTAGAAAAATCCACAGACAACAATATGTGTGTCGTGTATTCCAGAGGTTATCAGGGCTCCAAATAAGGAATTAGTAATTGAGTATTGTTACTCCATCATTTCTGAAGCAATTGGGTATTTCAAAATTTGAATTGGGTAAAATAAAATCACATATCAACAGACCGCAATTATTCAAAATGAAAGCATGTCTTGGTATTTCATGGAAAATAAGAAAAATATGCTATATTTGTGGTCTGTTTATTGTTTTCTGCAGCATGATAAAGGAACCATAATTTTTTTATTGATTTTTGATACTCACTACCGTACTTCTGATTTCAATTGGATTTTTGGCAATTTTAATTGGGTATTTAAGCAAATACGCAGCTTATCTGGAGCCCTGGGTTATCTCAATACACTGTCGGTCACTTGAATTTTGTCTACAAGTCGCTCTCCCATGAATTTCATAACTTCCAAGATGGCGACCATATTGTTCATGAACATCAATTTTGTCATACAATTGAAGTCTACCTCGTAATTCTCTGTTACATAAATATCTGTCCTCCAATATAGTTACATGCAAAATATTGACATTTATAACAAATGAGAAGGAGCTCACGGATATCCACGGCCGCCGCTACGTCCAACCATCAAATAGTTAGTCATTTGGCCTTGACTTCAAGCATGAAAGAAACATGGGTGGACTACAGAATGAAAATATGGATGATGATAAAGAAGTATATGATGGTTCAAGTCAATCTGTTTTACGTTTGCAGAGATACCAGGTACCCGAAAAGCAATTCTTACGGACGGATGGAATGGCGAAAACTATAATACCCCTCGACATACTTTGTATGCCTGTGGTATAATTATGACATCTTACCACACATTATCATGTTCCAATGTCTGTCACTTCCATTCTATCTACAAATTACTCTCCCATGCATTTCACGTCTTTCAAGATGGCCCCATATTCAGAGCTCCAGTTAAGGTGCGTAATTTGACCAACATGGGGTGAAATTTTGTTATTTCTTCATCAAAAATGGCAAGATGGGAGTGCTTTAGAATCGTCTCATTGAGACGATTCTAAAGCACTCCCAATTTACCATTTTTGATGGAGAAATAAGAAATTTATCTCCAAATTACGCACCTTAGCTGGAGCTCTGCCCATATTGTTCATCAACATTATCTTAATAGCCAACCACCAGTAATCAACAGCAATAATTGGTATTTGATTCACGACACACATTGAAAGACGGAAATTTGCATAAATCTTGAAAATATTCACAAAACAAATTACATTTCCTATAATAGAAAGAAAACTGTATATTTTGTTATGTTTAAAATATTTGTATTACCGACTTGCGGAAAGCGTAATTCGGTGAAAACCAGGTAGACTAGTAAAACATTCATGTCAATGTTTGCTGTACAGCTGAAATCACTCTGAAAACTCCATGTTGCATTGCATACATATGTTACTTCCAATATAACTGGATGTAAAATAATTGCCAATAATCTGACAAAACTATCACGTGCCTTCGTCTTTCACTTCAATTTTGTCAACGAGACCCTTTCCCATGAATCTCATGTCTTCCAAGATGGCCTCCATGTTTGGCATCAGCTGAACATCTTTCCCTGTCAGCGGCTTGCTGTAGTTGATATGCGACACCTGAAATACGTATATGTGGCTGTGAATGGAGAAATGGGACTTATGGGCTTAGCGACCAGTGTAGATCCAGATCAGCCTGTGCATCCGCACAGTCTGATCAGGATCTGCACTGTTCGCGATTCCATCAACGAAACAAAAAACAAAGAAGTGAAAGTGAATGGGTTTAACGTCCCAGCAACAGGAAAGGTAATTTAGAGACAGGACATTGGTTTAAAGTCTCGTCAGAAATGCCAATCAATGAAATAACCGTCATGCTGTTAACAAGCAATATATATTGTTAACAGGCTACAGCAGTGATATTTGACTTTGAGTCAATCCCATAAGCCCCATTACTCCAGTCAATTTTGTAACGTAGTTAAATACACGATATACACGCCCGGCTATGGAATTACATCCCTGGTCATATAGCTATAATTAGCTGATAGTAATGTTTAATGGAGTCATATATTCCGTAAATGATGTTGAAAATGGACAATAAAATTCAGAACTCATGCAGAATTCATTTCTCAACATATATCTTATAAAGTAAATATGTTTGCCGGATAATTCAAATCCGTCTCAAAATGACAGTACATCTTTTTTTTTAAATTGTTAATCTACATACAGTCGAACCTGTGCTAAAGATCCAAATAGTAATCACCTGACTGTAAAGGCCGCAATTTTGTTGGCCCAATGACACAATTAATATATAAATGACCCTGCGAATAAAGACCACCTGTGAACAAAGGCCAGATTGTTCACTTCCCATGGCTGGCCTTTATTCACAGGTTTGACTGTATATATAGCATAAGTTTTGGAAACATTTACTGTAATAATTCTATTAAACACCCATGCTCCACCCCAAGTTTTGAAACAGAAAATGACAAATTTTTGCATAGATATTATACAAATAATTACCTCTAATAAATGCCCAGTGCCTACTTGGAACAAAATGTGAAAACCCCGACTAGCAGATATCTTTCTGACGCGGCGATATTTGACAACCAAATTCCTTTTTTTATGGCCTTAAAATTGCACTTCAGGATTTCACTAGCAGATCCCTACTGAATAGGTGGAAATCAGATAAAGGGAATACCTACCTTGAAATCTGAGGGTTTGTGGGCGTGAGGTTTCCACATGACCGCGATCACATCTCCACCGTGTTTGTCATGGAAGAACATAGCAAGGTCGTCAAACGTTGCCTGAAATTCAACATACATGAAATTGAAGACATGAAACTGAAGCTTTCAGACACAGATAATATTGTGCTAGTGTCATCTGATTGCATTGGAATGATAGACATGACATGTTGTCAAACGTTGCTCAATTAAAAAATCTGTACTTTTACAGACATACAGAAAACTCACTAGTCTCTTAACCCGTACACAGCTATCTTAATTTTTTTGTCGTCTGCTGTTTATTTTCTATTTTCCATTTTTATCATGAAACAGATGCTTTGACAGCACTTTATAATAATTAACAACATGCTTTGACAGCACTTCATAATCATTTCCACTGGAAATGATACTGAAGTGCTGTCAAACCATGTTTTTGTTGAGAAATAAGACTACATGCTCAGTCTCAACCAATCAAAATTCTTGATTTCCAGCATGAAAATATCAAATAACACATATCAAGAAATTTGTATAAGCACGGGCACGAACTCGAGGGAGAATACTCCACAAGTCTTACCTGTAGGTCTTTTAAGTAGAAATGCACCGGGTCGAAATCTGTCACTGGCAATCGATCCTCGTCCACAGACTTGCCGTAACTAGGGACATATGTATTCATGGTGATGTCAACAGCTTCATGTTGCCGTGGCAACTGCTTCGTGTTGAGGTGAATGAGTAGATCATAAATCTCCAACGGCGGTCGGAAAACTTGCTGGAATGTGGAATGAAGCACAGGTTAAGTATCGGACCCAGGTCAATACATACATTCAATCTTCATAAAAGCACCAATAAGTGAGAAAAAATAAGCGAAACTATTTTTTACTCCATCTTATAACACAATACCAAGGTCGCTATGTTTTTAATGGGCCGTACTCACGAAACAGTAAAACGATTTATAGTATTGTTGCCTATTACAGAAGTTTGGCACATGTTAGCCCTCAGCAATAATATATTCCCTGATGCACTATGTCAATGCGTTTTCGAGCTATGGATTATTTTGTTCTGAATTCTGAATTTATCTCTAGTCATAATACTTCGGTAACATTTATTTCTTTGGCTTTCCCGATGACGCGTCAGCTGGTACATTTCATTGCTTCGCTGACAAGGTAAGCAGGTGTCCAGATGGTAACCAGTCAATGTAACAATGATGTTTACGCGCGACACTCCACTAATATCAGCCAATCATCAGCTTAGTGATGACGTTATCGGGAAAACCCATCAAGATTAGATAACATGGCTTCCTGAGAAATTATAGAAATGTCGGTGCAATTCAATTGTCTGCCTTGACATATTGGACGGGTATAAATGTAGGTTGCATCAAATGTTTGATTGGAAACAATGGGTTTTCGATGAAAAATGTTCCTTTACGGGCCTGGACGACGTAAAAGTGTAGTTTGAAGCCGATGTTTGCGCTGTCATATAGTAGTATTGGCCCTAAAAATGTTACCGAAGTCTTACGACTAGAGAAAAGTGCAGAATTTGTTGAACAAAATAATGCATAGCTCGAAAAAGAGTTGACATAGTGCATCAGGAATATATCATTACAGCATACATTTGATGTATTTATGAATCTTGGTACGTTACTTCAACCTGTGGAATGAAGGTATAAAATCCTGCATCCGAGAGGCGACATTGATTGATCGATTGATTAGGGTTTTAGATACGTTCAACAGCAAGGTCATATACAGACGAGAGATGTACATGCATGAGAGGAGCACAATACAAACAGCACTGAAATTACTATAAACAATTTCAGTACAGAAAATGTCCTCAGAAAATGGAATCGAAGGAATTGTCCTTAACAGCCCAACAACACAGATTTTATTTTGATTTATTGGTGTTTAACTCTTTGCATGCTAGCGGTGAAAATATCTGCCAAACGAATTAAGAGTATATGTTTTATTTCTCTCTGTAAATATGTCTTGAAATTTCATTTGAATTGTGTCCTCCGGACACAATTCTAATGAAATTCCAAGACATATTCATGACATTTATAAGGAGAAATAAAAGAAAATATAATGAATTGTCATCTGCTATTTTTGAACTATTTATAGCCCACAAATTGCCCAGCATGCAAAGAGTTAATAACCTATCAACAGCTAAGGTCATATAAAGCCGGGCCAGCAGGTTCGATCCCGCATGTAACCTGCTCCATCAACACAGAAGAGTATCATTTGTGACTGTGACTGGAGAAATATGGGTTTTGTGACCAGTGTAGATCCAGATCAGCATGTGCATCTGCACAGTCTGATCAGGATCTGCACTGTTCACCATTCATTCAATAAAACACACCCATCATGCTTCTAACAAGCAATATATATTTTTATCAGAAACCAGGGACAGAAAATGTCCTCAGAAAATGGAATCGAAGGAATTGTCCTTAACAGCCCAACAACACAGATTTTATTTTGATTTATTGGTGTTTAACTCTTTGCATGCTAGCGGTGAAAATATCTGCCAAACGAATTAAGTGCAAATTTAGGATCGTCTGTAAATTTCAATTGATGGATTTACATGTAAATCCAATAATTGTTTACAAGAAACATTGTTAATGTGAAATTGACAGACTATCATAATTTTGCACAAGTTACAAACATTTTAGTCGTACAAAGTGTATAGTTCAAATCGAGCAGCCCACAACCAGCTATCTGCACCTGTGAGACACCGAGTCACCTCTGTGTACAAGCATGACAGGTGTTTCATTGATTGAATGGCGAACACTGCAGATCCTGATCAGACTGTGCAGATGCACAGACTGATCAGGAGCTACACTGGTCACGAACGCCATAAGCCCCATTTCTCCTGTCACAGCCAAATTTAGAGCCAATCATCCCCATACAAACCTTCAAATCGAGTAGCCCACCACCATCTATCTGCACCTGTACGACACCGAGTGACCTCTGTGCCAGCAGGACAAGCCTCTGTAACACAGGGGCCGAGGGGCCACGCTTCGTCCAGTGGCTGCTGTACCTGCCCATCGGCGTCGAGATAAACATCAGCGGTAGTGTCGCACGCTCCTTCGAGAATTTCATCGGGATTTCTGCCAGGTCTGTAGCTGGTAACGAGTACACAATAATGTTGTAGTGCATGCCTTACGTTTTTACAACTTGTATATTGTACTAGTATTTTATGACACATACAATCAAAACTATGATAAGTGAGCAGAGGCTCTCGGACACCCCCAGCCGCCGTCTGGACCGACATATACTTTAATGAAAATCTTACGAATGGACATACGAAAACTATGAGTATTATATACCCCTCGACATACTTCGCATACCGGCGACATAGAGCAGTAAATTACTCTCTCTTTATTTCAGCTCAGTAATTCTTGAAGTTAGTCATGACTGGAGTATCTGAAATCCGGGTGTGACATCATTAAGTAGCAGGGGTGAGCTACCTGTGAAGTCGTTGTTCAGATTCACCAGTAGCGGGGTGGACTTCCAGTCGTGTGTAGACAGAAGGTTCAGGAATCTCTGGAAGCCTGCCAGCCCCGACCTGCAATTGGTGCAAGATACACAGAGGATACAATGTTAGTGTAGATATCAACAGGCAAAGATAGGAAACGCGTAGGCATTCCGAGGCTCGCCGAGGAATTCTTACCATTTCCGAGACGAGCCTGATCAGTCTGAAATCAAGTGAAAACAAGAGTGTCGAAGGAGACTAAACAGAAAATATTTAGTATCATTAGGTCCTTCCTCTTGCCATGGTAAACAGATATATCAAATTTGGTTAAGATCGGACAAGTAAAACTTGAGATATCGCGAGGCCAAGCTGTGCCTGCCAGCCAAACCAGTAATACATCTCGCATTTTCAAACGGGCGTACAAAAAGGCCGACTTACGTTGGTGGGATGTAGGGAGCTGGAGAGATGTACAGGAAGGCCACCATCAGTTCTACGGCCACCTCGTCTATGTAGTTCCCCAGTAGCTGTGCCGACACCCAGCGCTTGGCAAGACGTACTGTCGTACTGAACGAGTTATGCTGCTGCTGTAGCCTACAAGGACGCGTATATTGAATGATTGTATGGCATTTTACAGCCATTCCAACAACAGGACATATGTGGCGGTGACTGCAGAAATGGGGCTTATGGGATTTGTGACCATGTAGCTCCTGATCAAATAGCACGCTCCCATAGCCTGATAATGATCTATATTGCGTGTTAGCAGCATGACGGGTGTTTCACTGAATGCATGGCAAACAGTGCAGATCCTGATCAGATTGTGCGGATGCACAGGCTGATCTGGATCTACACGAGTCGAAAAAAAGATAAGCCCTATTTCTCCAGTCACATACAGATAGGAATCCATCTGTATGTTCAGCATTGGTTGATTTGATTAATTGGTGTTTAACGGTCTATTAACAGCTAAGGTCATTTAAGGCTGGGCCAACAGGTTCGATCCCGCCTCTAACCTGCTGCATTGGGGGGAAATCCCAAAATCGGAATGGAATATTTACATCAAAAGAAATATAAATTCGCCCCAGAAATTAGAATAACCCGACCAGGTGCCAGGTCCATACCACAGCAGTCACTTGGCCCCTTCCCATTAAAAGTAATAGGATTAGGAATAATCGTAATACCAGCCTTGACTACAGTTTTTCAGGCAGGCATATTTCCAAGTAAGTCGTACCCGTGTAGTGTGCTGGTCAGCTTCGGCATGATGACGGTATCGCGTTCTAACTGCAGGGCGACATCCGTGTCGCGTTTACGGACCATTCCGTCGGGCGTGCGCACCGTCTTCAACATCGAGATCTCTTTCATGTAGGCCAACACCAGCCGGAACACGTAGTGGTCCTGAGGGTGAAATGCATAGAGAACTAGAGCAAGTGAGGAGGAGCTCACGGATACCCACAGGCCGCCACTTGGTCAGACCAAAATATATTTTCTATGTCATTCGGCTTTGACCATCAGCATAACAGTCGCATGGATGGGCTATACAATGCGGCCAACGGCATGTATCCCATCGCTGAGAACCGCACACACACCTAATTAGTTTGAAAATTATTTGACCTTGGGTAAAAACTTTTAATGCGTGAAAAAGGTGTGAAGGTCAATGTACATGTATTATTAAGGACAGCATGGATGTGTGGCATTTGTGCACAAGTATGATGTATTGAAATATTAAAGTAATCCTTTAAGAGATATAGAAGTTACGAAACAACGGCAACTTCTTAATGTGTGAAATGGTTCAAATTTGTGATGGTCATATTAAGGGCAGAACGGATGTGTGGCATTTGTCCACAGGTATGTTGTGTTGAAATATTTAAGCAACCCTTCAAGGGATACAGAAGTCCACAGGAAATTCTAATTGATGCATGGTGGGGGCCAGTGAATATAACAGTAATTATTTAATTATGGGCTCCAGTGAAAACCGACAATTATTTAATTATGGGTTAGAGTGAAACACGGCAATTATTTAATTGTGGGTTTGCAGTGTAGAACTGCAAAACATTAATGGTGGTATCGGTAATTACCATACGTCACGTCCCGCGCGTTTTTGTCCACTGGAGCGAAAAAATATGCGCGGAAAATTGTGGGTTCGCAGTGTAAAACTGCAAAGAATTAATGGTGGTATCGGTAATTACCATACGTCTCGTCAGAGACATAGAATACAGAGATTGGCAGGTTCCTATTATAATGCTATTTATTTTACTAAATTTTGGGTGAAATTGAGTTTTCCGCATACATTACATGAACGTACGTACGTAGAACGCAATTCAAACTAGCATGCTTTTATAAATATGTGCGTGCGTACATACATGTAGAACGCAAATCCAACACACATGCTGTCTACACATGCATGGGCAAATCGTATTTACAAAAGCGGAAGGCGAGATCGAGATCGCAAATACGCGAGATTAAACAAAATATACCGCCGTACCCACCCATCCCCAACTAGCACATTTGCGACATATCATTTTCGGTCTAGCTGCACACCTGATGGTGTTTACAATCATCAGTCGGCAATCCATTTTCACGTGCAAAGTGTGACTGACCTTCAGAACTCGGCGGAAACGAACATATCAAAACCACGCTATGTAGTCGCTCACGTCATCGAATTGACGCATTAGCTTGTGCAGTTTCACATTCGTTTGATTTCTTGATAAAAGCAAGAATTGGCAGCACATGAGAATCGTCTCCTATAAAGTATTAAAACGATTCTCATATTTTATCAAAATATGTTTTTGTAAAGAAATACCAATATATTCAGGTTTTCTTTTCACATTTGTCCGATGACTTAATAAAACATGTTTTGGCAACACATAAGAATCGTCTCCTTAGACGAGTCTAATATGGTAGTCTTTAAAAACATTCTTATTTCCTTTCACATTTGTTTGACAAATTCAGAAATCAACAACTTCATTTGTGTTTCTCGAATCGGATTTCATATGGTGGCGAGGAAATACGCCGTGAAAATCTTGTTTGAACGTAAATGTCAATTGTCACGTAGGCCATTTCAGTTTACTACGACGCGGGATTACGTAAGCTGTTATAAGGGGGGTGTTTACGTTTAAATTGTGTCGAATCGTATGGCATTATTTCTTTCGTCGTATAGTTTCAGTTTATGAATTGTCACTGTAATTTATATTGAGGGTGTCGAACTGATTGACTTTTTTTTTTATTGACAGGGGGGTGTTTTTTTTTTCTTCTTTCTAAATAATGGGTGGTGGGGTTTGGTAATATTTTAAATTGATGGTTGGTGGGGGTCATCGAAAATTGTTATTGATGGGTGGTGGGGTTTGAAAAAAAGTGCCGCCCACCACCCCCACGATTAATTCTGGAATTGCCCTAACTGTTTCCACAAAACTGTGAATGTAAAAAATGTCAGTCATGTTAATGACATCATGAGTGTGTTCCAACTCACAAGTATCAATTGTCCAAATATTGAAATAATCTTGATGAAGAAACTTGTACAAATTTTTGACATTTGTTGACAGAAAAAGCGGTGACTAAAGTCGTGCCTTCTGCTAAAGCAGGTGCGACAAAAATCAAAGTGGTTACTAACGTATGCACAAACGTACATATGTGGACTAACACTATATCCTCTATTGAGGGGATAAATAGCGACTGCAAGTGTATAGGAACTTTATACTGTGATGATTTGGGGTGTAAAAAAGTACAATATCTTGCGATTACCTTGAGAATATCAACATGGTCAGCAGCCACACTGACAGGTAGACTACAGCGAGACTGGATTGTCTCCCCTAGCTGGATGTGGAACGCGGCCTTCAGTCGTCGCATTGCCTCATAGTCATCCGGCCATTTACCACTGCCCTCTAACGTACAGATCACTGAAATTATTTATTGGACAGTTTTCTTATTTCTACTCAAAAATATGTTGTGACCACTCATCTGAACCATCTCTCATCTGACATGGTTCAGATGAGTGGTAATAACGTATACCTCTTTCATTAGTAAGAAAAATTATAAAAAAAATCTGTTGCATTCCCGCATAGTCATCCGGCCATTTACCACTACCCTCTAAAGTACAGATCACTGAAATGATTTATTAGACAGTTTCCTTATTTCTACTCCAAAATATATGTTGTGACCACTCATCTGAACCGTCTCGACGAGACGGTTCAGATGAGTGGTAACAACATATACTTCTGTTCATAAGTAAGAAAAATTATGAAAAATCTGTTGCATTGCCGCAGTCATCCTGCCATTTACCACTGCCTTCCAACGTACAGATCACTGAAACGATTTACTGGACATTTTCGTTATTTCTGCTTTAAAGTAATGTTGTGGCCACTCATTTAAACCGTCTCGACGAGGGATGGAAACACCATCAAAGTATTGTTCTGGCACACTTCTTAACCAGACACACATACAAATGGACACAGTCTAAATACTATATGCCAAGGAGCATAATATCACCCTGAAATGCCTTATTCAAGTTTCATGGTGAGACAAAAATAACCAACGTACCTTTCAATGTTTCGGTGTACGGAGGACAGGGTTTGTCTGATGCTGGGATGTACCGTTTCACACCGCGATCTACATGCCGATCCTCATTATGGTTGAACGTGGCGGGCATTGGCGGGAACACCTGAGTAATGAGTGGAAATAATTGAGCAACGAATAACGAACACGGAAAGTGAACAGGGTTTAACAGAATGTAGGACAAAACACCCTCAGACAAAATACCCTCAACGCAAAAATGACTAAAAATGAAAAAAACATCGAGGGCGTTTTGTCCAACCTGATAAAACGATTGAGGGGGTTATGTCCATGTAGTCATTTTTAGGTTGGGGGTGTTTTGTCCGAGGGGGTTCTGTCCGGATACCATCCCAACACCATGTAGACGGGACCTCGGTTTGAAATCTCATCCGAAAAATCAGTGGGATGGAAATACTAAGCAAGTATTTGTTTTTATATCTAGGTCAGAGATTGAGTCTACAACCTCTGTAGCCTATTTCATCAACATTGCAAAGTATACATACTTTTCTAGCAAAGAATATTTGAATGAGAAATTTTCAATTTTAGGATAAATTTATTAATTTTTATTATACTGAATTTATTTATACATTATCACAGCCAATTTGGCTGTGATAATGTAATAAATTCAGTATAATAATTCTGCATACTTTTAATCATCAAATATATTCAGTTGTTAGTGCTATAGAAACTAGAAATGGACGCTTGTTGACAAGCGCATGTGTATCCCCCTCCCCAGATACACAAGTAGTTTGAAAAAAGGGTGATCGAGTTATGCTCCGGAGACAAAATCGGTGACGGACAAAGGGAGATAACTAAACAATTAGTGATGCAAGAGTTGTCATTCTTGCGCGACACACCTTTAGGATCTATGCATGTGTGAAGCTACTGGAGCGCAGAATTATTTGTTAATAGTCCTATATTTATGTACATATATCTGCACAGGTGCACATAATGCCACAATATTTTCAACACAGTTGACGGAAATGTAATATAGAAGGTAAATAAAAAAAATAATGCTCGCTACTGGAGCCGAGAATTTTTTTTAATAGTCCTATATTTATCTACATACAGGCTACGCTCGTTTACTCAAAGTCGCTTACGTCAAAATCACCGGTTACGTCGAATTACTAGCACGGTCCCGTTTAAAATCCTACTATTTTCCATATAACTAAGTTCGGTTAAGTCAAATTTCGATAACTCAAATTTTCCGTTTATTCGAAGGTATATTTAGGTCCCGAAAACGTAAATCTACTGTATTTCACACTCGTTAAGTCGAAATGTCAATTTGGGGAGGTAAGTAGAAGTTTGTCACCTGCAGTTTACCTGATCAAAGTCGGGTATTCAGACCGTAGTTAAAGGTGTTTGCGTTGACACTGATTAAACAGGACTCCCGAAATGACCGTCGGTGATCATTAAGTGGTGAGCAATAAATGGCAACTATTTTAATTGGACTGGCATTAGATGCTTTTGTGCTTAATTTAAAACTGTAATTACATATAGTGCAACAATTGAAACTGGTGTGGATTCAGATTATACAGTATAGGGACGAAACATTGAATGGGTGAGTTTTATGGTCTAAACATTATTAGTTTGTACAATCAAGTCTGGTCAGAAATAATCATTCATAATAGTGTTACAAATCAGTATTTCTTGTTGTTTTGTGTTGTTTCCGTGTATAATTTATTAAAATAATTCATAAAATATTATGTTCTTGTTATTATTTATTTCATTGGTGAACTGAATATGTACATATCGCTACATGCGCATGTCACGTGTGCCACATCCGGGTTATCTATTAATTACACACAGACATGCATATGTGTATTTGTAAACAAACCGAAAGTGTTTAAATATGATTTGTCTTAGTACATTTAATTGCTAAAATAAATCATATTTACTACTCAAGGCTACATCAGCAAGTAATCATTTGGTTCTAACTGTCAATAAAATAGTTTGTTGTCCGACAGGTTGCGTACTACGGATACGTCAAACTACGGTTAACTCAAAGTATTTTTTTATCTCCCTTCGAATTCGAGTAAGTGAGTGTGGCCTGTATATCTGCACAGGTCCACATACTGCCACAATATTGTCAACACAGTTTAGGTAAATGTAATAATTTAGCTGTATAAATTACCTGTAATAAGTTAGTGGTCAGTTAAAAAATTGAAAAAGAATGTAAAAGAAAAAATTAAAAAAAAAGTTGAAAAAAAAAGTTGAAAAATAAAAAATAATAATGCTTGCTACTGGAGCCCAGATTTTTTTTTTTAATAGTCCTATATTTATCTACATATATCTGCACAGGTCCACATACTGCCACAATATTGTCAACACAGTTTACGGAAATGTAATAATGTACCTGTATAAATTACCTGTAATAAGTTAGTGGTCAGTTAAAAAATTGAAAAAGAATGTAAAAAAAAAAAATGGAAAAAAAAATTAAATTAAAAAAAAGAAAAAAAATAATGCTCCCTACTGAAGCCCAGAATGTTTTTTAATAGTCCTATATTTATCTACATATCATATATACACAGGTCCACATATTCCCACAATATTTTCAACACAGTTTACGGAAATGTAATATAATCATTTACCTGTATACATTACCTGTAAGTGGTCAGTGGTCAGTTGCACATGCTAGCACATGCACAGGTGAATAGTCTGTATATAGCACTTACGACCTTATGCTACTAGACAAAAATTGAAAAATAATTTGACAAAAAAAATGAAAAAAAAAAAAGAAAAAAAAAAGAAAAAGAAAAAAAAATGAAAAAAAAAAAAAAAAAAAAAAAAAAAAAAAAAAATTAAAAAAAAAGTTTAAAAATAATAATGCTTGCTATTGGAGACCAGATTTATTTTTAATAGTCCTATATTTATCTACATATATCTGCACAAGTCCACATAATGCCACAATATTTTCAACACAGTACCCAATGTAGTAATTTACCTGTATAAATTAACTGGTCAACAGTGGTCAAGCACTGGACATCTGCACATGCTAGCCCATGCTAGCACATGGTTCTCCCAGTTTCTATTGTTCTCTCTACAGGTAAGGTGTACAGAGCACACAAGAAAAGGTGTACAGAGCAGACGAGAAAACAGGTCTTCATGCATTATTGTCCAGTTTGTAGAGTGCGCAAAACAAAAAAAGGGAGATAACTCAAAAATTAGCTACGCAAGAGTTGCATTCTTGTGCGCGACACACCTCCGGGTGTGGTCTATGACAGGGTGTGTGAAGTTTCATGAAAATATTCCAAAGGGGGGGTCGAGTTATGCTCCGGACAGGAAATCAGTGAGCGAAAACAAAAAAGGGAGATAACTCAAAAATTAGCTATGCAAGAGTTGTCATTCTTGTGCACGACACACCTTCGGTTCGTGGTCTAATTGAATGTGTTAAGTTTCATAAAAATATTCCAAAGGGTGGTCGAGTTATGGTCAATCAGTGCGCGAAACAAAAAAGGGAGATAACTAAAAAATTAGCTATGCAAGAGTTGTCATTCTTGTGCGCGACACACCTTCAGGTCGTGGTCTATGCATGTGTGAAGTTTCATGAAAATATTCCAAAGGGTGGTGGAGTTATGCTCCGGACACGAAATCAGTGCGAGAAACAAAAAAGGGAGATAACTAAAAAATTAGCTATGCAAGAGTTGTCATTATTGCGCGCGACACACCTTCGGGTCGTGGTCTATGCATGTGTGAAGTTTCATGAAAATATTCCAAAGGGTGTTCGAGTTATGCTCCGGACAAGAAGTGTCTGCGGCGGACGCGCGCGCTGTCAAATCCATAGTATCCCCCGACGGAGTCATTTTGGGAAAAATCAATGATTACTCCCTCAAAGTATACTTTGCAATGTTGATGAAATCGGCTACTGGTATTGAAGTCCAGTGCCCTAACCTCCAAGCTACAATCCATTCCCAACAGAGATTTATAATTTTCTCCATTCCCAACAAGAGATTTATAATTTTCTCCATTCCCAACATAGATTTATAATTTTAGAGACAAAGGCCATATGAAATCAGTGATCAGCCTAGTCCCTGATCAGGGCCTTGGCTGTTTATCAGTCAGTTATTTAAGTATCCTATTCTGGGCTAAACCAGGAATATCGTGATTCTGGTAAGGATGAATACTTTAGTTAAATTACAAAACTGTGGCTAGCGAACAACGAGTTGATAAAGGTTCATGCCCTACTAACTGTCTACTGACTCAGAGAGTGGGAAATAAGACAATTTTAATTTGAAGGCCGAGAAGGTCTGATAAATAGCGAGTATTCAAGATTGTACGACCCCTGTAGTCCAGAATCCTACCTCAGTATGCCTGAAGCAGGGAGCCACGCCCTGTATGGCGGTGATAGTCAGCGGCAGGCCGGCGAGAGTGCGCACCAGTTTACATATGTCGTCGTACGCACGATTCACGGCCGCACTCTGCTCCTCCCCGGTACCGTACGGTAGGGAACCGGCGCCCGATTTCACCGGTATGTGCAGTAGGCTGTCTGTCTGGCCAGCTATGTAACACACACTGGCGCCGGGTATACCCGCATGTCTGGAAATGGAGTACAGATTGTGACATGTGTACATATTCTCTCTAGCTTATGACCAATGATCGTGACTGCAGAAAATGGGGCTTATGGCATTTGTAAATTGCCATAGTTCTGACCTGTGGCTGTGACTGGAGAAATAGGACTTATAGCATTGTTTGTTTGTTTATTGGAGTTGAACAGCCTATCAACAGCTATGGCCATGTAAGGCCGGACAAACGCTTTCGATTCCGTTTTAACCTGCTGCATTGGGGGGAAAATCCCAAAATTAGAACGGAATATTTGCACCAAGAAAAAATATATTCAGCCCTGAAATTAGAATAACATAGTTTGACAAAAAACATGATAATCGTCGTCTTAGCAGAAGATTCTAATGTGCTACCAATACATATTTATTGGGGAAAAAACATATTTTGATGTGTTATTGGTTACCGCATTGCATCGCCTAAAATTTATTTTGCACATATAATTAGTAACAACGCATGCACGTTTCGTGAAAAGAAAGTGTGCGATTTATGAAAACCCGCAAGTAAAGTCGGTATTTTTTAATCAATTTCTTTTGAAAATGATTGCTAATTACGACAATTTTTTATCTCAAAAGCTTGGATATGTCGATATATTTGGCTCAGACCGGTCAACTTCGAGATAACAAGAATTAGTTGTAGTTAGAAAATCATCCACAGAAAATATGACAAAGAAGTCACAGGGAAATTAATGTAATTTGGTGCTAGGTATATATTATAAAGAACTATTTGCATTTTACCTTTCGAGTATATAGTGGACAATTTTCTCACAGACGACGCGCTTGCGGCTGGCGGTGACTTTGTCTGCCCAGAGGACCGCCTCACAGATCGTGCCGTCCTGGAACCTCCGCAGCTCCGACTTACTGCCCCAGAATTCTTGGAAGTCTGCCGCCTGTCGATTGGCAAGGCAGATATGAAAAACAGCCAACGACAAGATCCATTTCGTGCTTATGATAAGGTCAAGGTTTACTATCTTGAACTGCGTACTACAGATACTTTAAGTAGGGTCGGGTTTGGGTAAACCTAGTCATTTAATCGTGGCCTGACCAGACCTTCAATAAATCGTGTTCACTAGTGCTGCACTCCACGTTAATGTATAAACATGTTTCACGTCGAAATAGGCACAAATTCCCATTCAGCTACATGCAGAAGATACAGCATAAATACATTTTCGTCCAGAAACTGGCACAAGAAATTTGCGCCGGTTACTAGACGAAAAACATGTTTATGTAATGGCTTGAAGTAGTACAAAGTGTCATCTCATCGGGGAACTGGTGCATTCTTTGACGCGAAACATTTTACTCTCATGTGGAGAGCAGGGGCCCGTTTCACTAAACTTCGTACAACTAAAATGTACGTAAGTGCAAATTTAGGATCTTCAATTGATGGATTTACATTTATTGAGCATAGGCTGCATATGCAATTGTTTACAAGAAAACATTGTTAATGTGCACTTTACAGACTATCATAATTTTGCAGTTACGAACATTTTAGTCGTACAAAGTTTGGTCAAACGGGCCCCAGTACCAGTGTCGTTGCTGTACATTTAGCTGGGCGAGAGACGACACAAACAAGACATTATTACCTACCTCGGATGTCTCTGCTGACGGCCCCTTGTCCAGAACATTGTAGGCGAACTCGCTGTCCAGCAGCAGGCCTATCGTCACCATCCCTGGGGCGCCCGGGCCCGGCGCGGGCTTGCTGATGTCCCACTGTAAAATGGGATACTACCGTAATGACCTAAATATGAGGCTGTGACAATGGGGCTTATGGGATTTGTGACCAGCGTATATACTAATAAGCACATTCCTGAAGCCTGATAATGATCTATATTGCTTGTTAGCAGCACGACATACGTTTCCTTGATGGAATGGCGAACAGTGAAAATCCTGATCAGACTGTGCGGATGCACAGGTTGATCTGGATCTACACTGGTGGCACTGCAGTACGAGACAAGCCATGTAATTTTGTACCTAAGAAGACGAGCGATATCTCATGACAATTATTTACAGAAACTTTGATATTTGATGACATTTACAGATAGGTAACTATTTTTTAAGAATTTGAACACAACTGCACATACGAGACGAGCCATGTGATTTTTTACCCAAGGAAAAAATATCACGTTTGAATCGAAACATCATGCCTATTTTTACCTATGACCTCTAAGTGAGAACTTGACCTTGGATCTAGGTAGTATTGAAAGAGACACATCGTATCATCATAGCAAACCTTTGTAGATAATAATTTGGAAATCCATGGACGGTTTTGAAGATACATGGCGGAAACAAAAGTTCATGCGCATTTTTTACCTTTGACAGGTTCAACATACATACAGCAGAAACAAAATTTCCAACAGACCAACCAGCGACTGACCAACAGACCAACCAGCGACTGACCAACAGACCAACCAGCGACTGACCAACAGACCAACCAGCGACTGACCAACAGACAAACCGACAGCTATATACCCTGACACCTAAAATGTTTTTGTTGGGGTATAATTACCATCTGCGGTGGAGCCAGTTTCATTTGTATGAGTTTCACCCGACTGCCCAATCCGGTGTTTAGCCTGTCCAGAATGGCCGGAACACATGCCTGTACGTAATGACCGCCCAGGTCCAATAGTCGTTCCCCGGCCGCCAGTTGATCAACGGCAAGTTCAAGGTCATCTGTCGGGCTTATACTGAAAATAAGCGAGAAGTCTCACCATTAAGATGCGAGTTCAAGATCATTTGTCTTGCTTATACTGGAAATAAGTGAGAAGGTCATCTGTCCTGATTATACTGGAAATAAGTGAGAACTCAAGTTCAAGGTCAACTGTCGGGCTTATACTGGAAATAGGTGAGAAATCAAGTTCAAGGTAATCTATCGGGCTTATACTGGAAACACACCACCGCCTGAGCTAATCCTGGCAATATTTGTAAATTGTTTTATTTCATGTTGGCCTTGTAATCAAGCAGCTTGATTGGCTGAGTCTGAGCTGTGATACAGCTCAGGCTCAGTCAATCAAACTGCTTGATTGTAAGTTGAGATTGTCAATAAATGTTCAGAAATGTTGACGTCTCGGCAAGATTAACGCAGGAGGTTGGGTAGGCAGGAGGTATCACCATTAAGTTGTCATTTCAAGGACATTTGTCGTGCTTATACTGGAAATAGGTGGAAAAATCTCATAAATCAGCTGTCTATCGATGAAACTGATAGCTGACGTTGAGTGGAAAGTTTGGCTGGTGACTAAGAAACGCAAGACTTACTGTATTAAATTCTCAAATTATGAAACGTGTAAGTACATTTTGATAAATAATTAACATGTTACCCTGCAATTAACCTTTATACCCCAAATGTTGGCCTGTAATTACTAATCATAATTCAATGAGCAAATACACACATCATGGGAAATACACACATCATGGGAAATACACACATCATGGAAAATACACACATCATGGAAAATACACACATCATCACATCATGGAAAATACACACATCATGGAAAATACACACATCATGGAAAATACACACATCATGGAAAATACACACATCATGGGAAATACACACATCATGGAAAATACACACATCATGGGAAATACACACATCATGGAAAATACACACATCATGGGAAATACACACATCATGGGAAATACACACACATAGAAAATACACACATCATGGAAATAAAAAAAATACACACATCATGGAAAATACACACCACATCATGGAAAATACACACATCATGGGAAATACACACATCATGGAAAATACAAAATACACACATCATGGAAAATACACACATCATGGGAAATACACACATCATGGGAAATACACACATCATGGGAAATACACACACATGGAAAATACACACATCATGGAAAATACACACAATCATGGGGAAATACACACACAATGGGAAATACACACATCATGGAAAATACACACATCATGGAAAATACACACATCATGGAAAATACACACATCATGGGAAATACACACATCATGGAAAATACACACATCATGGGAAAATACACACATCATGGAAAATACACACATCATGGAAAATACACACATCAATGGAAAATACACACATCATGGAAAATACACACATCAATGGAAAATACACACATCATGGAAAATACAAAACACATCATGGGAAAACACACAATCATGGGAAATACACACATCAGGGAAATACACACACATGGGAAATACACACATCATGGAAAATACCACACATCATGGAAAATACACACATCATGGAAAATACACACATCATGGAAAATACACACATCATGGAACATCATGGAAAATACACACATCATGGAAAATACACACACATGGAAAATACACACATCATGGAAAATACACACATCATGAAAATACACACATCATGGGACACACATCATCCTGGAAAATACACACATCATGGAAAATACACACATCATGGGAATACACACATCATGGGGAAAATTACACACATCATGGAAAATACACACATCATGGGAAATACACACATCATGGGAAATACACACATCATGGAAAATACACACATCATGGAAAATACACACATCATGGAAAATACACACATCATGGAAAATACACACATCATGGGAAATACACACATCATGGGAAATACACACATCATGGAAAATACACACATCATGGAAAATTGGAAAATACACACATCATGGAAAAATACAACATCTGGAAAATACACACATGGAAAATACACACATCATGGAAAAAATAACACACATCTAGTGGGAAATACACACATCAATGGGAAAATACACACATCATGGGAAATACACACATCATGGGAAATACACACATCATGGAAAATACACACATCATGGAAAATTGGAAAATACACACATCATGGAAAATACACATCATGGAAAATACACACATGGAAAATACACACATCATGGAAAATACACACATCATGGGAAATACAACACTCATCATGGAAAATTTGGAAAATACACATCATGGAAAACTACATAACATGGGAAAAATACACACATGGAAAATACACACATCATGGGAAATACACACATCATGGGAAATACACACATCATGGAAAATACACACATCATGGAAAATTGGAAAATACACACATCATGGAAAATACACATCATGGAAAATACACACATGGAAAATACACACATCATGGGAAAATACACATCATGGGAAATACACACATCATGGAAAATACACACATCATGGAAAATACACACATCATGGGAAATACACACATCATGGAAAATACACACATCATGGAAAATACACACATCATGGGAAATACACACATCATGGGGAAATACACACATGGCATGGGAAATACACACATCATGGAAAATACACACAATCATGGAAAAATACACACATCTGGAAATACACACATCATGGGAAAATACACACATCATGGGAAATACACACAATCATGGGAAATACACACATCATGGAAAATACACACATCATGGAAATACACACATCATGGAAAATACACACATGGGAAAATACACACATCATGGAAAATCACACATCATGGAAAATACACACATCATTGGGAAAATACACACATCATGGAAATACACACATCATGGGAAATACACACATGGAAAAAACTACACACATCATGGAAAATACACACATCATGGAAAATACACACATGGGAAAATCATGGAAAATACACACATCATGGAAATACACACATAATGGGAAATACACACATCAGGAAAAACACACTCAGGGATGGGATACCACATCATGAAAATATACAACATGGAAAATACACACAGGAAAAATACACACACATGGAAAATACACACATATGGAAAATACACACATCATGGAAAATCACAATCATGGAAAATACACACACATGGAAATACACACAACTTCATGGAAAATACACACATCATGGGAAATACACACATCATGGAAAATACACACATCATGGGATACACACATCAAGGGAAATACACACATCATGGAAAATACACGACACATGGGAAATACACACATCATGGAAAATACACATCATGGGAAAAAACACACAATGGGAAAATACACACAAAACATGGGAAAATACACACATCATGGGAAATACACACACATCATGGGAAAATACTCACACATCAGGGAAAATACACACATCATGGGAAATCACACATATGGAAAATACACACATGGAAAATACACACATGGGCATACACACATGGAAATACACACATCATGGAAAATACACACTCATGGGAAAATACACACAAAATCAGGGAAAATACACACATCATGGGAAATACACACATCATGGGAAATACACACATGGGATACACACATCTGGAAATACACACATCATGGGAAATACACACATCATGGAAATACACACACATGGAAAATACACACATCATGGGAAATACACACATCATGGAAAATACACACATCATGGAAAATACACACATCATGGGAAATACACACATCATGGAAAATACACACTATGGGAAAATACACACATCATGGAAAATACACACACAAGGGAAATACACACTCATGGAAATAACACACATCATGGAAAATACACACATCATGGGAAATACACACATCATGGAAAATACACACATCATGGAAAATCGTGTTATTTAAGTGATAAAATCATGGGCTGTTGTGTTTACTGGAGCATTTAAATTTCCCGTTCTGATGGTGTCAAAATTATATAAATAGCTAAATTGGGCTTTAGAATCAAAGATCATGTTATTCTATGTAATTTTGTCCCAATTCATGGAAAAGCAACGTTGCCGGTCAATAATATGATATTATTGACAATGCCATGGAAATTAATGACCGTGACGTTCAACAAACTTTAACCAATCAACAACGTCCCGCGACGTCACGTGGGGCTAATGTAATGTATTGTGGTGTAAACGCAATGGGCGTTGAATTTATGGAAGGTGTAAATATTAAGGGGTGAATGGACAACTTGATACTCACTGAAACATATGATCAAACTTCTGTGTGAACTCGACTGTCTTCATAAAGAGCATGTCGAAGCAGTCGAGGCTTTTATCTTCCAGAATATCCATGGCCAACTCTGCTTCATGCTTTACCTGACACAGAAATGGAAATGTGAATATTATATTTATACGTAAATGTGCAAGTTGTATGTTGTTGACTTATAGTTCGCGCTACTTTCTAAGCCAATCACTGGCCTGTATGGAGCTACACTTATTTCACATATTGCAAGATTTAACCCCAATAAGTTACATATTACCAGATTTAAACATTAATTATTTGACAGGAAATGGAAAATCAATACACGGATGGGAGATGCATAGTAAAATTTGGCTGAACTATAAATATGTTATTGTGCACACATTAGACTTTTAAGGAACTAAATGCTGTGGTCGCTAGCGCTCCCTCGCATTTAATTCCTTAAAAGTCCAATATGTGAACAATAACTTATACATATTTTAATTTTTCATTTCATGCTTATATTGAACCATCGATATCGGTATTGAAGTTCAACCCATTAGTCTATCAAGCCATCCAAGCCACATACATTATGCCATCAGATTGTCGTCAGTCGGAAACTAGCATCAGGGAGAGGTCCGAGACAAAACAAGAATGCAGGGTTTTCAATAGCGACTCTTTGGGGGCAGTGTGACCCTTGAAATCTGGGGCCTGTTTCACTAAACTCTGTACGACTAAAATGTTTGTAAGTGCAAATTTAGGATCGCCTGGAAATTTCAATTGATGGATTTACATTTATTGAGCATAGGCTGCATATGCAGCCTATGCTCAATAAATGTAAATCTAATAATTGTTTACAAGAAAATATTGTTAATGTAAACTTTACAAATTTGCAACACAAAACATACTAAAATTACATTTTGCTCTTAAATTTAGTCATTATTGACCATTTTGATCCTTGAGTTCCAGAGGCTATTGAAAAACCTGAATATCTATCTGGAAAAAAAAAGTGGGATATGCTTGTCCTGTGGGTGAGTAACACATACGCTGGTGAAAAAGTGAAAGTGAAAGGGTTTAACATTCCAGCAACTGCTAAGGTCACATAGAGACGGGACCACCATTAAAAGTCTCATCCGACAGACCAGTGGGATGGAAATACAATGAAAGTATTTTTTGTTGCCCTATGCAAGGTATGAACCCCCAACCTCCGGATTAGAAGTCAGGGGGTCGTTTCACTAAAGTTTCTACGACTAAAATGTTTGTAAGTGCAAAATTATGATAGTCTCTAAATTTCATAATAACAATGTTTCATTGTAAACAATTATTGGATTTACATTTATTGAGCATAGGCTGCATATGCAGCCTATGCTCAATGAATGTAAATCCATCAATTGTAATTTCCAGACGATCCTAAATTTGCACTTACGAACATTTAATTATACAAAGTTTAGCGAAATGGGCCCCTGGTGTCCTAACCCCTAGTCCACATTCAATCCCTCATACCCTGTGAAAAGTGAATTTGTTCATGGATGAACACAGGTTCAGGTATCCGGTGGGGTCGACAAAGACGACGTCAAACCGCGAGTGGAAGTCCACGATATTGGGCATGTTGGGGTCAGCGGTGTCTGTACACAGGGTTATCCCTTCTCTGGTCCAGTCAGCCTGCGCTGAAAGGTGCAATACACACATGAGACGAGCCATGTGATTTTCTATCTAAAACGATGTGCATTTTTTCATAAAAAAATATTTTACAAAACTTTCATATTTTTCAATAAATGACTGAAAGTTTAAAAAATGTTCATAGCAAATGTTCTGAACATTTCAACTGTTGATGTTATTGACTTAAAATATCTTAAATTTTGTAAATTTTCATCGTAAATTTTGTAAACATCTTTATTATAGCATTTTTACTGCTCAGTTTGATTATTTTCAAATTGTTGCGAGTATTTTGCACTCCCACATTTGAAAATCAATGCGTATTCAGCTAAAAATGACGAGTAAATTACACCAATACCGGCCTTATCTGGAGCTCTCATTAATTTGGTATTTACCGAGCCATCGTAGTGTGTTCCGCATCACCTGGTAGCTGCTCATGTGCAGGTTGAGTTTGCGCTGTGAGAGGAGGTACGTCACAAACATGCTCATTATAAACCCAGTGTAACCTCCGTAACCCTGTAATGTAGAAAGTCACTATTGTTATATATAGTATTAGTATATAGTTGGGAAGTGCAGTGGAACCGCTCTAAACCGGACACCCTGGGAGGTCCCCAGGGTGTCCGGTTTAGAGATGTTTCACTACAATTCCGATGTAAGAGCACTGAAACACATGCATGTGTGCATTGCAATCATGATCACTGATAAACATCAGAGATATTTGACTGTGAAATATGTCATAATTTAACACATCGATGTGGCAAGGATGTTCGTTTAGAGGTTCCACTGTACTGATATTCAATGAATATATGCCCGTCAGCGATTGGTCAGTAAACAAGAGATAACTCTCTGGAAAAAGTTGAAATTCAACAGGGTTTTTCCTCTTGCTATAATATACATGCACAGCACATTTGGCTATATGCACTGATTATCAAAAGTGGGAGTACAAAATACGCATTGATTTTCAAATTGAGTAGTAAAAATATTGTAACTAAGTTGAAATTTACTATTAAACAGAAAACCAATAATTCATTTATAAAAGTAAATACACATTGAATTTGAAATCTGGTGGTATAAATAGAGAATAGTAGGTTAGTGCCGTGAATGGGAAAAAATATCTGGCAAGGCTCAGGAAACGGGATGGGCGAGGCTCTGCCGAGCACATCCCGTTTCCGTGCCGCGCCAGATATTTTTCCCATTCACGGCACTAACCTACTATTCTATTTATCCCGTCAACACCTACAAATGGCTGTAAAATGCAAAAATTGTATTGACTCGATATCAAAAATGTTTACGGCACCGTGTTTCACGGCACATACGCACTGTGTTGACGGGATAATACTCTTTAGATACAAAACTTATCTGGAGCGCTGATACTAAAACAGCATTTTATCATCTCACCTGTGCCAGCTGTCGTTGTCTCAGCCAGACTTTGAGCAGCATGACGCCCTCCTGTAGACTGTGTGACGTGGTGGCCAGTCGTGCCAGACATTCGTGGTTTGTGTGTACAGTCAGATCCTCCAGGATACAGCTGTTGTAGTGCGGCGTCGCCGCCATATCTGTAACAGAGACTGAAAATCTGGGGACCGTTTCACTATTAATGTAATAGCGCAAAACGACCAGGAAACAGTTAGCAGAACCACAGACAAATATATCTAATGACCAGACAAACAATTACCCTGACTATTAACCACGGAACACCAGGGCGTTTCACTACACTTTGTGCGACTAAAATGTTCCCAAGTGAAAACTTATGATAGTCTGTAAATTTCACATTAACCATGTTTTCTTGAAAACCATTATTCGATTTACATTTATTATCCTATGCTCAATAAATGTAAATCCATCAATTGAAATGACGGTCCTAAATTTGCACATACAAATATTTTAGTCTAGTCGTACAAACTTTAGTGAAACGGGCCCCAGGTGTTGTAAAGTTATAAATCAATCAATTGAAATTTCTAAGACAATCCTAAATTTGCACTTATGTACATTTTAGTCGTACAAACGTCGTGAAACGGCCCCCTGTAACACCGACCGATGTGTGTACCCTCGACATGAGTGTTGTTGAGAAAAACATTTGCAAAACTCCAAAGTTTGGAAGATAATCTCTGAAGCTGGGTTCGAATAAAAATATACAATTGGAGTTTTATGTCCGCTCAACCGCAAGTTCACATACACACACGAATGTACCCGTATGGGAGAAGTACCAAATTTTCAGTACTGAAATTGCAAATGAAACTCAGAAAGACAGTGTCCTGATCTGGTGCCAGGCACCCTTACTACACCGGATCAGTTGGCCCCAGATGTGAATCCCGGTAAGGTACGAATCCATACCAATGGATTCATTGTTAGAATATGTGTACTCTCTCACCTCCAAGAAACATGTAACCAGGGCTCCAGATAAGGAATTAGTAATCGAGTATTGTCACTCCTTCATTTCTGAAGCAATTGGGTATTTCAATATTTTAATTGGGTAAAATAAAATCACACTACTGTTTACACATCAACAGACAGCAATTATTGAATAGTTTGCTTCGAAATGAAAACATGTCTTGGCATTTCATTAGAATTGTCTCCTTGGAGACAATTCTAATGAAAAACCAAGATGTGTTTTCATGGAAAATAATAAAAATATGCTATATTTGTTGTCTGTTTATTGTTTTCTGTAGCATGATGAAGGTACCACAAATTTGTTATTGCTTTTTGATACACGCTACTTCTGATTTAAATTGGGTTTTTGGCAATTTTAATTGGGTATTTACGCAAATACACAGCTTATCTGGAGCTCTGCATGGAACACCAATCGGTGTACCCAGAGACATGTGTAGTCAAGACAGGAATTGCAAAACAATAAAAGTCGAAAATCCACGACCTATGGGTCAAATTTAATATATATCGAACTGATTCTGTGCATCGACACGAGAAGTATTCTGCATGTCCTTATTATGTACATATGTGCAGTATGATCTGGGTCTGCACAGGTCACAATGACAGACAAGTCATTTCACAGTCACCTGGTATAGTTTCGCTCTCCTGTCCATGGAACCACTGCGAGCGCACGTTATTCTTGCCGGGATCAAACCGGTTCAGTCGGAAGCATCCGCCCTCTGGTATGGCGTGTAGATGAATCTTCACGCTCTTATAGCCCTCCACTGGTGGTGGTACAAAATAATTATATAACTCCTTACACTGCTGAATTAAATTTTGCCTGCTGTTTATTTTAATTTCACATTTGGTTCAAGAAAAACATGATTTGACAATACTTTAGAATCATTTCCATCGGATAATACATTTTCACGTCTTAGCATGTATATGCTATGAAACCCCACGTTAAATTTGAACATGTCCAAAACAAACGTGGCGGGATCAATCATCGGTACATGCATAGCCGTATGTTTAAATAAATTTTAACCCTCATAATGCTGAATTAAATTTTGTCGTCCGCTGCTTATTTTTTATATTCCATTGCTGTCATCAGAAAATTTTTCTGACCACATTAGAATCATTTCCAAAGGAAATGGATTCTAAAGTGCTGTCAGATAATCTTTTTATCGAGAAAGAAAACAAAATATATACAAACAACAGCAGACAACAATTTCCTGCGTTCTAAGGGTTAATATGGCAACGTAGTAATACTTATAGTCTGTTTCACGAAAGCTGCCCAAATTTTACGGCCATATAAACAATTCAAAAACCATATTGTTTTCGATAATATTAAATTAAAGGAAAATTTAAGAATGAGTCTTCTTTTTATTTCGTGATATTTGGTCAAATATTGATTTTATTGCGAAAACAAAATTTCCCCATGTTAAATCCCCATAGACATCTTCACTCCTCCGTAAAGATGTCTATGGGGATTTAACATGGGGAAATTTTTTTGAATTTCAGAAATACTGCACCGATTTTTAAAATTTAACTTTTGTTTTCTTAGTTAGATCATTTCCAAGCTATCTAGTCAGGTTTTGGAGTCAATTTCCAATTTTTTTTGTTTTTTGACTCCTCCCACACTTCCTTACCTCTTTTTCCCCCATGTTAAATTCCCATAGACAAATCAATTTTTCGTAATAAAATCAATATTTGACCGAATTTCACGAAATAAAAAGAAGGCTCATTCTTAAATTTTCCTTTAATTTAATATTATCGAAAATAATATTGTTTTTGAATTGTCTATATAGCCGTAAAATTTGGGCAGCTTTCGTGAAACAGACTATAGCCCTCAATACCGGACAGTGGGACTGGGGCTATACACTGGGAGGTTTTCAACAATAGTTTGCTTTCAATCCAATCCAAACTAGAAATGGACGCTTGTCGACAAGCGCATGTGTATCCCCCTCCCCAGATACACAAGTAGTTTGAAAAAAGGGTGTTCGAGTTATGCTCCGGAGACAAAATCAGTGACGGAAAAACAAAGGGAGATAACTAAAGAATTAGTGATGCAAGAGTTGTCATTCTTGCGGGACACACCTTTAGGGTCGTGGTCTATGCATGTGTGAAGTTTCATGAAAATATTCCAAAGGGTGTTCGAGTTATGCTCCAACACGAAATCAGTGCACGAAACAACAAAGGGAGATAACTAAGAAATTAACGACGCAAGAGTTTGTCATTCTTACGTGCGACACACCTTTGGGTCGTCTTCTATGCATGTGTGAAGTTTAATAAACTAGAAAATGTGTTCATAGAACACGGATGTCCCACATATCGCTTTGATAATAAATGAGGCCAAATTGCAAGTCAAAATTTTCTTTTACCTGAGCGTTAAAGTTTTTGAAGCACCAAGTATGTGACCTTCACCCTGGGCTTGGCGGGGGCAGGACAGGGCACAGGGCGGTAGAGGACCATTAGAGCAATGCATATATGAAATATGAAGCTGATCCGTGAAAGAAAACAGAAATTATAAGATATTTACCTGAGCGTTAAAGTTTTTGAAGCACTAAGTATATGATGTTAACCCTGGCTTGGCGGGGGCGGGACGAACGTGGATTTGGCACAGGGCGGTAGAGGACCATTAGAGCAAACGCATATATGAAATATGAAGTTGATCCGTGAATGGAAAGAAAATTATAAGATATTTACCTGAGCATTAAAGTTTTTGAAGCACCAAGTATGTGACCTTGACCCTGGGATTGGCGGGGGCAGGACGAACGTGGATTTGGCACAGGGCGGTAGAGGACCATTAGAGCAATGCGTATATGAAATATGAAGATGATCCATGAAAGAAAACAGAAATTATAAGATATTTACCCGAGCGTTAAAGTTTTGAAGCACTAAGTATGTGACCTTGACCCTGGGCTTGGCGGGGGCAGGACGAACGTGGATTTGGCACAGGGCGTAGACGACCATTAGAGCAACGCGTATATGAAATATGAAGTTGATCCGTGAATGGAAATAAAAATTATAAGATATTTACCTGAGCGTTAAAGTTTTTGTTTTTGAAGCACCAAGTATGTGACCTTGACCCTGGGATTGGTGGGGCAGGACGAACGTGGATTTGGCACAGGGCGGTAGAGGACCATTAGAGCAATGTGTATATGAAATATGAAGATGATCCATGATCCATGAAAGAAAACAGAAAGTATAAGATATTTACCCAAGCGTTAATGTTTTTGAAGCACTAAGTATGTGACCTTGACCCTGGGCTTGACGGGGGCAGAACGAACGTCGATTTGGCACAGGGCAGCAGAGGACCATTAGAGCAATGCGTATATGCGTGTTCGAGTTATGCTTTGGATACAAAATCAGAGCACGAAACAACAAAGGGAGATAAGTAAACAAGAATTCCGCGGAATCAGATGCCTCGCCTTGTCCCGCCTTGACCTCGAGCCTGGGCCCGAAAGCAATTTTCACTGGCCGAACATATTATACAATTATTGACTAGTGAACCATAGAATATCAGATTATATTCTATGGCTCACTATCAATAATTGTTTTATTATATGATAATAGTCTGTATATAGCACTTACGACCTTATGCTACTAGACAAAAATTGAAAAAGAATTTGAAAAAAAAAATGAAACAAAAAAAATGGAAAAAAAGTTTAAAAAATTAAAAATAATAATGCTTGCTACTGGAGCCCAGAATTTTTTTTAAATAGTCCTATATTTATCTACATATATCTGCACAGGTCCACATAATGCCACAATATTTTCAACACAGTTTACGGAAATGTAATATAATCATTTACCTGTATAAATTACCTGTAAGTGGTCAGTGGTCAGTTGCACATGCTAGCACATGTACAGGTGAATAGTCTGTATATAGCACTTACGACCTTCTGCTACTGGACAAAAATTGAAAAAATAATTTGAAAAAAAAAATGAAAAAAGAAAAATGGAAAAAAAAAGTTTAAAAATAATAATGCTTGCTACTGGAGCCCAGATTTTTTTTCCAGTCAAATTGAAAAAATAATTTGAAAAAAAATAAAAAAAAAATGAAAAAAAATAATGAAAAAAAAAAAAAAAAAAAAATGACAAAAAAAAAAAGTTTAAAAATAATAATGCTTGCTATTGGAGACCAGATTTTTTTTTTAATAGTCCTATATTTATCTACATATATCTGCAGAGGTCCACATAATGCCACAATATTTTCAACACAGTACCCAATGTAGTGATTTACCTTACCTGTATAAATTACCTGGTCAGCAGTGGTCAAGCAGTGGTCAAGCATGGTCAAGCAGTGGACATCTGCACATGCTAGCCCATGCTTAGCACATGGTTCTCCCAGTTTCTATTGTTTCTCTACTACAGGTAAAAGGTGTACAGAGCACACGAGAAAAGGTATACAGAGCAGACGAGAAAACAGGTCTTCATGCATTATTGTCCAGTTTGTAGAGTGCGCAAAACAAAAAAGGGAGATAACTGAAAAATTAGCTACGCAAGAGTTGTCATTCGAGTTGCGCCTGACCACCCTCCCCCGGGACGTGGTCTATGCATGTGTGAAGTTTCATGAAAATATTCCAAAGGGTGGTCGAGTTATGCTCCGGACAGGAAATCAGTGAGCGAAAACAAAAAAGGGAGATAACTCAAAAATTAGCTATGCAAGAGTTGTCATTCTTGTGCACGACACACCTTCGGTTCGTGGTCTAATTGAATGTGTTAAGTTTCATAAAAATATTCCAAAGGGTGGTCGAGTTATGGTCAATCAGTGCGCGCAACAAAAAAGGGAGATAACTAAAAAATTAGCTATGCAAGAGTTGTCATTCTTGTTGCGCGACACACATTCGGGTCGTGGTTCTATTGCATGTGGTGAAGTTTCATGAAAATATTCGGAAGGGTGGTGGAGTTATGCTCCGGACACGAAATCAGTGCGAGAAACAAAAAAGCGAGATAACTAAAAAATTAGCTATGCAAGAGTTGTCATTCTTGTGCGCGACACACCTTCGGGTCGTGGTCTATGCATGTGTGAAGTTTCATGAAAATATTCCAAAGGGTGTTCGAGTTATGCTCCGGACAAGAAGTGTCTGCGGCGGACGCGGACGCGGCGCGCTGTCAAATCCATAGTATCCCCCGACGGTAGTCTGGGGGATACAATTATCATTATTAAAATATTTACATGCTTGTTTGAAAATACAGTCTAATAAATATGGGTAAACCAAGAATGGGCGATGTCTCAAAGTACCCAACTGGCATATAAAAATGATGAATCTTTTTGAAGTTACCCAAAATGTTGTATACCTTTCATAGTCACTACGAGGATTGGCTTCATGTGGTTTCCATGGTGATACATAAACTTCAAGTCTTCCACCGTATCTATTCGGTTGAGTTTGCGGGCAATAAAACTCAGGTAGAGTGCCCGTTTCCGCAGGTAACGATGGTTCATGTAGTCCTGGCTGTCAAAACATGCCTGAAATGTAACATAGGTGCTGCCATGCTGTTAAGATGGCTCAGATGTTCAATATGAAACGCCATGTGATTTTGTACCTACGAACATGTGCGATATCTCATGAAAACTACTGTCTGTTTCACGTTTTTCGGCCGATTTTTGGCTATTAAACACATTAAATCTAAAAAATATTTAAATGTAAGTACTTTTTCAACAATAACAAAAAAGTCACCCTCCCATTTTTTTTTGTTTTATGAAATTCCATCAAATATTGATTTTACAGCTAGATAGCATGGAAATGATGTAACTAAGAAAACAAGTTAGATTTGAAAATCAATCCAGAAATAAAAAACTATTTAACAATTTTTTTGGAAATAATATCAATATTTTATGGAATTTCTTCAATAATCTTTTTTGGGGAGGGCGACTTTTTTGTTATTCATGCAAATATATATATATATTTAATATTTAATATGTTTAATAGCCGAAAGTTTGTCGACGGCAAAACGTGGAACAGACAGTAGATGGCTGTGGCACGCATGTCGCGCCTGCCGCGTCTTTGATAGTATATTGAAAAAAGTTAACCCGGACACAGACCATATGTACACCAATGTGCTGCAAGCGGGCGCGACAATTACTTACAAAAATTATGATATTTTCAGTAAATGACATAAGACGACAAAATTTTCATAGCAAATGAAAATTTCGTCATCTTTCGATGTGATATTTAACTAGTAAACGAGTATCAACTACAGTGCGACCCCGTTAGTACACGGAAGTCCGGCGACGTACAACCTTCCGTGTTGCTTATCCGAACCGTGCTATATCCGTTCTCGCCCAAGACGCATCATAATGTCAACAAAAAATACATGTACACACACTGTGACTGCGAACGACGTCGTCAATGCCTATAATATGCCATAAGTTTTCACTGTTATCTTCACATGTAATAAATATATTGAATCCAAGAATTGTTAACGTCATGTTTTATTTATTCATCATGTTCATGTAGAATGTAGATCTACGCAGGTCTGTGCAATCCATTATTGTAAACGCGTGTAGAAAAAAGTGCATTCGATGACGCAATGACCCAATGACCGATATCCTGTTCCATCAGCTGCAACGTCACGTGACAAGCTCGTGCGTTGCAATCTGTGTTTACTCATATGATGAGCACAGGTGGAAGACTCGGACCTGTGACACCAAAATAAATGCCTATTAAAATAATCCCATTATCCCACCCACCTGGTATCGTACTGTACATGACGTTAATAATAGAACGAGATCAAGTGGGTGGGGTAATGGATATTTCTGTAATGGTCATTTTCTTTGTGTCACACGTCCGACTATTCCACCTGTGGGTTTGAGTACGCACAGAGTTAACCCTTTCAACACCACAGACCTGTATAGACATGTTTTGCCCGACGTGTTATAATATTGCGCCAGTTCATGAGGTAATCAGGCTTATCACGTGAGATTTTCGACGAAGATGAATCTGATAATAGTGTACATTTTCTGTAAACGATATCGAATGTTGACGAATATTAAATTAGTAATTATTACGCATTTGCTCTGAAAATGTTATCAACTTTCCGATATATTTGCAGAAAAAAGTCGAATCATTCTCGGCGAAAATCTCAGTTATATAATAAAGTTGATTATCTCATGCACTGGCTCAATTATGATGTAGCGAAACAAGGCCAGTTGTCACGTGTACATGCGCCGGGAGCGTGGGCAGTGCTGTAACAATTTAGTTAATCTGGGTCGAGTTAATCTGCGCGACTGATACGCGATCTCCGATTGGTCAGCCTTTACACCTAATTAATGTTCCACCAATGGTGAGCGCGAACGCATTCCGGAAAAATGAAATCGAGCACATAACAATTAGCACTGCTTTGTTACTGGGACCAATAATTGATCTTATTCCCAGTTTGCTCGGGTTAATTTACGAAATGTGCAAACGTGATTTTGATATACAAATAGGCAAACAATTCGGGAGACAAGGCACAACCGTGTACTAACCGAAATCGTGTTATAGTGAAGCGTGTACTAACGGGGTCGCACTGTATACTAAGAATAGCAAAACAATTGAAGGGGTCAGTGGAAGAAGGGGACTTAGCCCACTTCCTCCATTGATCACTTCAAGTACCTTTGGCATCTCGGCAACAAGGTCCACGTGTACGTGAGGTTTGACACACATCTGCAGCGGGAAGCTGCCGGTCACCTTGACCTCTGTGGGCGGGATGAACTGGAACTTGCCCTTCACGGTCAAGGGCTTCTGGACGATCGGCACGCGACATATCTTCTTCTTTAGCCACTTCTGGTCTTGTAACTGATATAATTGTTACGGTATATATTCTTACTGTCTGTTCCACACTTTGCTGCCGACAAACGTTTGGCTATTAGACATATTTTATAAATATATAAAATATATAAATATAAGTACTTTTTCATCGATAACAAAAAAGTCCCCCTCTCCAATTTTTTTTTTATTTAATGAAATTCCTATGGGAATTTAACATGGGGCTAAAAGAATGACCACGAGGGTCGAAAAACAAAATAAATTTGGAAATATTTGACGAAATTTCACGAAATAAAAAGAAGGCTCGTACTTAAATTTTGATAAAATTTAATATTATCGAAAAAAATATTGTTTTTGCATTGTTTATAACCGTAAAATTTTGGGCATGTTTCGTGAAACAGACAGTATGTCACACTCTATTTGTTAGATGACGGATGTCCCTTAGGTGCTGCACTTCGCGTCGGGCGTAAAATGTTTCACGTTGAAATAGGCGTAGCATTCCTGATGAATTCCATAAACACATTTTTTGTCTAGTAACCAGCGAAAGAAATTTGCAGCTAGACACAAATGTGTTTATGCGATAGCTCTAAGTCAGGGCTCCAGAAAAGGAATTAGTAATTGAGTATTTTCACTCCATCATTTCTGAAGCAATTTGGTATTTCAAAATTTTAATTGGGTAAAATAAAATCACACTACTGTTTACACACCAACAGACAGAAATTATTGAATAGTTTGCAACGAAATGAAAACATTTTTAATTAAATATCAAGATGTGCAAGAAAGAAAAATATGCTATATTTGTGATCTGTTTATTGTTTTCTGCAGCATGATAAAAGTACCACAAAATTGTTATTGCTTTTTGATACTCGCTACTTCTGGGTTTTTGGCCATTTAATTGGTTATTTAAGCAAATATGCAGCTTATCTGGAGCTCTGCTAAGTAGAGCTGAGTGGCATCTCTTCAGTAAACTGGTTCATTTTTCGACATGAAACATTTTACGCTGGCATGGAGTGCCGCACCAGTGATATACGATCCGTGTATATCGAGTTTCGCCCAAGTGTCCTGTTTAGACAGCCCCCGACTGTACCTCGTGTTTCTTCCCCGTGGGGAGCCCCTGCAGGATGGTGGTCAGCTGGTCTGTGGCTTTCCCCAGCACGGCTCGCCGCTGGTCCCTCACCCTCACCTCCGTCAGTAACTCGCTGATCTACATTCGTGAAAAATACATGCAAATGTTTTTTTTTCACTTTTGGAGGAAGGGGGTCAGTGCTTTTAGGAGGGGGAACTGTGACGCAAGATTGACAATACTAGAGGATTTTTCTGCATCTATTATCAAATAAACGGTCAAATACGGTGTTTTATCTACTTTTTTGCAATAGCTGTTATTTCATAAAAATTAATTAGTCATCCAATGATGATAAACAAGTAAAATCGGAAAAAGCGGAGTAATTGAGAGGGAATATTTTTCTGAAGTGGGAAAAAAAAAAGAGATACTTTTTCGAGGGGAGAATGGGGTCTTATTCTCTGGATATTTGGTTGACACTGATGAAAAGTCACCACAATATTTCCTCGACTATGATGATTACGAGCCTTCAGGGATGCGTGTTCTGTTCCTGGGGCACGTTTCACTATTAAAGCTCTGTACGACAAAAATGTTTGTATGAAGATTTCTATAAATTCACATCACACATTAACCCTTAGACCGCTACACACAACAATTTATGCTGTTGCTTTTATATCTTGCCTTATTTCTCAATAAAAACATGTTTTGACAGCACTTCAGAATCATTTCCAATGGAAATGATTCTGAAGTGCTGTCAAAACATGTTGTTAATTATTCTAATGTGCTGTCAAAGCACGTTTTTGATGATAAAAATGGAAAATAAACTGCAGGCGACAAAAAAATTAAGAGCAGTGTAAGACTTAATGTGGTTCATTACTGCTACCATTTTCCACCTACATGTTGGGGTCAATACTCCGAGCAAGTCCACCAAACATTTTAACAAAATCGGACGCTAATGCAACATTTGTTGTACATTTTAGATTTGCTCTTATAAACTTCTTAATCAAGGTGGGGGATCACATGGTTTCCGAACAGCATGACGTCATGTTTTTTAGATGTGTTTACAGTACATTTCCTTTAATATCTTGCTAATGGAAGGACATATTTTTATGAAATATACCGCAGCAAATGCGGTACACATTGCTCTTTATTGTATAGGCTTTAATCTCATAATTATGTTGTCTTGACGAAGAATCGGTTACCGTAAATGTAAACAAGAAACGAGGTAAAGCCACGAAGGCCAGGTTTTTTCCAAGCATGCACACTTGGATAACATAATTATACCCACTTTGTGTAGACTAGATGGCCGTGGCCTGCATGTCGCCCCTTGGGGCGAGGCATGGACACTAAACAAATAGATATAGTAGATGGAAAAACTTTAACGAAAAAACTTTAACCGGACACACGGACGAACTTACATTTCGGACCTTAGGGGGTACTTGCTATATAAAAGATCAAAGGAAATACCCCGTAAGACACAATAGGCTTACGGGGTACGGATTAAGTTCCATTGTGTTCTAACCCTAACCCAATGTCTTAGGCCACGCCCCCTACCCCATAAGTACCCTAATGTGTGCCCGGACGTACGTACGGACGGACGGACGTATGCCAAAATGCCGACGATATCGCGCTTTCCGCAAGCGGGTGCGACAATGATGATAAACACCCATGTGAAGTATCAAGGTAATGGGTGAAGCAGTTGCAGAGATATAGTACACGAAAAAACTTTAACAAATAAATTCAAAGTAATTTGACCTTGACATTGCGCACAGGGGCCGCACGGTTGGGGGTTAGAGTGAAAATATGGATGATGATAAACACCCATGTGAAGTTTCAAGGTAATGGGCGAAGGAGTTGCAGAGATATAGTATAATAAAAAAGTTTTAACCAAAAAATTTAACCTGACGTACGTTAAAAAGTTAACGTTGAAAATGGCTAAGTCAATTACGTAGAAATAATAGGTGAAGGTAAAAAAATGGTCACATGTTGGATAGTTGTATGTGGTAGGCACCCCTTGGTTATGAAGCTGTGAAAGTGTGGTGGTCCTAGGTGGTACAGTACCAAAGAAATGGACTTAAACACGAAAACTTAACATTGTAAACGCGAAAAGTTAACATTGAAAATGGCTAAGTCGACTGCGTGGAAAAAATGGGTCAAGTTAAAAAAAAAAGGTAACATGTTGGATAGTGATATGTGGTGGGCACCCCTTGATATGAAGCTGTGAAAGTTTGGTGGTCCTAGGTGGTACAGTACCAAAGAAATGGACTTAAACACGAAAACTTAACATTGAAAACGCGAAAACTTAACATTGAAAATGGCTAAGTCGATTGCGCGGAAAAAATGGGTCAAGTTAAAAAAAAAAGTAACATGTTGGATAGTGATATGTGGTGGGCACTCCTTGATTATGAAGCTGTGAAAGTTTGGTGGTCCTAGGTGGTACAGTACCAAAGAAATGGACTTAAACACGAAAACTTAACATTGAAAACGTGAAAACTTAACATTGAAAATGGCTAAGTCGATTGCACGGAAAATATGGGTCAAGTTAAAAAAAAAGTAACATGTTGGATAGTGATATGTGGTGGGCACCCCTTGATTATGAAGCTGTGAAAGTTTGGTGGTCCTAGGTGGTACAGTAACAAAGAAATGGACTCGAACACGAAAACTTAACATTGATTGTGGACGCCGCCCGCCCGCCCAGCTTTCGCCAATCCAATAGCCTGGATTTTTTTTCAAAAAACCTGGCTAATAAAAACTAGAGCACGTGAATGTAAAAGAAATAAACGGTACTCGATTCTTTATGAAATTTATAAGTTATTGTAAAGAACTTTCAGAGCACCCATAAAACACATATGCCATCGTATTTGGTGCGCATCAAAATCCGTCCGTTTGTTAGGAAGATTTTAATGAAAATCTACTGTAAAAATGACGTTACAGATTACGTCACGTCGGAAAATCGAGTTTGGAAACCACGTGATCACACACCTAGTTCATTGCACGAAGTTTAATCAAACGGGGCCCCTACAATGTAGTTAGATGCATGCGGATTAATACTACATTTGTATATTACCCCCGAGTAATGTCCGGGTGTCGTGATATATGCAGTAAACCAATAGTGATAATTCAATTATTAATTCTGGCTGTGAGTGCAGTGCATAATTTAGTTGTGAAATGATATTACTACTCAATATTCATTGAATTAGTCTACAAATCAATAATTATGGTATTCTTCCTAGTATGTTCCACAACTTTCAGAGTATCATATTTATATTTTGAGATTACCTGCAGCCTAAACAATGTAGAATGGAATAGGTTCTCTGTTTCCTTCAACTGGTTCATTTCTTCGTTGCTGGGTGGCTTGTACAGATTACCTTTGGACAGGCGTGCTTGCTTCATTACTGGCTCGCTCGTCATCCTCCCTGGATGGCCACTCGATGTTTTGTGTTGCGAGATTCCCACATCACTCACAGAAATGCCTTCTTCCTGTTCGGAGCTTATGGCTCCTGCATCCCCCTGCAACATAGATAAATCCATGACAACAAAAGAGAACTCTGGGTAGGTGGAGACTAGGTGTGTAACGACAAGCCTACCTTACACTAAGATACGTATCGCAGAACTCCAGATAAGCTGCGTATTTGCTTAAATACCCAATTAAAATTGCCAAAAACCCAATTGAAATCAGAAGTAGTGAGTATCAAAAAGCAATGATAAAGAATTGTGGTACCTTTATCATGCTGCAAAAAACAATAAACCAACCACAAATATAGCATGTTTTTCTTATTTTTCCATGAAAACACATCTTGGTATTTCATTAGAATTGTCTCCAAGGAGACAATTCTAATTAAATGCCAGACATGTTTTCATTTAGAAGCAAACAATTCAATAAGTGCTGTCTGCTGATGTGTAAACAACAGTGTGATTTTATTTTACCCAATTAAAATTTTGAAATACCCAATTGTTTCAGAAATGATGGAGTGACAATACTCAATTACTAATTCCTTATCTGGAGACCTGGTATCGAGATACTTCGGTCAAGATATGATACATACTAGTGCCTCATTCACAAAATATATTTTCAATGGTCTATATATCAGAGGCGTCGGAAGCAAATTAATATTGGTGAGGCGGCAGTCGACCCGATTGATGCGAGGGAGTGCTAGGGGGGTCCGGGGTAATGTAGTGAGTATCCTGGTAATAAAATGTTAATTCGATTATGTAATTTCAAATGTAAAATATTGACTTTACCGATCGCGGGAACAGTGCCATTCCTGACAACTGACTGTAATATGTTGTTTGTTTATTTTTCTGTAATACATGTACATCAGTCTGCGAAATTAGCCGGGTGCCCGATGCCCGAGACGTGTAGAAATCGCGACGGACGTGTAAATTTTCCAATCTCACATGCCCGACGGGCACCTGTTTTAAAAACGCATAAACGTAATAAAACTGGACAGTAGAAATGTTTTTCTAAATTCTTTAAAATTACGAATTGTTTACACCGGAATTGAAAGTCGTCTAGAAGCGGACAGGTGTAAATTCGCGTTTTCGCTAACTGACCGGCCCTCTGACGAGTCGGCCGATCGATACCTCGGGTGCGGGTCAAAACGTACCCGATACCTCGCCCCCGGTATGACTAGAAACCGGAGAGGACCGGAAAGGAGATTTCTGTTTCCTCGCCCCGGGTCGTTTCGTCCTATTTTTTTTTGCATATGTGTTTATACTACAAGCCTATGACGAATTGGCAATGTCCGCTGACGTAATTACTGATGTTTTAATTAGAGATTGGCGAGCATTGTAAACCATGGTCAGACTACGCGAATCCACTGCCTGGTCTGGCCACTAATGCAATAAGCCGGGATTTGTCGGAGATCGAGACCCAATTCACATAAACACGTTTGTTGTGTCACTTTAGACTGTTTCCCGGTAGTATTGTTTCGCTAGGCTGCGCATCCAACAGGGTACCAGGCTGCGCATCCAACAGGGTACCAGTCTAGTGTGGACTACGTGACTGACGTCAGCAACCGCGTGTATTGATCTTTCATATGGCCTTGTGCCCCGCGGTGTGAAATTTACACGTAGTAATACACAATGTACTTGACAAGCGCGGTGTGTTTAAAGTCTTAGTCTTGTCACTGTAGACGAATCAGCATCGTGTAAACACAGTTTGCCAACTAATGATGGAGTTTTATGACTTGCGGAATTGCATTTTGCCTATTGGAATACACAACACGGAATACATATCGGGAATTACCATTAATGGCGTTATGCAATATTTTTCATGGAAAATGTTTAATGTCGCCAAAATGACACCGACCATACCGGGCAAGGTAAATATTTTGAACAGAGCGTTGTGTCAATGTACGCGAATGTAATCGATGACTAATTGGATACAACCAGTTTCAATTCAAATGATAGCGGCCAGATTGGAACGAAAGGAAAATAGCGATTGTGGTGCTATTTATTTTTGCCGACAAAAACTTGACATGGCCGCTGTTCACATACAAAAATGCCGTGTGGGAATGAAAATAGCTGGCCGCTGGTCGCAGTTCGGGGTGGTTGTTATTCCAAGGTCTTATAAAGAACAAAATTGGACGGGGGGATTTTTAACTGGCCGTTGTGGACAGGTGGTCGCTATTCCCAGGTGGTCGTTAGCACAGGTTTGACTGTATATATATTTATTGTAATTATTTAAATTAATTAATTTAAAACATTATACTCAATTTATTTTAATGTTAGCAATACAGGGATCATTTTACAGGGTGAAATTCTCTCCGTAAATTGTCTGACTTATTTTGATTTGAGGGAGAAGTAGTTTTTCACTATATAAAACATAAATTATTGTTTACTCATACGGCCATATTATAAGTATTACTAATAAATGTATAATATGCCACTTTATGTTAGTTACATATACTACTATACATTTAACTGCCAATAAGCGGGTAAAATTCTGCACAAATATATGGGCACCTAGAAGTTCATTCGGGCAAGTAAATTTTTCAAGCCCACTTGAGGGCAAGTGTCTCAAAAAGTTTTTTGTGAAGACTGGTACATACTAAAACAGATTACACACATGCAAAATGATATAGTATATTGTTACATGGTTTCCTTCCGTTGTTTGCACATATTATAGCGCGTGCTGTTTGCATATGACTAGGCAATGCTCATTCCGGGGCCGAGAGTAGACCAAGTGCCTTCATGACGTCACTATGCGGAAGTGCTTTCATGAAGTCACTACTTCACGACGTTCATGATGTTCATGACGCGGCCCCGGAATATGAATATCGAAAACTATCATATAAATCAGACAAACCTTTTTAATAATTCATTAATTGTCATAAAATTACCAGTGAATTACCCCTTTTTACCAGTGCTTTTGCTACAAAAATGTGTACGAGATACCTACTAATGTTGTCTCTTAAATGCAGCAGAATGCAGAAAATGCCATCTAGAAACCCCCTAGCTCTTCCTCAATTCACCCGGGTCTACTGGCGCCTCCCCAATATTAATTTGCTTCGGACGCCTCTGTAGTATACACTTAAACTATGTTACCTTACCTCGTCATGTTTGCTATATATTGTTATACATTATATATACCAGGGGGTGGGAGTGGGGATGGGGGTGGGGGTGGGGTGGGGGTGAAACGACCTGTGGAAAACGCGAAAAAGGCCGAAACGACCCGGGATGCGAGCGGGATTCAGGGCGAAACAACCCGGGACCGCAACAACTACCACGGAAACTAATGACACGTATCTATATACGCCTTTTTAACTTTCTCTTTGTGGAGAAACTAATGGCATATAACAGAGTCGTGCTAAACGATGTGAACTGTCATGTTGATCGTGAAATCAATTACCAAACTTGACTTTCTCTTCATCTTTTAGGATAGTCACACGTGGTTGTTAAAACATTATTGTTGTTGTTATTATTGATGTCACGGTGTATGTCACAGGTCCCAGCCGCTATCTTTACAGCACAACATCTCCACGATATGTAATGGGTGCTACCTATGTTGCCAGGCCAATATCAAATTCGTGACAACCATAACTACCGGGCGCAACAGCTGCCGGGTACGCCTATAGAAGGCGTGATTTATCGAGGAAAGAAAGTTGGGGCGCAGCATCTCAGTAAGAAATTAATTCATTAATTGTAACCAATCTCTGTCTGACTATATTCATATTTCTTTATTATTTTTTAATTCAATTAAATTGGTAATTAAAGTCATAAATAATTTGTTGATAATAATTTTATTCTAAAAATAGGTATATAATGTTTCAACAGTTGACAAGTAAGACTGACTTAGCGGGAATGGCTTAATTAGCTGCAGGGAAATTAACCCAACGTCTGTGTGTTATGATCTTTTGCATGTGCATGTAGCCAGAAATTCGGCACTAGCATTTATAGCAGAACTCCAGATAAGTTGTGTATCTTAGGCATGTATTTATTTGTTTTATATTTATCAGCTTAGACCTTTATTTCATCTGAATACCAATTGTTTTTCACGAGTGAAAGTACAAAATGTTTCAAACCATTTGAAAGAACACAAATACTTTGAAAGTTTCAAAATTAGTAAAATATTGTACTAACTGAAAATTCATGTTAGATCAGCTGAAAAGAAACACCAGTTTGAATAACACAGACACGGGTTCTAGTTACACAGCTTAATTATGTAGCCAATTATCGATTAATTATTGCCTAGGTTAAATCGGAAATACAAGCAGTAATTTATTTACAATAGAAAAATATGCATTGCATTTGTAATCCGGAAGTACAATACTCTTGAGACTCAGAGATTACCAGGCGCTCTAGATATGATATATATGTCATGCATCTTCAAGAATACAGTATGCAAGCTGCAGTCACAAACAAATTGCAACATAGCGAAAGCGAAAAATTGTCTTCAATACACGTTATTTGTAACATATGCCATGAGCTGAGTAACATGGCTGGCTGCTGTCACATGATGTGTCGGCTGAAATTTGTAGATCGTCAGTATTATGGTAACCCTCAATGAATTAACATGCAGTGTCGTCATATGAATCTTATGGTTGTATTTGTCAGTGTAGCGTATGTTAGCTATTGTTCATTTAATTTTGTTTGGATCTAAGCTTTCTAGACTGACTTTTTCCTAAGCAGTTTATCTCTAATGTTAACGGAAGAACCAACTGTGTGTTGTGTTGTTCTGTCCATCTATCACGCAATAAAGATCGCCACCAGCTGATAGTATGGGTTGTGTGTATTATGTTGGACTAAATGGAACATACTTAAGGCGAAATATTTCCTTAGGCTATAATTGCTTACTGTATTGTATGTTTTTGCTTCAGTTGATTTCACAGTACATGTGTGTGGTTAGGTATGTATATCTGTAGCTATGTACCTGACGGATCATAACCAAATTCAGCATACACGTTTATCACTGCAAGTAGAAACAACATATATACGCTTAAACTATTCGAATGAGTTATCTCCCCTTGAGGCCATGTTTACTTTACACATTCTGTATCCTTGTATGCTCAACGACTGAAGTTCTACCTCACATATCTTAACAATGTGCGGCACACATGTTTATCATGGCAAGAAGAATCCTATTCGTTTCCATTTAGTTATCTCCCTTCGTTGATAACCTTTGACATGAGCGAATATAGTGAATTCTGATCTCTTGTTTAATATATATGTAAGACTCAGATTGGGGGAGGGGGGGGGGGGGGGGGGGTCAGATCCAGAACAGGGACCAACTCACAGAACGGGGCTAATCCCAAAAGGTGCTAATGTTTTCACAGAACGGGCCCGGGGCTAGGGCAGGTAGATAGGGTTCCCATGCACCCCCCTGAATTGTTGTTGAAACCTATTTATTTAGACTCTTAAACATGTATAGTAAACAAAAACTGTAAAATGTCCCATGGGGTCCTAATTTGCTTAAATCCAAGATGGCCGCCAACAATGTGACTCATGCACTTATGGAGAGTAAATGTAGAATAGCTCACTTAGTTTTGCAGCTAGGAAAGTAAACTGGGTACAGTCTCTTCGTGGCAGATTAAGACATTGTTGTGGTCTATCCTGATAGAAATGTTATGCCAAATCAGTTGCAATTGGTTTTGCGCCGATCGGACGTCAACTTTGTGTTCCAAGGTCAAATGCTGGAATATTTATTTTCAGGAATTTGTTTACCCGTTTATTTGCATATATCATTGTGTGTACATGCCCGATTAAGACATTATTGGAGTATATCATGCTAGTTATCTGTGTGCCTAATCAAAAGCAGTTAATTGGATGACAATCTGGGGTAAAGTTTGTGGGTTAATGTCAAGATCAAATCATAAAATCCATATTTTCAGCCAAAATTTCCATAACTTTTGAACCAGATGTCTTTTCTATATAATTTCACCATGAAAAATCGATTGAAGCAAATATTTTTGTGATTGGAACAATTTAAATTGCTCAACTTGTAGAAAATGTAAATAAAATCCATATTTTCAGCCAAAATTTCCATACCTTTTGAACCAGGTGTCGTAGAAAAACAAATTACCCCTCTTTTCTATATAATTTCACCATGAAAAATCGATTGAAGCAAACATTGATTGTTGTCATTGGAACAATTTAAATTGCTCAACTTGTAGAAAATGTAAATAAAATCAGACAAAAATAAATTAAGGTTCACGGGAACCGTATCTGATGACAACGTTGACATATTGTTTTTCAATTGTGTTTGATGATAAATACTATATACACTATGATACATTGCAGAATAAGTTTAATGTCAATGTTAAACTAATTTCATTCAGATGCAATGTATAGTAAAGTACACATGGACAAGATTTGAGAATTACGGGCTTGTGAACTGTGCTGATTGATGATCGGGACATGCCCATTTGGTGCACCACACGTATGCCAACAACAGAACATATATAATAACTAAACACACATAACAAGAATTGTAAATACTGTTTACTTAATGGATTGGTATTGTACATAGTTTCTTTACTGAAACAAAAATAATTGTCCTTATAAATTGTGTGATTTGTCACTAAATTACACCGGGACACCAGATGTACATAAACTATAGAATCACTGAGATACATACATAGTGGCACCATCACCGCATAATCACAGGATATAACACCTGAACAATAAAACAATATATATATTATAGGTTTTCTGTGATATGTTTGTATGGAGAAATATGCATATGTTCTAGAGCTGCAATATTTATTAGGGCAATATGAACATGTGCATATATCTATATATTGATACATTATAAATTTACTTTTTTTTAATTTACATTATTACACAAGAATTCACTTCACAGTAATACAAAACAAAATGTAATCCATATTAACATTTTCATGCCGCTGTATAAAATAACTCCATTATATTATATTACCAGACGTGTGTCTTTAATGTAATAGTATGCGTAAGCATGATCGTAGTGTATATAGTATGTATCATTAAATACAATTTAAAAAAATATGTCAACGTTGTCCCGTGAACCTTAATTTATTTTTGGCTCATTTTGTTTAAATTTTCTACAAGTTGAGCAATTTAAATTGTTCCAATCACAACAATGTGTGCTTCAATCGATTTTTCATGGCGAAATTATATAGATAAGAGGGGTCATTTGTCTTTCTACGACACCTGGTTCCAAAGTTATGAAAATTGTGGCTGAAAATATGGATTTTATGATTTTACCTTGACATTGACTCACAAACTTGACCCATATGGTCATCAAATTAACTGATTTTGATTAGGCACACAGATAACTAGCATCATATACTCCAATAATCTCTTAATTGGGCATGTACACACAATTATATATGGAAATAAACGTGTAAACAAATTCCTGAAAATAATTATTCCAGCATTTGACCTTGACCTTGGAACACAAAGTTGACATCCGATCGGCACAAAACCGATTGCAACTGATTGGGCATTTACATTTCTATCAGGATAGACCACAATAATGTCTTAATCTGCCACGAAGAGACTGTGATATGTAAACAAATGTCTCAAAATATCAGAAAATATTGACTTTCGCAATTGACCTTGATCTTGACTTCTGGACGTGACATATGAAGATCATGAAATCAATTCATTATGAAGGGCAATGTATCTACTTCACGTTGGTACCACGTTTACAAAGTGAGCTATTCTACATTTACTCTCCATAAGTGCATGGTTCAAATTATTGGCGGCCATCTTGGATTTATGCAAATTAGGACCTCATGGGACATTTTTTAGGCTGTTAAAAACAGTTTTTGCTTACTATACATGCTTAAGAGTAAAACAAGTAGGTTTCAACAACAATTCAGGGGGTGCATGGGAACCCTATCTACCTGCCCTACTACTAATTTGGCATGTTCCAGCTTGAATGACGTCACTGATAGTGACGTACCAGGCGTCCAGATGGCAGTGATGGCAATTGAAGACGAGTTTGTCATCGATACTAAACAGACAATGCCCAATATGAAGTGATTGTTAATTATGTGAATTAAAAAACATATGTCTTTCTTGTTTCCATGACGGTCATGTGTTTTTTAATTCACAGTTCCTGTCTTTTCTGGCATTTGGCAAATTGCATTGGTTCCCGTTCTGGGATTGGCCATGGTATCACATTTTTTCAGGCCACGTTCTGTGATTGGCCCCCATTCTCGGACTGACCCCCATTCTGAGTTTTACATATACATTTATCACTCAAATTCACGTCCGTTTACAGCACACTCATTAGGCTCGCTTTATCCACAATGTCAGTTACAGGGGCATATACATCATTAATTACACACAATTTCATGCACATTCACCTCGCATACTAAATCCGGTGGAGTTCGCACGTACTTACTAAAACCACCGACAGTGGCACAGTGGTGGGGACTCTCAACAACTTATTAGGAAGATAGTACCGGTCTTTCTCAGAGAGGTACATACTTTTATGGTTCATCCCACAGTTGTTGATGATTATTCTGTGCCCTATCGGGTTGGTGGGCAGCTTATCGGTATTCGGTGTCTGCTCATCTGGACCAATGTCTTTATACTTGTACATAGTTATGTCCGGACGGTTTTGTCTGTTCCGTGCAAGCTCGCAGTGGTTTTTCTCTTGGCACTCCTATTTCCCTTGAAATTAAAACAAAGCGAGTACATATCAGATGGGGTGTCTCAAAACAACGCTCCCACATGTTTGTGCCTGTAGACGGATTGAGACGAAAAATAAGCGCCCAAATTACAGACATACTACAACAAGCAGGATCGAGTCTGCTATGCCGGCATTTGTTTCTTTATTTACTGCGCCACAATTAATTGTTATGTACTTTATGCATTGCCGTCGTGTTTATTTTATGGATCATACTATATATATATGGCCTAGTACACATTTTTATTTTTTTACATTTTAAAAAGTGTAAAACAATAAAAATGTGTACTAGGCCATAGTATGATCCATACAATAAACACGAAGGCAATGCGTAAAGTACATAACAATTAATTAAGTTTTATAATTTATGCATGTTGCAACGTTTTTGCATATATAAATATAAAATTAAGTGATTTTATTTGAGCACAGTTTCTGAATGTGGGTGGGGTAATGGGGCAGGACAGACTCGGGGAAACATATTGTAGGAGATTGAGTGAGAGCTTTCTCGAACTTGCTTGAAGATATTGAGTGAGAGCTTTCTCTGCACACCGCTGAGTTAACCCAATAATGTTGAGAATGGGAGATTGAGGCGAAAAATAAGCGCCTGAATTACAGACATTCAACAACAACAACAACAATGGCCGCGCCCATGACAGAAGACGTGGAAAACATTTTAAATATTTTAAACGATTTTAAAAGCGTAACGTGCAAGCCGAATGAGTTTTTAGCGTAAGTATATGTTTCAGTGTGTTGCAAGTATGATAAACCTACAAAACACAGGTTCACGTGTAAGTAAACATGTACAATACACAGTATGAAATGTCTGGGTAGTTGCGAACGATAACTCTTGCAATCTGCTCCTGTATCATCCGTACGTAGGTACAGGAGTGATTGCAAGAGTTACCGTTCGCAACTATCTGGGTAGTTGCAGCCACAGGCAATGTTGAATATCCCCCACCCACTTGAATTCATGTAGTATAACAGACTCTATCTATACAGATTGAATACAATGGAATTATTTTAGTAGCCCTGTGGTTGCAGCCTGTAACTATGTGACCTTCCCATACATACAGTGTGGATGTTCACGAGTTGCAGGTAGTCGTGACTTCATGACTAGGTAGTCGTGACTTCATGACTGTCTTGATTGGGTAAGTGATGGTCTCGACTAAGTTCAGGAGCGGATCTGGAGGGGGGAACCAGTTGGAGTCTGAATTTAAATGTCGTAAAACACAGGAAAGTGCATTTCTGGACATCTAGATTTCAAAATTTGTCCTAGGGGTCATGCCCACGACCCTCCTAGCATACTCGCTTCACTCCGTGGAGCTTGAAAATAGGACAACTCCCACCCCCCCCCCCTCAATTTTCCCAAATGCTGGATCCGCCCCTGTCCCTGAAGTTGCAGGCTGCAACTAGGGTCTGGTTGACCACTTCGCCTCATTCTAACTCATCCAGTGATTACTCTTTTTCACACCAGCATCATTAATCAGACTTTTACAAATGGTAAGCAAAAGGTATTCCGATTTTGTTTGTAATTTACTATAGGCATGCTGCCACGATGTTGTTTTGGCTATATACATGATATTTTTATGCCCTATGCGATAGCTAGCAATAGGGAAGCAGGTCAAAACGCCCCCAAGTCAAATCGCCCCCAAGTCAAATCGCCCCCATTTTGGTCAGAACGCCCCCATCTTTGGTCAAAACACCCCCATCTTTGGTCAAAACACCCCCAAAAAACACCCCCATAATTTTATTTTGTTTAAATACGTTTTTATTTTGTCATTATTATTTGTATAGTAATTCAGTGGACATGTATGAGCCTTTTTAACATGATACACAAGTGGGTTTTTTCAATAAACATGACCTGTTTGATTGTGGTTTAGTCAGATTGGGGGCGTTTTGACTAGGGGGCGTTTTGACTTTGGTGAATGAAAACAAAACATATTGGTTCATCATGTAATTTTTATTTCATTATATTTTGTTTGTTTCAAATATATATATAATGTAGTTATCGCACTGAACTCCATGTTGGTTCCTTCAGTCCTTCAGTACTCCTTTTTTATTTCTTGGTTTAAGAGCGCCGAGTGTAATTTTTCTGTAAAGTAATTATTTTCGGCGAATGAAAATACATTTCGCACCGTGGGTCGTTTCGCCCGTATTCCCGTTCGCGCTAGGTCGTTTCGCACGTTTCGCATGTAGTTACGTTCGTATACTATCCATGTAGAGCGGAGTTATTATGTTCGGTACATTTTCGATTATCATGAGCACCACACTTAGTGTTAGACGCCGTGGAACACGAAATTCGGGGTGCCGAGAAAAGTTAGTGCGGCGATTTCAACAGTAGGGGGTTCAGTACGCTGTCGTAATCCTGCAATTCGGCTGCCTCGGTATGAAAATCAAACGTTTTTAATTCACAAATTCTATATTATAATCAGATTAAAAACCATTTTTTACAGATGAATTCAATAATATAATTATTATTTTGTTCATTAATTGTAGTGTTTACGATAAATGGTGTAATGTAGGATTATCAATTACGTGATTAACGGGATAAAAGTGGTTAAATAAGTGTGAACACAGGTGCCTGTCAACGGGCTAATAACACAGAACACGCACAAACAAATACACGCCAATACATAATTACATCATTTAATCATCCTTTAATCATGTTAATATACATACAATAACAAAATCAACTGATGTATTATGCAATAATTAACATTGAACACTCAAAAATACACATAAGCAAAGAAAACACAAATTTACACATGAAGAAATAATTCAGAAATTATACAATAATATCGTCGCCATAATTCTTCTTGTACTTCGTACACAACGCGTACCTGAAATGAAAATAGTCTAGTATAGTAAAACACCCATACAAACCACCAGAATGAGTTAATTATTTGACAATAAACATTTGAAGATGGGGGCGTTTTGACCAAAATGGGGGTGTTTTGACTAAAATGGGGGTGTTTTGACTAATTGATGGGGGTGTTTTGACCAATTTGGGGGCGATTTGACTTGGGGGCGTTTTGACTGTAAATCTAGCAATAGGGCATATTGCTTTGCTCTTGATGTTCCATACGTCCATCCATCCGGCCGTGTACATTTATGTCGAAAAGTTTGTAAGAATTTCTCCCAACATGTAATATCTTCAATATTACCTTAAGGATTGCTTCAATACTTGGACACTTGAATCACCTAAACATTTGTCACACACTCGCGCCACCATTAACCAGGGATGTAAACATTTGGAAAAATCCACTCGCCTTGCAGGACTAGTAGCAGCAAAAAGCTACTCGCCTTACCAATTTACCACTTGCCCTGTACAATCCATGTAACTTGACTGTATGTATTTATGCGAAACATTATTTTCCCACCTGCTGTATACTATTGCAGGGTTCAAGCTAGGCCAAAAATTTAGGGAGAAGTGACTTCTCCCTCCTGGCAAAATAGGGAGAAGTGAGGCAAAATTAGGGAGAAGTGATAAAAATCATAATTTCACTGAACATTTCTCTTACGGTTATCGCGTAACTGTAAACTCTATGTTTTCAAAGCATCAAACTGTTCTTGTATATAGACCTTAAATGACCTTAGCTGTTGATATGTCATTAAACACCAATATTTAATCAATCATATTTGGAGAAAGGGGTTATTTAGTTCATTTGGTATTAGAAATGTGCTCATTTCCAATTGAGTGTACCATAGAACACTGCCTGCACATTATTCGGTACATACACTTCTGTTGGACATAGAGTTAGAATTATCACACTACACGACTTTCAAACAAGGAATTATATTGTTTTCATTGAAGAAACCGCCAATTAATAACCGTAATACGGCCCTCGATGTTAAGGCCCGATTCATTAAGCGCGATTAATTTAGCATGTAACAGCTCGACACCCTGTGGTATACACCTGTGGTGTACACAGCACAGGTCACATGTCTCCAGTTATCACGTGATCCGCAATCCGCAATCCGCATAAATTTAACAGGTCGCCCAATAGAAAAATCGATACCGCAACCTTCACATCACGTGTTACAGCATGGGCCCAGCTGCGCGATTAGCTTTACATACAACGGAGAACCAGCCATGTGCGTGTGCAGTTTACAGAAGATTTGTCAAGATTTGTGTAAACAAACTATGATACTGCCCCCAATACAAAGTTTACGAACCCATTTCATTGCATATTTCTGCGAATGTAAAACTATCATCTGTATACAGAACGATCCAAGATATTTATGAGATTATGACGGGATATTGAGGGTAAAACCAGACTGGTCACAGAAGAGCGTTTTTCCCGATTTTCTCGCGTCTTGACACATCTCGATAACTGATCACTGACCGACACGGTACACGGCCAAGCAGCCGTGTGGCATCAATTAAGTGGGATTATACCAGCTGGAATTAGCGAGATATGATCAGTGTATGGGAAATCCGGATTACCGCCACAATACCGGACACAAATTTGGTTCTAGCTGGGTTTTTGAGAATATATTTTCCGAGATTTTTTTAGGGCGAAGTGGACTTCGCTTTTCTGGACGGACAGGGCGCAGTCCGAGAGATCAAGGCGAGAATATCGCTCACTTCGTCCCCAAATCTGTTTAAATTCACTTAAAATACCATTTATGAACTTGCATGTGCATACATTATGTATATTTAGTTAATACCCAACTGAAATAACACAAGAATCGGGTTCTGGTAACATCGATCAGCGCTCCAGATAAGCTGCGTATTTGCTTAAATACCCAATTAAAATTGCCAAAAACCCAATTGAAATCAGAAGTAGCGAGTATCAAAATTCAATAAAAAAATTGTGGTACCTTTATCATGCTGCAGAAAACAATAAACTGACCACAAATATAGCATATTTTTCTTATTTTCGATGAAAACACATCTTGGTATTTCGTTAGAATTGGAGACAATTCTAATGAAATAGCAAGACATGTTTTCATTTCGAAGCAAACCATTCAATTATTGCTGTCTGTTGATGTTTAAACAGTAGTGTGATTTTATTATACCAAATTAAAATTTTGAAATACCCAATTGCTTCAGAAATGATGGAGTGACAATACTCAATTACTAATTCCTTATCTGGAGCCCTGATCGATTGGAAAAGGTTGCAAAAGGACGAAACTACGTAGGTACGAAATCACCGAAATGGTCTGCGATATTTATAGACTTTTTTCATGTTTCCTGACAATAGAGTTAGCCATATTTGGTTGAAATAAATAGTTAGATATGTAATAAACAGTACATCGTATTTGTTTTCGGCATCAAAGGATTTCATTAGAATATATCAATTTCGTATGTACCGTAAAGATTCTAATATACGCCCATGCTCTAATAGACGCCCACCCCGCACAATTTTTTTTGTGAAATTATTGCCTCTAATAAACGCCCAGTGAAACAAAATCGGAGCTAATTGTCCAACTAATGTAGATTTCTTTTGTTTCCAGTATTTTGAAGGCAACTTCCTTGAAAATCGGGAATATAACATAATTGCTACTTTCACTTTCAAAAGCGTAAGCGACAAATCGTCTGTTTCCGGTGTCACAGTAAATTCCTCCTCGGCAGTAGCTATTTGCACGGACATAGGGCGATCAGAATTTACACGGATACGGAGACGCCATTTTCAAAGCATCTCAAACCCATCTCGTATACTATGTGTGAAATTGACCACATGTTGGGTTGTTGTCCGATATTTCCTAGGAGATGAGTAAAAATAAATATGTCTTGTTCTGGACGTGGCCGTGTGCCGAAATTAATCACACTGATACGGACTGAAACGAAATGTCCATTAATGATTGACACTGGCTGGATATATCCATTACCAGTATTTTAACATTTTTACCTAGTGTACCATAATGACCAAAATGTCCATAAACTGACAGGCAGTACAATCAAGTCCGTCAGACATTTGAGAACGTCCCTTAGGCATGTTTTTGTTCAGATAGTAGAAAATCATATATTTTTATCATTTTCCCTTTGCTGAATAACACTTGCCTCTATGAAACGCCCACCCAGGACTTCGGAGCCAGTGGTGAATCTTGAAAAAAAGTTTCACACATTTTGGCGAAAAAGAAAGTTGCAATCATGGGCCTTCTACATTCACTATATAAGCCACGACTCGGTTGGTTAGGTGGCGCCTTAAGTGGGTATACCCACAATCGTATCTAACGATTGGATACTATGTTAGTGATTTTTAACTGACAGAGTTTGTTGCAAACTACGAAATTTGTTCGCCACTGGGTGACCCAGCTTGTAATTTTTGCTAGCCGCGACCCAGAAACAACTCGCACCGGGCACCCGTTAAGACTGGATATTGTTTACTGTGTTAAATGCATGTTTGCATGTGTTTGTTTGTCCGGTGGAGAGGGAAATTGGCAAATGTGCCATTGATCGACCGACCCGCATGTAGCTTCGAAATTACAAAGCGCGTGCCGACATGATCAATCACTGATAGATCTATCTCCGATGTCATTGGCGACAGTAACTTGTCAATCATGCCTCAGCTTAACACTAAGGGCCGCGTTTACTTACCAGCGATTGGCTGTATAAATAACTTCGCCACGTGAATAACACTTGTAGTTGTTTTGAACTTACAATTATAGTAGCCAGAAGCAATGTTTGGCTCGGGGGATTATTGAAACTATCAACCCGTGATTTTAGTGAATCGCTTAATGATGTGATGAAAATTTGTGGATTATTTATTTTTTTAAGGGAAATTATCAATCACCGGAATAGAGCATTTTCCAATTTTACCTAGAATTTAGGAAAAGGTTACTCGCCTTATCGGAATAGCGGTAATTTCCACTCACCCGAGGACGATAAGCACTCACCAATACGAGCGGGCGTGCGAGTGGAATTTTACACCGCTGCATTAACACGACCTTGATCTTTTTCACCTCGAACTGTCGCTAAAACACTTTGCCATTTTCTTGCGTCAAAAAGTTTGTAAAAGTTTCTTCTATATTACGCGTAGGATTGCTTCAATACTTGTACACTTTAATTACATGAATATTTGTCACACACTCGTGCCACCATTAACACGACCATGATCTTTGTCACCTTCAAAATGTCACTGAAACACTTAGCCAACATGTAATATATTCATTACATGAAGGATTGCTTCAATGCTTGGACACTTGAATCGCCTGAACAATTGTCACACTCCCGCCACGATTAACACGACCTTGGCGTTTGTCACCTTCGGTGGGTATGTGTTAAAATAAACACAAACCCCCGATCATGAAACTGTCGGTCACCGATTACATAATGTAATTTATTATTTATCAAAAGATGCAATATGGCGGCGATGCGCGTACACTGGCGACTATCGAAGCAGTGACGACAGCCGCCAAAGCCAACGCCAGAACGAGACTTGAGATTCCGCGCCAAATGACTCATCATAAGACATTAAACTTAGCTGTTGAGCTGTGCTTATGCAACAGTAAGCCATGTCTTAAGATGGACGCTAAAACGCTCAGAAAAATATACAGGTGTTAACTGTGCATTATAATATATAATATATATAGGATATGATATAGGAGATAGGATATATGGGTATTATAGGATATATAGGTTATAGGAGATATATATGGCTATCATAGGATATGATATAGGAGTTTGGATAAAATGTAATAATGACCTTCCGGTTACACACGCAATCTGTAGTTATATAAAAAAATCTACTCCTGTACCGGCCATAGCAGAGTTACGATTCAGTTCATAGGCTTCCCCTGCAGAATAGCGAATCAGATCGCATTCACATTTTAGCAGTTAATTTTCAAAGATTTTAAATATTTTACAGCACTGCAGATACATAAATACTATACAGAGTCTGAGAGATGGGCAATTTGTTATATACGGTATTAATCAAATACGTTTACCTGGTGTGCCTTTAAATTCAAGCAAGACACTGGGACAATTGTTCACCAGCAAATCACTGCAAAACTTGCACCAGAATTCTGACGCTACTTTTGAGTTTTTGTCACGCACACTTGTGGACAGCGCGACATAGTCGGCACATTGGCGTATGTACGTGTGTCCGGGTTAAAGTTTTTCGGTATACTATCAAAGTCTTGGCGGGCGCGACATGCAGGCCGTGGCCATCTGGTTTATTTCTTGATATATTTGGATGATTTCTTTTATAATAACTAGATTAACCATTATTGATAGGATTGACTAATTTTAAGCAAGAAACATGTACATTTTCTGTGTCATATACATGTAAGTATTATTATAAAACCATTAATATTGTATTTTAGCTGTTTTCGCTAAACAAATAGCCAGTTGCTGTTAACTTGCGCCAGAGTTCTCAAGCTACTTATTTTTTTATTTCTTGCTATATTTAGACGATTCCTTTTGTAATAACAAGATTAACCATTTCCTTATAGGATAGACTACTTTTAAGCAAGAAATATGCACATTTTCTGTTGAATCTCCTCCATATTAATTAATACATCATTAATATTGCATTTTAGCCATTTTCAAATAGGCGCAAATTTGCTTCCAGGTATTACATCGCTTAATTTTACAAGATAGTGAGATGCGCATGCGTCAACTGGCATTCCATTTGTAAGGTAGCGAGTCGTCATGCGTCAACTTAATCCTCCCAAGTAATTATAACACGTGATAGGCACACCAGGTTTTCCGAGAAAACGCGATGATTCGTATCCCCTTCTAAGTGAAATCTTTGAGCACTGTGATAGATTTACAGAATTTTTCGCTGACTTCTTTAATTTTACCCATTTACTCGGTGCAAAATTTCATCATGTGAACTTGGTGCAGGATTGTACTTTTGAATGTTTATGCCTTAAGTAATGGAATATGCTAGTTTCATAATACTGACATTTATTGCCTTTGAAAAATATAGAAATTTTGAAAACGTGTCTTCATTGAAAGTTAAAGTGCTGACGAGAAGTGAGAGATTTGATTAGCTACTAAATAGGGCAAAGGCATTGATGGCACCATAACTCGAAGGTCTTCATCAGTAGCCTATTTCATCAACATTGCAAAGTATACTTTACTAGCAAAGTATACTTTGAGGGAGAAATTTTAAATTTTATGATAAATTTATTAATTTTTATTATACTGAATTTATTACATTATCACAGCCAACATTGGCTGTGATAATGTAATAAATTCAGTATAATAAAAATTAATAAATTTATCATAAAATTGGAAAATTCTCCTCAAAGTATACTTTGCTATTAAAGTATATGCATTTGTTAGTTCTATATGAATTAATGCATTTCAGGAAAAATAAATGATTACTCCCTCAAAGTATACTTTGCTAGTAAAGTATACTTTGCAATGTTGATGAAATAGGCTACTGGTGATGGGATGGTATGACATGTAGTATATTGTTTCAGATATGTAGAAAACAAAAACATTTGTAGTCATTGTTTAGTCACTGTATACAGTAACTAAACACTGACTACACATTTATGGTTTTGATTTATAAATTCAGTGACTAACAATGACTACACATGTTTTTGTTTTCTACACATCTAAAACACTGGAATAATCTGAATGATCAAATGTTCTTGTATGTTGTTACAGGGTACACAAGAGCCATGCAAAGAAGTTGACAAAAACTCTGAAGACTCTTTATGATTCTACAAAATCCAGTGAGTCGACTAATGATAAATCAACAGCTCTGCCTACCCTTATTGTTGACAGTTTTGATGATGAGCAGATATGGCAGGAATTGGAACTACAGAATGAAGCTATTGTGACAAACTTGTTGACACATGTTGCTAGGTTGTTGACTGATAAAGGGACTTGTTCATTTAAGACGAAACCATCATCAGCATATCCTAAAGCAGATTCTACAAAAAAGACACACGCAATTGGTGATGCAAACAAACTGAAAAAGTTTGGCATCAATAAACAAACATCTCTTTCTGATGAGAACATTAACCATAGTGAAGATGAAGAACTTGATCATGAAGCTGATTCAGATGGTGAAATATCTAAAATAAAGTCAAAGTTAGATACAGAAGATGACAAATTCTTTGACTTCACTGGTGACTCAGATGATGACCTCAACTTTGACTTCGGTCCGTTGGGCCAAGGTGACGATGAAAGTGAGGATGAAGATAAACCTGCAACCAAGAAAAGTACAAAGTCAGTTCGCTTTGAAGAAGAAGATATTGATGAACCGCACAAAGTTGATGTGAAAGGTCAGAAGCGCAAGAAACCATTAAAGAAGGGAAGCTCCGTTGATGATGCGTTTTTCAAGCTGTCTGAGTTGGAAGAGTTTTTGGTGCAGGAGGACCGACGGGAAGAGAGAAAACAAAGGAAGGAGGAGAGGGCTGTGGACAATGAGCCAGAGGAGGAAGATGATGATGATGATGATCAGGAGATAGACATGTTTGCTGATCTTGGCACGGCTGATGAGGTACGTAACAGGGGCTCGTGTAACTAAACCTTTAAGACCAAGATGTTTGCACTGACAGTGAGGTTAGCAAATCATTTGTGGCTGTGACTGGAGAAATGAGGCATATGGGAGTTACAACCAGTGTAGCTCCTGATTAACTTTGATATGCTAATTTTGCAACCAATCCAACCATCACAAAATGATGTTCAGACTATTTAGTCCATTTATGAAAAGGTGGTGTTTTTGTTCTAAAAAATGTGAAAATTACTTGCAAAAAGTGCAGATCCTAATGAGACGGATCGTCACGAGAGGTTGAAATGGTTAAATAGCACGCTGTTGTAGCCCGATACTAATCTATATTGCTTGTTAGAATCATGAATCATGGCATGCGTTTCATTTATGGAATGGCAAACAGTGCAGATCCTGATCAGACAGTGTGGATGTGCAGGCTGATTTGGATCTACACTGCTCGTAAAACCCAGAAGGCCCATTTCTCCAGTCACAGCCACATTTGATGATATTTACGTGCAGTGCACCTGCTCACTGCTCACATTTGATCAGATTTTACATGTTCAGGTATGGTAATATCAGGGTACCACATTAATTTGAGAAGCAAATTCATAATAATCTTTGTACATAATGTTGTAATCGTACAAAGGTTAGTGAAATTGGCCACTGGTGTACAGTACCAGCTGTGTTGACCACAAGTAGCTGGTATGAATTGTTCTATGTAATTTTTCAAACATTTCCCCAGAGCTCCAGATAAGCTGCGTATTTGCGTAAATTCCCAATTAAAATGGCCAAAAACCCAATTGAAATCAGAAGTAGTGAGTATCAAAAAGCAATGAGAACAATTGTGGTACCTTTATCATACTGCAGAAAACAATAAACAGACCACAAATATAGCATATTTTTCCTTATTTTTCCATGAAAACACATCTTGGTATTTCATTAGAATTGTCTCCAAGGAGACAATTCTAATGAAATACCAATACTTTTTTTCATTTCGAAACAAACTATTCAATAATTGTTGTCTGTTGATGTGTAAACAGTAGTGTGATTTTATTTTACCAAATTAAAATTTTGAAATACCTAATTGCTTCAGAAATGATGGAGTGAAAAATACACAATTACCAATTCCTTATCTGGAGCACTGGTTCCCTTTATTAGAAAAGGAAACTACTTACAAACAGTGCAGTTACGAGCCGGTTTATCTGGATCTGCACTGTTTGTATTCATGTAGAATTTAGAAGTCTGTCAGATTTAAAGTCAAAGGATCGATATCTGTCCTGACAAAACTGGAATCGTTGAGTTTTTAGCTCTCATGTGAGCTATTGTTACCGCAATGTGTCCGTCGTCGTCCGTCGTCGTCCGTGAACATTTTCAAACGGCTTCTCCTCGGTAACCATTGGGCCTATAGTCACCAAACTTCATGGTCATGGTCCTTAGGTAGGGGGATTACAAAATTGTTAAAATGATGTCATTATGTAATCCAAGATGGCCGCCGTCTAAAAATAGCACAAATTCTTCAAAAATCTTCTCAAGAACCGCCAACCGGATTTCGACAAAACTTGGTAGGAATGATCGATGTACAATGCTCTTTCAAAGTTGTTAAAATGGTGACCCCGGGGTCAAAAATGGGCGTGGCCCGTGGGGTCAAATTGGGGTCAAATTTTATTTTTGACCGAATATGGTGATGTTTTATATCAAATCGAAGGTATCAATGAGGCGATCACTCTGGTACATTTTTTGTCGAAATTGGATTGTTATGTCATCCCCTTTTATTAGAGATTTTAAAATTCTTCTTCACATGAACCGCTTGGCCCATGGTAGCCAAACTTAAACGTTATGGTCCATGGGTGAAGCCTTTTCAGATTTGTTAAAATGGAGGTCATCGCGAATCCAAGATGGCCGCTGTCTAAAAATAGCATAAATTCTTAAAAATCTTCTTCTCATGAACCGCTAGCCGGATTTCGACGAAACTTGGTAGGAATGATCGATGTACAATGCTCTTTCAACGTTGTTAAAATTGTGACCCCGGGGTCAAAAATGGGCGTGGCCCGTGGGGTAAAATTTTATTTTTGACCGAATATGGTCATGTTATATATCAAATCGAAGGTATCAATGAGGCGATCACTCTGGTACATTCTTTGTCGAAATCGGATTGTTATGTCATCCAAGATGGCCGCCGGAATGTCAATAGGTCGTTCTTTTATTAGAGATTTCAAAATTCTTCTTCACATGAACCACTTGGCCCATGGTAGCCAAACTTAAAAGTTATGGTCCATGGGTGAAGCCTTTTCAGATTTGTTAAAATGGAGGTCATCGCTAATCCAAGATGGCCGCCATCTAAAAATAGCATAAATTCTTAAAAAATCTTCTTCTCATGAACCGCTGGCCGGATTTCGACTAAACTTGGTAGGAATGATCGATGTATAATGCTCTTTCAAAGTTGTTAAAATGGTGACCCCGGGGTCAAAAATGGGCGTGGCCCGTTTGGTCAAATTGGGGTCAAATTTTATTTTTGACCGAATATGCTCATGTCATATATAAAATTGAAGGTATCGATGTCGGAATCGGATGATTATGTCATCCATGATGGCCACCAAAAGGTCCATTTATTCAAGATTTTGAACGTCTTTTTCGCAGGAACCACATGGCTGATGCTGGCAAAGCTTCATAGGAAGTTAAGATCCTTGGGTGAAGCATTTTCAGATTTGGTAAAATGAGAGTCATCGCTTAATCCAAGTCGACACACAAAAATAGCACAATTTTTTTAAAACACATGAACTCGATGCCACATTCTCCTCTGGTGTTCATGGAGTCAGGTGAGCGAATTAGGGCCATCATGGCCCTCTTGTTTTGTAGCTTGTGGTCAATTAGCACAATTGTACAACCTGTTACTGACTTACTGTTGAAATCGTTGTTAGACAAGCAAAATTTTCCCCAACAAATAAACAACTTTACTTCCTGATCAGCCTGTGCTATCAGATGTTTTCCCAAAACAAATTGTATCCAAACTCATTGTTATAGTGATAACCAGTACAACCATACTAACCCTAAATGTTGGGCCACTCTTTATAGTGGTTAACCATATACATTGTACATATATTTATACATGTTTCCCAGTATAAATTGTTTCGGAATATTTCGGGTTATTTCATTACGGTAATTGTTACAGGACCTCCATTATGAAGATTTCTTTGACCCGCCTGATGGTGAAGTTGAACGATCGCCAGTGGATAACGAGAATGATGATGATGATGAACCTAGTGGTGATGATGATGACAATGATGATCAGCAGGGACACAAGGCAGATGGAGTCAGGTACCAGTAAATTTTATGTTCCCGGTCTCCGTAGAGCCAAGAGGCATATAGACTCATTCTCACGTAACTAGGATAATTGCCAGGTTTGAAAAATATTTTTTTAAAGTTTTATATTTCCATTACCATTATTTTTTCTGTATTGATAGACATGTGGACGATATGTATCCGAAATATATTCAACAAGATATGACAAGATTATTTTGTATAGCTGGCTGAGCCTGCCGTAAGGAAGCCTGCCGTTTTAGTTTTAAAAAATGTAAATTTACTGATTATCGCATGTGTCGACATATTTGGGTATATATAACAGATCCATGACTCAAATCGACAGTATTACATTGGCAAATGAATATGTAATAGGAAAATAATATTATTTCCTTTAAGTATCATTCAATGTGTATGGAAATTAAAATATAAATTACAAGTTTGTGTATAAACTTCTTTAATTTTCGACATTCCTTGTCGTGCACGTTTAATAAAAACAAAACATGTGAAACAATTGAAAGAACGTACATGTGAACGAATATATGGATGATAACTAAACAAGGTTCTTCAAAAGAACTGACTAAAACAACGCAATCAGAAAGATTACAGTGCAAAAATACTTTGTCCCGTAAATGATTATGATTTGTCCCGTAAATGACGTTATTCAAATCAAATATAGTATATAAGTCGTGTAGTTATTTTAATTCATCACCACACGTAATATGCCATAAGAACATATTCATACAATGTGCATATCAGTGCCTCTGAATAGTAATTTATGTACTATAATAGTGTAACAAAAATAACACGAACGTCTGATGAAACTATTGGTTCTGCAAACAAACTATATGTACATTGTATATGTACATGTATATATTTCTGTTGCAATGCAATACATGCTATTGTCATGGGTATTAAATTTGTCTTTACTCTATGATCCTAAGTGAACATATGACCATTCAAACATCTACTCAAAGCATGTGTCCCATAAATGACGATGGATGGGAATATGTATTGAAATGTTAGAATACACAATTTCACGGTAGTTGTCTTTTGGACGTACTCGTAACTCTGTTCGAGAATTGATGACTCCGATATCATAACCTGTTTCAAATAAATACTTGACATGATAGGTGTTAACTAATAGGTAACGAGTTGTTGCTGTTCTTTCAATAGCAACAACAACAACAGCTCAGTACCGATTAATTTACATACGGTGGTTGTCCTGTGAAAGTTCAGACGAGTACATGTACGTCATCAATGCTGGACTAGAATACGAGTTCGCACAGTTCTGAAACACGCAATTTCCTGGTCACTTATACTGGTCACTTATACTTGTGATAGCTCTACGGTTTAGTTTCGTTCTGTTCAATGATTACTCGTGATAATTATCCACGAAAGTTGTGACTTCCTGTGGGACCGCGTAGATACAACGTGTCTTTCCGTAGCACTAGGTTTCTCTATCACGCGAAGTATATCCTCCGTCTGAATCCATACTTTGTCTTCATAACTAGGCCATCGATAATGATGCTTGATTTTTCCGCTTTGGACCATGAAATTAACATGCACAGTATTGTCTGTATTGTCCAATTCAATAATTTGTCCAATATAACATATTCCCTCGTAGAGAGCAACAACAAAATCATCAGTGCTTACGTGAAGTGTAGCCTTTTCAGGATGCTGATTTTCAACTTCCATTTCAGTTTCGATGATTACCTGGGACTCATAGCTAGACATGTGTACTGTGCGTTTCTCCCAACCACAGTTCGACTTGTCATTAAAACCCCATGACCGCATTCAAAGTAATGCCACGATGCCCTTACCCGGTATATTGTATTTATTTTGAAAGTCACTAATCTCTCCAAAAATAGTTTTATTGCGATATTGTGATGACGGCGAATCTGTCCAGAAATGAATATATTCCAAGTTTGGCACATGCTGTTTCACGCTGTTTACGATTTTTCGACAATCGCAAGTACCATTGCCGCATTGTGATTCATTACTTCCGATATATACACTATGCTCTTATGTTCCAGCTTCCCATCTTCTGACTTAAAATATACGACCGTAGGGTGCAATGTAACCATCGAAGCATTCCAAAACGCCGACTGGATCTCTTCCATCGCCTGGCAGTTAAAGTTTTCACTGAAATCCATTTGTACTATTGCATGATTCTGTGGCAGATTTTCTTTCATGATCTTCACTGACGAGTATTGGGCTTTTACTCTTTCCACATAACCTACGAAGTCATTGAATGATTTATTCATAACTTCAATGAAATCAGCCTTGGATAATTCTGAATCCACAATTCTCACCCGCTCTTTTCCATTTGGTAGTTTGACCCGTTTCCACTCTTGGTACTTTACTGTCTCGGATGGAATCATTTGCAGCGTTTCATTCAGCTGATTTGGTTTGTTCTTGAATAGGTCCACAAAGGTGTCGGGGCTTGTGCAAGTCAATACTTTAAGGTTTTTTCATAGTTTTTAACTACTTTTAACTTGAATGCAAAGTTTTGATGTTTTGAACACAGATACACACTTCTTGAAGCAAAGTTCACTAGGATAATGTGTCTTGGTCTTAAGCGGCAGAACGTAGAGTAAGATATTTGGAGACTCTGCTTTGAATTTCATATGTAGAGTGTGCATGTATAAATCATTCAACACACGCTTTTGTTTTCTTTGATTCTTTCCTTTTCGCACTTTTATGGCATCAGCCTTTCCTGGCAAAAGACGCGAGTTATCGTCTCTTTCAAGAAATTCAGTGACATCATTTATCAGTGTGACTCTCTGCTGATATAATTTTCTCCTACACGTAGTTATAGATTTATTAGCCAGGTTTTTTGAAAAAAAATCCAGGCTATTCGAAAGCCGGGCGGGCGGCGGGCGGCGGGCGGCGGGCGGCGTCCACAATCAATGTTAAGTTTTCGTGTTTGAGTCCATTTCTTTGTTACTGTACCACCTAGGACCACCAAACTTTCACAGCTTCATAATCAAGGGGTGCCCACCACATATCACTATCCAACATGTTACTTTTTTTTAACTTGACCCATTTTTTCCGCGCAATCGACTTAGCCATTTTCAATGTTAAGTTTTCGCGTTTTCAATGTTAAGTTTTCGTTTAAGTCCATTTCTTTGGTACTGTACCACCTAGGACCACCAAACTTTCACAGCTTCATAATCAAGGGGTGCCCACCACATATCACTATCCAACATGTTACTTTTTTTTTAACTTGACCCATTTTTTCCGCGCAATCGACTTAGCCATTTTCAATGTTAAGTTTTCGCGTTTTCAATGTTAAGTTTTCGTGTTTAAGTCCATTTCTTTGGTACTGTAGCACCTAGGACCACCAAACTTTCACAGCTTCATAATCAAGGGGTGCCCACCACATATCACTATCCAACATGTTACTTTTTTTTAACTTGACCCATTTTTTCCGCGCAATCGACTTAGCCATTTTCAATGTTAAGTTTTCGCGTTTTCAATGTTAAGTTTTCGTGTTTAAGTCCATTTCTTTGGTACTGTACCACCTAGGACCACCAAACTTTCACAGCTTCATAATCAAGGGGTGCCCACCACATATCACTATCCAACATGTTACTTTTTTTTTAACTTGACCCATTTTTTCCGCGCAATCGACTTAGCCATTTTCAATGTTAAGTTTTCGCGTTTTCAATGTTAAGTTTTCGTGTTTAAGTCCATTTCTTTGGTACTGTAGCACCTAGGACCACCAAACTTTCACAGCTTCATAATCAAGGGGTGCCCACCACATATCACTATCCAACATGTTACTTTTTTTTTAACTTGACCCATTTTTTCCACGCAGTCGACTTAGCCATTTTCAATGTTAACTTTTCGCGTTTACAATGTTAAGTTTTTTTTCGTGTTTAAGTCCATTTTCTTTGGTACTGTAGCACCTAGGACCACCAAACTTTCACAGCTTCATAACCAAGGGGTGCCTACCACATACAACTATCCAACATGTGACCATTTTTTTACCTTCACCTATTATTTCTACGTAATTGACTTAGCCATTTTCAACGTTAACTTTTTAACGTACGTCTGGTTAAATTTTTTGGTTAAAACTTTTTTGTTATACTATATCTCTGCAACTGCTTCGCCCATTACCTTGAAACTTCACATGGGTGTTTATCATCGACCATATTTTCACTAACCCCCAACCGTGCGGCCCCTGTGCGCAATGTCAAGGTCAAATTACTTTAAATTTATTTGTTAAAGTTTTTTCATGTACTATATCTCTGCAACTGCTTCACCCATTACCTTGATACTTCACATGGGTGTTTATCATCATTGTCGCACCCGCTTGCGGAAAGCGCGATATCGTCGGCATTTTGGCATACGTCCGTCCGTCCGTACGTCCGTGTGTCCGGTTAAAGTTTTTTCGTTAAAGTTTTTCCATCTACTATATCTATTTTTTTAGTGTCCATGCCTCGCCCCAAGGCGCGACATGCAGGCCACGGCCATCTAGTCTACAAAAAGTGGGTATAATTATGTTATCCAAGTGTCCATGCTTGGAAAAAACCTGGCCTTCGTGGCTTTGCCTCGTTTCTTGTTCAATATATCTTTACGTCTGTTAAGGTTTGTGCATTTTTGCAAAGTAGACCTCATTCGATACTTCTTAACAATTTTTCCAGATACGATTCTCTGAATAACATTTTGATTAATTGTATTGTGTGATTTCGCCACTCGAATCTCCTCGCTTACACATTCACTGTATAACAATCTTTTCCTTACTTCCGGTGCTTGTTTTGGATCTAGTCCTGCTTTCGTCATTATGCTGTCAGTCTTGCTCTTTGGTGTTAGAGGCGTTCTAGGTTTTGTCAAAGTTCTAGACAACCGTTTTCTTGCAGTATTGAGCTTGCGCTGTAATTCTTCGTTTTTATCTTCCAAAGTTTCTATTCTTTTGTATGAGTGTTTTAAAGCACGGGATACGCGTTTATTACCACCTGCTTTATGCCCTGGTTTCTCGAATGCCATTTTTACTGTCAGCAATGTGTCGTCTATTGTGCTACTAACCGCGCATTCAGATGATGTTGAAAGTAAGGATATTTCACTATTGACAGCGGAGATCTCATTTTGATTCTGCGTTTGCTTTTGTCTATAATGCATAGCATCAAGTTTGTTCATGGCTCGTCTTTTATCTTGGTTCACCTTGTCCAAATCACCAATCGGGATAAAGTATGCCTTCACTCGCTGATTTTCCCGCTTCAGCCATTCATCACCCAGTTTATTTTTCTTTCGCTCTCGATACTCCTTCATGCGCTGAGCCTTGGACTTCGCCATTCTACAAATACATATGGGAACAGTCATGAAATTTAATGTCTTATCCAATATGCGAAAGTGTTGAATTTCCTTAAATGACGCAGACGGATGATCAATTCTGAATTTGCTCTGTCAACTTTCGACCTCATTTACGGGAAAAAATTGCCCCTGCAACTTCAACAGTAGGACTGCAAATGAGGAGTATTATATGCACATCCCACCCCTACTCCAGCCCCGCAACCCCCACTAATAGGCTGCAAAACGAGGAATGTACATAGTTGGTAGGATTATCAGTTCAAAGCATCTTGCACTACGCTACACATTATGGTGTTAAATGCACTTTCTTATTAAAAAAGTAGATCGTCATTTACGGGACAATCTCATCGTCATTTACGGGACAATCAAATGTGTTAAACTTTTGCCTTATTGCGTTTATATATTCTAACGAACTAATAGACAAACATGTTGCATACATATTCATGATTATGAATAAAATGTTAACATAAATATACCAGAGCCTATCAGACTTTAAAACCAAAACAGAGTGCGAGGGAGGAAAACAACATTACATCTGCTACAGACGTCTGATTTAACAATATGAATAAATAGTGAATTAAATATAAACTTTTATTCAAGAAACCATATAATATAGGTCGGGTATATGTAGCATAGTCTACAATAACAAAGAGTGGAACATGTTCTAATCTACCACGATGTCCATACCAAATATAATGTGGATGTCTGGCTATCATTTACGGGACAGAATCATGTCATTTACGAGTCCACATACGTGTTTACCAGTTTCTTTGCCAAGACATTAGAATCACACACTTTTATCACATATTCACACTTGACAATGCGTCGTACGCATGAACAGACACGTGTAATCACGGCAGATATTCAAAATATACTAAACAATTGCAGCTGTTCATACTCAACCAAAGTCGAAGAACTAGCAGTCGATATTTCGTTCATAAAATGTCCGCCGATCAAAGTATATAAACATCCGGTTGTGTCCTAAAATACGAAATTAACTTAGAGGAGCAAATTCACGCATAAAACACGACAATTTATACCATATTCAGTAATGTTTGTCCCGTAAATGATGTCCCGTAAATGATGATCGAATGCAAACATATTGCAATTCATGCGAGCTTTTGCAATATAGCAGACATACATAAAAGTAATTCCTACCATATGCCAATGCAATATATTATGGGATTGCCACACAGTGATCTTGTCACTGTGTGTGTTAGAATGAATAGCAGAATATGTTAGAGGAAAGACTCGTAAATGACGATGCTAATATTCCTTTAAATTGTTGCCTTTTTTAATCACGCGTGACTTCTTACAATACCTTTCCTCAGTCCAAGGCACTATGTAAACTATATATACATAATATGCAGGTCGAATAACGAACATAATTATGTTTTAATAGGGCAAACACAAGTTATATGTGTTACTTAAAAATTGGACTCGTAAATGATGGCGATTTTATGACAACTCTAAACGGAAAAATATTTGTAAGAAGTTGTGGATCTGAATTTGATGCATTAATAATAATTTGAAACCTGTATCAAGATGATTAAAAATATCACAGTTTTGCTAGAAAAAAAAGGAGTTACCTACTGTTTTAAAAACGTACTTATTAGTGACTTAGTTGCCAGGGACACGCGTTTTTGCATACCCCTGTGTGATGGAAAACACAGGTCGACGAATAATGTACATAGGTACCCAGTAGGTGTTTTAATTTGTTTTATATTGTACATACCTAGTAAATACATTAGAAACTTTTCTTCGCGGTATACTTCATATGAGACAATATCCGCTACCAAAAACAACGAAGACAGCAATTGTCTCAGTTACGTGAGAATGAGTCTATAGTGTTTCAGCTGTGTGTCCGTCTGTCTGTCCGTGTAACTGTGTATAACTCTTAAGACGAAGCCAGCGTGTCTCCAATGTGCATTTGTGTGCCAACACATTTTCTCAATTTTTTGTTCATGCGGATAAAAAAAAGACCCCAAACTTTAAAATTAGCATATCTAAAAAAAACACTGCATTATCTGTATACCTTCGCCGATGTGCAGGAAGGCATATTGCGATAATCCAATAATGTACATGTGTATATTGTACATACATATATAAGTAACACCTTTCATTTCTTATAACTATCAACCACTTCATGTTGCTTTGTTTCTATACGCCCCACATCTGAACTCACATGGTCAAGGTCACTGAGGATTTATTTCTGTTGTACATGTATTTCAGTACTTGTATGTCAATTTATATTCACCTACATACCTCTGTGGTGTGTCTGTCTGGCAGTTATTTTTCATCTATCTCTGATGTATTTCAGTATATCGGTTTATATTCACCTATCTCTGTGTGTCAGTATGGCAGTTTATATTCACCTACATGTATCTCTGTCTGTGGTATGTCAGTATGTCACTTTATATTCAACTATCTCTGTGTTTCAGTATTTCAGTTTATATTCACCTATCTCTATCTGTGGTGTGTCAGTATGTCAATTTATATTCACCTATCTCTGTTGTGTTTCAGTATGTAAATTTATATTCACCTATCTCTCTCTCATGTTTTGTTTTTTTTGGTGGGTGGTGGTCGGGCTTATGAGACGGCGTAAATTAACGGTATGGGTTCCTCCTTATAGGAATCACGATTTGCCTGGTTTGGCCCTCAGGTACGTTTTTAGCCAGGTTTTTTGAAAAAAAATCCAGGCTATTGGATTGGCGAAAGCTGGGCGGGCGGGTGGCGTCCACAATCAATGTTAAGTTTTCGTGTTTGAGTCCATTTCTTTGTTACTGTACCACCTAGGACCACCAAACTTTCACAGCTTCATAATCAAGGGGTGCCCACCACATATCACTATCCAACATGTTACTTTTGTTTTAACTTGACCCATTTTTTCCGCGCAGTCGACTTAGCCATTTTCAATGTTAAGTTTTCGTGTTTAAGTCCATTTCTTTGGTACTGTAGCACCTAGGACCACCAAACTTTCACAGCTTCATAATCAAGGGGTGCCCACCACATATCACTATCCAACATGTTACTTTTTTTTTTAACTTGACCCATTTTTTTCCGCGCAGTCGACATTTTCAATGTTAACTTTTCGCGTTTACAATGTTAAGTTTTCGTGTTTAAGTCCATTTCTTTGGTACTGTACCACCTAGGACCACCAAACTTTCACAGCTTCATAACCAAGGGGTGCCTACCACATACAACTATCCAACATGTGACCATTTTTTTACCTTCACGTATTATTTCTACGTAATTGACTTAGCCATTTTCAACGTTAACTTTGTAACGTACGTCAGGTTAAATTTTTTGGTTAAAGCTTTTTTGTTATACTATATCTCTGCAACTGCTTCGCCCATTACCTTGAAACTTCACATGGGTGTTTATCATCGTCCATATTTTCACTCTAACCCCCAACCGTGTGGCCCCTGTGCCCAATGTCAAGGTCAAATTACTTTGAATTTATTTGTTAAAGTTTTTTCGTGTACTATATCTCTGCAACTGCTTCACCCATTACCTTGATACTTCACATGGGTGTTTATCATCATTGTCGCACCCGCTTGCGGAAAGCACGATATCGTCAGCATTTTGGCATACGTCCGTCCGTCCGTCCGTCCATACGTCTGAGTGTCCGGTTAAAGTATTTTCGTTAAAATTTTTCCATCTACTATATCTATTTTTTTAGTGTCCATGCCTCGCCCCAAGGCGCGACATGCAGGCCACGGCCATCTAGTCTACAAAAAGTGGGTATAATTATGTTATCCAAGTGTCCATGCTTGGAAAAAACCTGGCCTTCGTGACTTTGCCTCGTTTCTTGTTATCTTTGGCTCTTTAGTTACCTCGGAGTTGAATTGGGTTATTGCCCATTATAAAAGTAGTAAGATTATTACTGATCCTACTGCTTTTGGGAGGGGCCAAGGGATTCTGGTGTGGCGAGGACCTGGCATCAGATCAGGATTATTCTGATTTCAGGGCTGAATATATAGTTTTGTTATTGTAAATATTCAGTTCTAATTTTGGGATTTCCCACCCCCCATTTGTACATGTACTTGAACATGTACTTGTACAGGTAATATATGGGATTTAGTACTAAACCCATTGACCCGGCCTTAAATGACCTTAGCTGTTGATAGGCCATTAAACCCCAACAAACAAACAAACTGTCGTGTTTTAGTAGTCAGTTTATATTCACCTATCTCTGTCTGTTGTGTTACAGTATGTTGAAGCCTGCAGGTCGGCGTAACCTACTGGCGGACAGCGATAGTGAGGGGGAGGATGCCGGGGAGATACTGAGTGGACGGAGAGAGCACATGTCCTCATATGAACAACGACAACAAAAGGTACAGTTTGATCTCAGAGTCTACACTGTTCACTAGGGATGGCATCGAATGGTAAAAATGGTATTCGAATATTCGATTGGCTATTTGAATATATATTCAAATATTTGGAACCACCCAACCTCTAAATCTCCTCACTATTACGGAATTGGCACCGGTAACGCGTCTCGGAGATTTTGAGTATCCACGTTAACATTTTAACAACAAATCTGTTCTTTTATAATTTAATAATCCAAGTGGATTAACCGTGTTATTAATTGTCGATATTAGGGACAAGCAAACATTGACGCTATACCGTATTAATCGTCGATAACGGACAATACAAACTTTGACACGTGCCGGGATCAATTGCTGTATGTGCGACGGTGAGAAATAAGTGAACCAAACAATACCTTGAAATAAGTTTTCCATTCGAATACCAAACTGATATTCGAATATTCGGTCAATAAACGAATATTCGAATATGAATATTCGAATATTCGTTGCCATCCCTACTGTTCACGATTGACTTTGTAGAAGGATCCCGGGTGCCATCAGAGCTCTAGATGAGATTTGTGTCAAAATCATTGCGTTTTTTACTTTTACAAATGGATTATTGATTTTCTTCATTACTAAATAGGGAACAAATGATAAAACAAATATAACAAATTTAAACTTTCACTTATTTGAGCTGCAAATAGCATACGGTTTCAACTTTATGACAGTATTTTCACTACTCAATTAGAAAATCAATGCATATTTTCACATTGCTGTGCGTATTTTGTACTCCCACTTTTGATAATCAATGCGTATTCAGCTAAAATAATTGCGTGAAATACGACAATACACACCTTATCTGGAGCTCTGGGCCGTTTCTCTAAACTTCGTACGACTAAAATGTTCGTAAGTGCAAAATTGTGATTTTCACATTAAACAATGTGTTCTTGTAAACAATTATTGGATTTACATGTATTGAGCATAGCCTATATTCAGCCTAATAAATGTAAATCCATCAATTTAAATTTACAGACTATTCTAAATTTGCACTTACATGTACGAACATTTTAGTCGTACGAAGTTTAGTGAAACGGCCCCCTGGTGTGTGTATTAAAGCAAATCGGGGAGCTACACTTATACAATACAAAAACTGAAGATGTCAATTTCTGTCTTGGCAGGTCGGTTATGGTGTCGGCAAGTAGCACAGGTGGTCATTTTTAGCATGCCTTTCAAAGAAAGGAGTGCTTATGGCATACCCTAAGCATCATAGTCAGCATCTGTCCGTCCGCCTGTCCGTCTCTCCGTCTTCAAAAATTTAAAAACTTAACATTGGGTGAAATTGTTATAATTTCTATTTCCTTTCACCAAACATTTTGATATTTCACACATGCCTTTCTCTAATGCTTCTCTATCATGCTGTAACAAATCCACGACACTCAGACCCCCGCTAACTCCAAGGCAAGGTCACAGTCTTAGTGCTTTCATAAACTTAACTTTGGGGGAAAATTGTTATAATTTCTGTTTCCTTCCACCAAATGTTTTGATATTTCACACATGCCTTTCTCTAATGATTCTGTATCATGCTGTGATAAGTCCCATGATTCTCAGACCCCCGCTAACCCCAAGGTCAAGTTCACATTCATAGTGCTTTCATAAACTTAACGTTGGGGGAAATTTGTTGTAATTTGTGTTTCCTTTCACCCAACCTCTTGAAACCAGAAACACTCTGACACTTTTAGGTGTGGGACACCATAGGAGTATGTACCATAATTATTCTAACAAATGCCCCCGGGGCTTTCCAATTTTTCGTAAAAACTCAGAAATTTAAATTCTGAGATGTCAAAAAACTATGTGAAAATAATAGAATTTAACTGAAACTATAGGACGGGAGCTACTATTAGAATAAATATGGTATGTGTTTCCCAGAATAAATTGTGTCGAATATTTAATCTTATTACGATAGTCTTGATGTGTATTACAGCTGAAGAAGAAGATCAGCCAGCTGGAGGATGCGAGTCTGGACCAGAAACCATGGCAACTGGCAGGGGAGATAACTGCCGCGAACCGGCCAGAAAACAGCCTGCTACAGGAGAGCGTGCAGTTTGACCATACGACCAGACAGGGTAAGTGTGGTAAAACAAGTGGAACCAGTCCATGAAATTAGCCATTAGGATGTAAACATTTGTCGTCTGCTCTTTATCTTCTATTTTTCATTTGACTCACCGAAAGCATGATTTGACAGCACTGTAGAATCATTTCCAATGGAAAACTATTTTGTATTTGACAATCAGCTAGCATAAAATATAACCTGATACAGAGAATACCAGCCTATACCTGATATCTGTTATCATGGTTATCATGATTGGTTCAGAAAAAGGTAGGAATTCCTCAGCGAGCCGCGGTATTCCTACGCGTTTCCTAACCTTACCTGTAGCCAATTTCATCAAAATTGCAAAGTATACTTTTCTAGCAAAGTAATCATTTATTTTCCCCGAAATGCATTATTTCACATAGAACTAACGACTGCATATATTTGATGATTAAAAGTATGCAGAATTATTACACTGAATGTATTACATTATCACAGCCAAAATGGCTGTGATAATGTAATAAATTCAGTATAATAAAAATTAATAAATTTATCCTTAAATTGAAAATTACTCCCTCAAAGTATACTTTGCTAGATAAGTATACTTTGCAATGTTGATGAAATAGGCTACTGATAAACTTGATATTAAAAGACACCAGCTGGTATGTGGCTATGAAGAAATGTAGACCCAGTGTAGACCCAGATCATCACGGTTCGCCCTATGATCAATGAAAAACCCTTGATGCTTCTAACTTACAACATAGATTGTTATCAGGATACAGGAGTGTGCTTTTAGATCAGGAGCTACACTGGTCCACAGCCCATGTATTATTATCTATTAATCACTTAATCATCAATCATTGTAGCCCCGGAGATTACCGAGGAAACAACTAAAACCCTGGAGGACCTCGTCCGACAGAGGATCAAGGATAAGGTATGTGGTCCAGGGTCAATGATTAGAAATTCCTACTTTATCACCATTTTATTTATTTTGGGGGGAGGAGGTGGGGGGGACCTATTTTCCCTACATGTAGCCGATTGGACCCTTGAATGAACATTTGTGTTCCACTTGGAATGCAGAAGTGAACGTGGTCCAAACGGGCGTTTCCTGTATTCTTATTAGCCAATAGAATCCACGTTTTCCCGTTTGCAAACATTTTTCCCGTTTGTACCGAGTTTTCTTGTTTTTGTTGCGCCTGCTTTAGCAGAAGTTGAGACTATAGTCGCCTCTTTTTCCGTTGTCGTCGCCGTCGTCCGAAATGTCAAAAAGTTTGTACAAGTTTCGTCATCATTATAACTAATATTACTTGACGGATTGCTTCAATATTTGGACACTTGATACATGTGAGCCTTTGGAACACTCTCATGCCGCCATTAACATGACCTTCACCTTTTTTACCTTCACAGATTTGCAGAAACACATAGCCATTTTTATTTGTGTCAAAAAGTTTGCACAAGCTTCTTCATCATGGTATAATTTTAATATTATGTAACCGGATAGGGGAAATGCAACGGAAAAAATGTGCACCGATCGGGAATCGAACCCGGGACCTTCCCAATACCAGCGGGACGCGCTAACCAACTGCGCTACCGGAGCACGATGCTCTCAATCGGTATTTTTATATCCACATTCAACTCATGATTACACATGGTACCATTTCCGTTACACTCCTCCCCCATTATTTTTGAGTTTCGTCAATTACGAAGAAACTCGCCCCAAGTTCACCCCTCTAGAGAGCCCACAGACACTCATGAGGGTCGGACGAGCCCCCTAATGTAACCGGATAGGGGAAATGCAACGGGAAAAATGTGCACCGAACGGGGATCGAACCCGGGACCTTCCCAATACCAGCGGGACGCGCTAACCAACTGCGCTACCGGAGCACGATGCTCTCGATCGGTATTTTTATATCCACATTCAACTCATGATTACACATGGTACCATTTCCGTTACAATTACATGACGGTTTGTTTCACTATTTGGACACTTGATACAATTTGGAACCTTTTTGACTTTCACATGGTTGTGGAGGAAACACTTTGCCATTTTCTTTTGTCCAAAATATTCTTCAACCTTGACCTTTTTCGTGTTTTAAGCATGCACTTCTCTGGCAGTTTTTGTGATGCTTACTTTAGCACATGCCCATGATCATGTTATGGTCAAATGCCCCGGCAGGCGCGACACTGCTTCTGTGGCGGAATTCCTGTCATTATGTAGTGTTTCCTGTAAAAACTGCATGCGAACTGAAACAAAAACACAAAATAGGTGTTCCTAAAACTGCACGAAAGTGAGCCAAAAAACAGTTCAATGTTTCCAATGAAAACGCACTGAAGACAAAACGGGAACGCACATAAAACACAACAGCTGACGATCTGCACACGTAGTGCCAACGTGGGTCGAACCAAACCGCCATGTGTAAACTAGGAGCAAAAACGAAAACTCTACTGTAATCATATACTTGAATATTTTGCACCATAATAATGCAGTTTGGTTGGTTAACCCTTTCACCCCTAAGTAACTGGCATGGACACTCCCATTTTATTTTTCAATTTAAGGATACGTTTATTAATTTTTATTATATTGAATTTATTACATGATCACAGCCATTTTGTGAACACATACAAGAAAGATTTGCAAGCATCGGCTGTCAATGCAAATGTTATAGTAACTATCATAGTCTGCGAAGTTTAGTGACATGGACTCCTGGATCTACACTTTTTGCATACATTTCTATAGAGGTCTGTACTGTTGAAATGGTTAATATGGTAACATTATTTCTATCTTCACAATGGGCCATGTATGTTGGGCACGCCTGAGGGCCGTTTCACTAAACTTTGTACGACTAAAATGTTCGTAAGTGCAAAATTATGATAGTCTAAATTTCGCATTAACATCGTTTTCTTGTAAATCATTATTGGATTTACATTTATTGAGCATGGGCTGCATTTGCAGCCTACAGTACGCTCAGAGCGAATTTTGCCTTTCCCACTCGACACCGTGGGAGGAATTTTCTCAGAGTGGGAAATACCGGTGGGAGTTATGTGCCTCCCCACGGTGGCCATACGTTTTTACCTGTATTACCACCGCGGACAGGGTGCAAGCTGGAAAAACTTCCACTAGCCCGGCCACGGTGTTCCCCCGTGGTACAACCCCGCGTTCCACCGGGACGCCGGGCTGGCTTACCTGTACAGTAATAACGTAGTACCGGAGCAGTTACATGTATTTAGACATATTTTTATGGGTTGTTTTTTTTTCGATGAGAAATGCAACCTAGCTTATAATTATTAGCAATGCCAATGCTAATATATATCGAGTTTCCCCAATCGAAATTTGCAGACAGCATAAGTATTGTCATAAGTATCCATAGTTAATAGATCGGTAAATGGAAAGAGTGATATTTTTTATTTACCCTAGAAGTAATTAGAAATCGTATCGGCCCCGTTATTATTGGTTAACTTTATTGACCGACCTCCGTTTTGACCAACTCATTCATCATCGTTTATTATGGAGAAAAAAAACCATAATTATATCTTAAAAACATATTTTGACAAAACATGATAATCGTCTCCTAAAAACACGAGAATCATCGGTCGAGACGATTCTCGTGTTCACAAACACACCAATATTTTTTTCACAAAAGCATAGTTTGACAAAACACGAGAATTGTCTTAAGAGACGATTCTGATGTGCTGCCAAAACATTTTATTAGAAAAAACAAACATATTTCTTAACAAGAACAAAACATGAGAATCGTCTCCTAAAAACATGAGAACATCTCGTGCTTTGGCATCGCGAAATCGCCTTCCGCTTTTGTAAATACAGTGTTTGCTCATGGTGTGTAAAAAGGATGCGTCTTGAAATTTCGCATGGATGTAAAACGCAATTCCAATGCGAGGCGAGATCGCGAAAACGCATGACTGAATATAATATAATGTCCTATTTTCACCTCGCGATCTCACTTTGCGTTTTCGCGATCTGGCGCATGGGTCGAGATCGCGAAAACGCGACAATGTAACTAGCGCTAACAGGACACTGTAGTATCGCCTTACTTAGGAAAAGATTATCATGTGCTGTAAAATGGTCGAGATCGAGTAAATGCAAGATTACGACACTAACAGAACACTATTATGATTCTCGTGTTTTAGGAGGCAATTCTCATGTTTTGTCAAAAAATAATACACATGTTTTGGCAGCATATGAGAATCGTCTCCTAAAACGATTGACGTGTCCTTTTAGGGACATGTTACAATCTACTGATGGTGAACACGTGTTCGTCTTCGCTATTTGCATGTGCAATAAGCCCGGTTTTGTCCGATCACGTCATACATCATCATATGCACGTGCGGTGACCTACTGGGACGTGTGTCGGTGTTTGAGAGTGAGACATCAAAGGTTACAAAATAGCATCTAAAGGTTAAGTTGTGCCGATCGGACCTTTGAAACACGCCGACACAAGAGAAGCACATTTACGATCAATTACTCGACACATATTTATTAATGGAATGGAACTTATCTCTCTTATATACGGAAGCCCATTAGGGCCACTTCACTTTTTTATGCCACCGTGTTTCGAAGAAACGGGTGGCATATAGTGTTTGGACCGTCCGTCCGTCTGTCCGTCCGTCTGTCCATCCGTCACACTTTTCGGTTAACCACTTTGTCACAGTTTCTCAAACTGGCCATAGCATCTACATAAGTTGCTTAATCGCTTCAATACTTCAACACTTCATTCATTGGTATGTGTGCCACACCTGCCTTTTCATAATTTATATGACCTTCGCCTTGTGACCTTCACCAGGTTACTTAAATGACTTAACCACTTTGTCACAGTTTCTCAAATATGCTGCAAGTGGCATCCGCGTTCGACAGACTCATTTCTTGTATATCTTGCTTTACTTCTCAATAAAAACATGGTTTGACAGCACTGCAGAATCATTTTCAAGACGCATTTCTTGTTTTAATTTCCATTTATTCAAGATGTTTTCTTGAATTTTCAAGTTCTTTTCTTGAATTTTCAAGATCTTTTAATCACGAAAAGATCTTGAAAATTCAAGAAAAGAACTTGAAAATTCAAGAAAACATCTTGAATAAATGGAAATTAAAAAAAAGTGAAGTGGCCCTAATGGGCTTCCGTACTTATAGCATAGCGTTTTTCACAGAGTTTGATACAAATATTTCTTCTATATAAAGTTATTGGTCGGAGAGAAGATGCAGAATCTCCAAAAAAAGGTAATGGAATCTTTATTTCCTCAATAAACATGTACTGGCAGCATATCAGAATCGTCTCATGTTTTGTCAAACTATGTTTTTTTTGTCAAAAATATTCATGTTTGTCCACATTTGTTCAATTTCTTAATAAAAACATGTTTTGGCCGCACATGAGAATCATCTCCTTAGACGATTTGTACCTGTCCTATTAGGGACATGTTACAATTTTGCGATCTTGCTCATAGGTCTATCACATAGCGTGATCGCGAGAGCTGAAACGAAAATGTAACATATTCTCACCAAAATATGTTTTGACAGTACTGTGCTTTGGAGAATCGTCTCCTTAGACGGTTTTCAAGTTTTGTCCAAAATATGTTTTTGCAGGAAATGTTTTTTGTACCTGTTTTTAATTTCTTGATAAAAATATATTTTGGCAGCGCACGAGAATCGTCTCCTCTCCTAAGACGATTCGTATGTGTTGTCAAATATATGTTGATAGAAGAAATATTAATGCTTTTATATTCCCTTATTAAAACAGGTTTGGTAGCAGATGAGAATCGTCTCTATTTCCGCGAAATATGTGTTTGTATGTTTTTAGTATTTGTTGGATTGGATATGATTCAACCAATCAGTGTCACGGTTTCAAACAAAAAACGTGTTTGGGCAGCACATGAGAATCGTCTCCTTAGACGATTTGTACGTGTCCTGTTAGGGACATGTTAGAATCTCGCGTTTTGCCGATCTCACGCATTGATTGAGAACGCGATGCGTGGTCGCGAGAGCGCAAAACGAAAATGCAACTTATTCTTAACACAACAGGGTTCGACTGCACTGTACACATGAGAATCATCTACTAAAACGATTGTTATCATCTGCTAAGACGATTAATTCTTATGTGTTGTCAAAATATATGTTGATATAATAAATATTGATGCTTTTATATTCGTTTTATTCCTTCATAAAACAGGTTTGGTAGCAGATGAGAATCGTCTCTATTTCCGCCAAATATGTGTTTGTGTGCTTTTAGTATTGGTTGGATTGGATGTGATTCAACAAATCATTGTCACGGTTTCAAACAGAAATTCTAAACACGAATATTTGTGTTGGTATCGGGTTCCATATGGTCGATAGGAAATGCGATTAATTACAACATGAACATCTTGGAAGTAAATGTTAATTGTCACGTAAGCCGTTTACCTTTTTCCGCCGTTACGTCAGCTGTTATTTTAAATATGTATGGTCGCTTGATTTCCGATTTCCGAGTAGAAACAATTACAGAACCTTACATTTTGTTTCCTCGTCGTGAAGGAACGTACATTATTCCTCAAAATATTCAGTTCTTTGTAACGTACCTTCGCCTGTCGACGGGATGGACACAATTAAATCTGTAATGTTAAGTTGCATTCCTTCGGTTCTACATTTTACGTTTTAAAAGTACAAAATTGCACTCTTCGCTAACCGTTTTACCTGTATGCTGGCACGGTGACGCGCCGTGTGTTAACACGGTGGGTCACGGAGTGACAAATCTCCAGTAATTCGGCCATAAATGCTCTCTTCGCTGCCCATATTACCTGTATACTGGCACGGTGATGCGCCGTGTGTTAACACGGGGGAACGCGGTGTGCGGGAGATTCGGTCTTGAAAATTGTCCCACGGTGGACATTTTGGCCTCTCCACCGCGCCGAGTGGGATTTCCACCCGACACGGTGGGAGGAATTTTTATGTCCACTCTCCATCGGATCACGGGGTCGAGTGGACGAAGGCAAAAATCGCGATGAGCGTACTGTATGCTCAATAAATGTAAATCCATAAATTGAAATTTACAGACAATCTTAAATTTGCACTTACGAACATTTTAGTCGTACGAAGTTTAGTGAAAAGGCCCCCTGATGTTTAGGCCCATTCGAAGTGCAATGTCGTAAATATCTCCTACACGTCTAGAGCAACTGTGATGTGAAATTGTAATTTGTATTGAATCCCACATATGTGGCTGTTTCATTGGTGGAATGGATGCACAGGATAGACTGGTCGCAAAAGTGATAACGCATATTTCTCCAGTCACAGCCACATTTCTCAGAATAGAACATTATCGTTTGTTTTTGTTGTACGTGAAAACAATATTTTTGTGTTAATACCCTTCTTCCAAGTATTTAAATCCTCATTGTTGTTTCTTTCAACGCATCATTTTGACATCGTTTCCTTTTTTTAAAATTAGAAAATGATGTTTTCGTTGGTTTTAACGTGGCTAAACATTGTATGCTAATTATGAAAACGAAAACAATGTGTAAATATAGGCAATCGTCTGTTTGTGGAACCAGGAACACATCTGGGCTGTATGTAGGTGTGAGTGGACTAAAGTAGAACCATATCATCCGCCACCATAAGCCAGGTTGATCTGTCCACCCAGACTTGGGACGACATGGAACGGAAGTTGAAACCCAAGAAAAATCTGTTTGAACCATCTTTTTGGGGGGACTCATGGTGACAGCAAATTTGGGCATGACGCCACCAAAATCGGGCATGGCGCAGCACCATGCTAACATAGGCTGGCGGAGGAGGGACACATTATCCCAAAGCCAATTGCCTGTGTGATGATTCGTATAAAGATTTCTGTCCACCAGAGTGGGTGGCAGGTGGGAGTATGCGATGGGTAATTTAACAATCAGGGTACATCCTTACCGGAATTCCGACTGGAGACCATGTTTGGCCTTCATATACGTCTTTGGCATTTTGTATGTGACAGTTGAATCTGGTTATACCCCCTTATGATTATTCGTAATTCTATTTTAGATGAAGGGGCCAAGTGACATTGGTGTGGTATGGACCTGGCATCAGGTCTGGTTATTCTAATTTCAGGGTTGAATATATTTTTTCTTGATGTAAACATTCTGTTTCGATTTTGGGATTTTCCCCCCAATGCAACAGTTAAAATGGGATCGAACCCGTTTTCCCGGCCTTACATGACCTTAGCTGTTGATAGGCCGTTAAAAGCCGATATACAGGCGGGGACAATATAACCCCAAGCTGATCGCCTGGATCACATAATGATTTCTGTCCCCAGGCGTGGGACGACGTGGAGCGGAAGGTGAAGCCCAAGGACAATCCGTTTGAGTACAAGAAACGCCTTACCCTCGACCAGGAGAAGAGCAAACTCAGTCTCGGTGAGATCTACGAACAGGAGTTCCTTAAACAACAGAAGGTAATTATAGAAGTTCTCTATATCTTCCATTAACCTCAAATCCCTTTCGGGATTTCATATATACACAGAGTATGGGATCACATGGCTTCCGCATTTTTCAGAACATTGTTTTCATAACATAAGTAATTTATGGCTCAGTGTCAAAGCAAAAATAGAAATTCACTTTGTGCATCTACACACCATAAAGAAGTTACATTACCAACATAAAGCCTCCAACTATTACGGTTTAAAAGTTTTACAATTTACAAGGGGGAATACTAAGTTGAAAAGGGGGAGATAATCCATGACACGGTGGGTCGTATCAAAAATTGAAATGAACTTTGCTCATCTACTCATCATAAGGAAGCTACATACCACGTTTCAGGTCTGTAGCTAGTATGGTTTAAAAGTTTTACGAGTTACAAGGCAAAATTGGGAAATTCTAAGTCGAAAAGGGGAAGATAATCAATGACCCGGGGGTCGAATCAAAATAAACTTTGCGCATGTACTCATAAGGAAGCTACATACCATGTTTCAGGTCTGTAGCTAGTAGTTTAAAAGTTTTACGAGTTACAAGGTTGCTGATGGACGGATGGGACGGACGGACAAGTGTAACACTAAAAACCCCCTCCACTCTCTTGGTGGGGCATGAAAATCTTCCTAACATACGGATGGATTTTGAAGAATATATATACTGCATCAACCATGATGACTTGCATGTTTGTTTATTGCACTAATGTTCTTTACAATCCTTACAGCTGTACATACAATTTCAAAAACACTCAAGGTTCCTTGTACAGTACAGTTCCACTAATAACACCACTGGGGGCCGTTTCACTAAACTTCGTACGAGTAAAATGTTCGTAAGTGCAAAATTATGATTTCATATTAACAAAGTTTTCTTGTAAACAATTATTGGATTTACATTTATTGAGCATAGGCTGCATATGCAGCCTATGCTCAATAAATGTAAATCCATCAATTGAAATTTACAGACGATCCTAAATGTGCACTGACGAACATTTCAGTCTTACGGAGTTTAGTGAAACGGGCCCCTGGTGTGTCTAAAGAAAAGTGGTCTTATTAGCGAGTCAGTAAAAAGCCCAAATCCTAATGACCACAGTTTTAATGAGGATAGAATATAAAATAATAATAAGAAATAAATTCATCATTTAATCCATGTTTCTTCCTCTGTTTACATGTGCATTGTACAAGAAAATATATACTTTATATAGCATGTATACGGTAGTTTTTTAGTCGCTTCTGTATTCATTTATTAGGTTTAACGAAACTTCCTTTATGTTTCTAACAAACCGTATAGATCTGCCAGCAGATCAACAATAGACAGGTCACAAATGCCACCAACCCCATTTTTTTCCCCGTTACAGTTGCAAATCAAATGAAATTCTTGATACCGTACGAGTACTGACCCACACGAATAATTGGCAATGCTTTAATCACACTCATCAATTGATTAATTCAACTAAAGCTGTACTGTATTCAATTAGCGACATCAAGCACTTCCTAATCCACAATTAGTACAAACAATATCCCATAAAAGTGCACGTACATGTACGTGTCTTTAAAACAACAATTAATCTTGATCTGCTGAAATTAGAAGTTTGTTTTCCAGTGTCTCCAGGTGTCATAAATCCAAATGTTTGTAAGTTTCTCCTTCATGCCATAACTTCAATATTACCAGATTGATTGCTTTAATATTCACACACTTGATACATGTGGACATAATTATGTGACACACTCGCGCAATAATTAACCTTTCTGACTTTCACAAGGTCTCTGAAACACTTTTTTTGCGTCAAAAAGTTTGTAATAGTTTCTTCATTATGGCGTAATTTCCAAATATTTTCAGTTATATCTTTAACATTTGGAAACTTGTAAGCTGTCTTTATTTTTATATGCATGAAGTTTTCGCTACGTACAAGAGTTCCTCAAGCAACAGAACGTAGTAACTCTTGCAATTTTATTTTTAATCTGTCTTTGTAAGAGAAGGAGTGAGTGGAAGGAACTTATCCAGTTCATCCAGTGACCCCTTCGTTTTTATTTGTGTGACGTTTTATCTACTATTATTGAGTTATACACTATCATTAGCATAAACGCGACAGTTACAGAAAACGTTATTGATCAGTTATATTTTGATGTATAAAGCTGTGCTAATGGTACCAATAAAATGTAACATTTAGTTATCCATGATTTCGTGCCGACAGACGGAGAAGGAGGAGGAGGCTGACCCTGACCACGAGGACATCAAGAAGTCCATGCAGGCCTTGTTTATAAAGCTTGACGCACTCTCCAACTTCCACTACACTCCCAAACAGGTAATGATTCACACTACTCTCCCAAACAGGTAATGTTTCACACTACACACCCAAACAGGTAATGTTTCACACTACACACCCAAACAGGTAATGTTTCACATTACACTCCCAAACAGGTAATGTTTTACAATACACTCCCAAACAGGTAATGGTTCACAATACACACCCAAACAGGTAATTGTCAATCACGACTACCAAACAACCACAACTACACTCCCACACAGATAATGGTTCACACTACAACACCCAAACAGGTAATGTTTCACACTGCACTCCCAAACAGATAATGGTTTTCACACTACATACCCAAACAGGTAATTTTCACACTACATCCCAAACAGTAATGTTTTACATACACACCCAAACAGTAATGTTTCACACTAAACACTCCCACACTAAACAGATAATGGTTCACACTACACACCCAAACAGGTAATGTTTCACAGTGCACTCCCAAACAGATAATGGTTCACACTACATACCCAAACAGGTAATGTTTCACACTACACTCCCACACAGGTAATGTTTTATACAATACAACTCACCCTACAGTAAACAATGGTTCACAATACACTTCCAAACAGGTAATGATTCACACTACTCTCCCAAACAGATAATGGTTCACACTACACACCCAAACAGGTAATGTTTCACACTGCACTCCCAAACAGATAATGGTTCACACTACATACCCAAACAGGTAATGTTTCACACTACACTCCCAAACAGGTAATGTTTTACAATACACACCCAAACAGGTAATGTTTCACACTACACTCCCACACAGATAATGGTTCACACTATAATGGTTCACACTACACACCCAAACAGGTAATGTTTCACACTGCACTCCCAAACAGATAATGGTTCACACTACATACCCAAACAGGTAATGTTTCACACTACACTCCCAAACAGGTAATGTTTTACAATACACACCCAAACAGGTAATGTTTCACACTACACTCCCACACAGATAATGGTTCACACTACACACCCAAACAGGTAATGTTTCACAGTGCACTCCCAAACAGATAATGGTTCACACTACATACCCAAACAGGTAATGTTTCACACTACACTCCCAAACAGGTAATGTTTTACAATACACTCCCAAACAGGTAATGGTTCACAATACACGCCCAAACAGGTAATGGTTCACACTACACACCAAAACAGGTAATGTTTCACACTACACTCCCAAAGGGATAATGGTTCACACTACACACCCAAACAGGTAATGTTTCACACTGCACTCCCAAACAGGTAATGGTTCACACTACACACCCAAACAGGTAATGATTAACACTACACACCCAAACAGGTATTGTTTCACAGTACACACCCAAACAGGTAATGTTTCACACTACACACCCAAAGGGATAATGGTTCACACTACACACCCAAACAGGTAATGTTTCACACTGCACTCCCAAACAGATAATGGTTCACACTACACACCCAAACAGGTAATGGTTAACACTACACACCCAAATAGGTATTGTTTCACAGTACACACCAAAACAGGTAATGTTTCACACTACACTCCCAAAGGGATAATGGTTCACACTACACACCCAAACAGGTAATGTTTCACACTGAACTCCCAAACAGATAATGGTTCACACTACACACCCAAACAGGTAATGGTTAACACTACACACCCAAACAGGTATTGTTTCACAGTACACACCCAAACAGGTAATGTGTCGCACTACACACCCAAACAGGTAATGTTTCACACTACACACTAAAACAGGTAATGTTTCACACTATACACAAAAACAGGTAATGGTCCACACTACACGCCAAAACAGGTAATGTTTCACACTACACATCCAAACAGGTAATGGTTCACACTACACTCACAAACAGGTAATGGTTCTCACTACACACCCAAACAGGTAATGTTTCACACTACACACCCAAACAGGTAATGTTTCACACTACACTCCAAAACGGGTAATGTTTCACACTACACACAAAAACAGGTAATGGTTCACACTACACGCCCAAACAGGTAATGTTTCACACTACCCTGTCTCTATATGACATTGCTGTTGACCCTACGTCCAACCAATAAACCAGATACTGTTGTTAAATGTATTCTGTTCCTCTGGCCAGAATGAATATACTACTATCAGAACATTATAGAGTTGTTATATCGCCCTGACAATAGAGGTTGTAGGGTAACCACTTTGAATTGAAATGCATGGATGTTATTGGATGTTATATTCATGTCCATTTATCAAATAAGTAATAAATCATTTCGATATTTGATATAGCAGACATAAACTACAGACAACCATCACATTATGTTATGGTCCATATAACTAATCCATGTTATAGAATGGTAAAATTTCATTAAATAGAGATATGTAAATCCACTAATCCACTGGTGGCCTGTTTCACTGAACTTCGTTCATAAATGCAAAACTTAAAGCAAAGGTCGCATATATGTAGTTAAAGGATCATGTATAGAAACACACTTCAGTCTGTATAAGTATGTATTGTAGGCAGTGCTGGAGGTGCGACTAGTTATCGTGTAGACATATTTAAACCATATTCGGTACACATTATTATAGGTACATGCATATAGCTCCCTGATAGTGTACTTAAGCTCTTTACAATGTTTTATATGTATTATAGGCAGTTGTGAATCTCTTGTAAGACTTACCAATTACAGTTTACCATCCTTTACTGAAAGTCTAGGGGACTAAAGAAAATACTTTGTTAACCAGACTTATTATATAGGAGAACATGTACTTGGGACAAAGAGTTATCTGTAATTTGACTTCAGAGAGTTTGAGGTAACAAGTGTAGACTGTACACTCGAGCTTCTCTCAAACTGACACCCTTGGATGTCCCAAGAGTGTCCGGTTAGAGGGGTTCCACTGTGTTCTGTGTGGTATATAGCCAGCACAGTGGCCTGTTTCACTAAACTTCGTACAACTAAAATGTTTGTAAGTGCAAACTTATGATAGTCTGTAAATTTCACATTAACAATGTTTTCTTGTAAACAATTATTGGATACTCGATAATTGTAAATCCTTAAATTGAAATTTCCAGGTGATCCTAAATTTGCACTTACGAACATTTTAGTCGTACGAAGTTTAGTGAAACGGGCCCCTGATGTGTGGATTGCAAACTTGTAAATCTTTTAAACTGTAATAGGTGTGTATTAGATCTTATGTAGCTAGCTCATGTGTGTGTAGAAGCACATTTCAATGTTTTCTATGTATTATAGGCAGCATCAGAGGTGAGAATCGTTTGCAACAAGCCAGGAAGGAATCGGTCTCCTAGGGACATGTGTAACGAAATAGGCATTTCATAATATGCATTTCATTGTCCATGTATCCTAGTCTGATGCCAAGCACCAATGCCGCACAAGTATGCTAGTCCATAAGCTGAGAATAGGAATAAGGTCGTAATTCTCAGTGTTCCATATATACCGGTAGCTAAGTAATAGCTGCTGGCTGAGAGAGATCACATGACTGACCTGGAATTTTCAATTGCCAGAAAGTAATTACCGAGGGAGATTCTGGTTTAGGCAACTGGTGTAAACGTATTTTGATGTTGAGTAGTCACGGTATAAACATGTATTGTATATATTAACAATTAAAATATTTGCGGATTGTTAGATTGAGTTCATGGCTATAAGCCATGGTGTATCACATGTATGTAGCTAGTTGATGGTGAGTTGAAGTACAATTTGATGTTTCCTATGTATTATAGGTGGCGCCGGAGGTGAGAATCGTCTCCAACCAGCCGTCCATCAGTATTGAGGAGGTGGCCCCGGTCAGCGTCAGTGAGAACAAGCTGCTCGCACCACAGGAAGTACAGGTATGGGCTGACCACCGGGGATTCATTTTGTATCACAAATCCACAATCCCAGAGGCTAACGTGTGTACTTTTGTAAATATCTGAAAATGTTTGTAAACAAACTGGCCCATCTGGATCTATGCGGTATTCAATAGTCTAATGCTATATTACTCCTTAATGGTTGGTATATCCTTTTAGATGTATACAATAGTGGAAGGATATAGACATCTCATTCCTGAATTTATGATTCCCTGCTGCCAATACTTGTCAATTTCTTGCTTTAAAAATACTTGAATGTTGTGCTTGAAATAAAGCAGCTTCATTGACTGAGCCCGAGATGTGCTTCCGCTCAAGCTCAGACTCCGCTCAGGCTCAGACAATCAAATTACTTGATTGCATTACAAGTTGGCATTGCCAATAGATATTCCAAAACATTTATAATCCGGGCACAATTAACGCAGGTGGTTGTGTATATTTTGTACCCATACAAATTCATATGGCTTTGCTTCTAAACTGACTCAAAACTGCATTCAATAAATAAATCTCCAGAAAACTATACAAGGTGTTAGGCCTCTTTGAAATGACCTATAATGTTGACATTCTATGCAACCCATTCACCCTGAAGTAACTGACATGGACTACTTCATGTTCCATTATTCAGAAAAGCGGGTCATTTTGTAAATGTTTAAAAATATACACAAATGGTGCAGATCTTGATGAGACAGCTCGTTACAAGCCAACTCATCATGATCTACGCTGTTTGCAAATATTTGGAAAGAGGTATCTCGTGTTGAAATGGTTAACATAATCAGTCGTTCAAACGCAATCATCACCTTACAGGATAAACAGAAAGGTGAACTGAAGGGCGACACCGAGAAGACGAAAACAGACAAATTTCGGGAGAGAAAGCAGAAGAAATCGGATAAAAGACAAAGACAGAAGGACAGAGAACAGAGACAGAAATTGATAGAGAAGCTCAACCCTGGACTGGGGAATAAATACAGCAAGGAGAAGGCAATGAGACAGTTGGAAAAGGAGAGCAAAACTGGCAAAGGCGTCACTATGATTAAGGTGGGTTTGGGGTTCTGTTGTGCATGTGAAAAAATGGTTACTTTAGCAGCCCTAAATATTGGGAAACAATTCATTCCTGGAAACACATAAAACTAAATGGTCGGTAAATCCGACAAATGCTCCCCGATGACGCCTGGATTGAAATTCAAACTCCTTGACCCTGGGTATTGGTGTAGTATGCTTATTTATCACAATAAATGGTGATAAATGTGTATATAAAGTTTCACATAATAATCTGAATTGATAACAGAGATAAATTCTAGAAAGGTTTAACAGAATGTTTTATTTATTAGTCACAATAAATATTTGGATGCTAATTTGAATTTGAAAAACTTTAACGTCAAAGTTTCAAGTTGATATCCCAAACAGTCATTTACCTTGACCTTGGGCTCCTGGGCAGCATGGGTAGAGTATACAATGAACATATGGATGGTGATCAATGTGTATATGCAGTTTCACGTTGATATCCCAAGCAGTCACAGAGATGTAGCAATTTGAAAAACGTTAACATAAAACTCGAACGGCGGGCAAAGCAGTAACTATATGCTCACCCGAAAATTTGTTTTTGGAGAGCATAAATATGTTTCCCACACCAAAGAGTGTCACAATATTTAAGGTTAATATGGTTGTACTGGTTTGTCATGTTAAGAATACAATATAATACATTTGTGGTGTCCGAATATTAATAGGATATGTGTATAAAATGTGCAGCAGGCTGTCGAAGAAAAGGTGACAACATTTGCATACAGCACATTGTTTGAACAGCCTGAGCATATGCACAATCTGTTCATTTCGCAGGAGCTCTACATTTGTGTCACATTTCGATGTCATTTACAAAATATTGCAGGTTTTCGGAATCAATATTGGAAAATAATGTTGATGCGAGAGGTAATTCTGAGTATTTTTCATAACTGTCAATGTTGGGATATGTATTATTTTAACGGGCTATGAAAAACTTACTGAGCCTTTTTGTTCAGTTCTCCTGCTCAAAATTAGGAAGTTTGGTTTGTCATGCTGTAATGATTATGTATCGGATTTAATTGGAATTGCTTAGCAACCCTCGTAATTTCTTACATGTTTATTTTCTCCTTGTATGCCCAGAGCTCCAGATAAGCTTTGTGTCCAAAGCGTACTACACCCCCCTGATTTCAAAATCATTGCGTATTTTTCTTTTACAAATGGATTATTGATTTTCTTCATTACTAAAGAGGGAACAAATGATAAAAATATAACAAATTTTTTTGCAGCTCAACTAAGTGAATTTTCAACTTTATGACAGTATTTTCACTACTCAATTTGAAAATCAATGCGTATTTTAACATTGCTGTGAGTATTGTGTACTCCCACTTTTGATAATCTTATTCAGCTAAAATAATTGCGTACAATACGCACCTTATCTGGAGCTCTGATGTCCCTGTATTAAAATTGTGCAGGCCTCACGTTTTTTTTAGTCCAACAACAATATTTTGAGCATTATGTTTGAGCACATGTTCACGACTTGTATCAATTCGCAGGAGGACAAGAAAACAAAGACAGGCCTGACGTCGTCCAAGTCGTTTTTCACTCAGCTGCAGGATGAGGTGACCACAGGCATCAACAGCAGGAAGGCGGAGAAACGCAAAAAGGACACGGACAAACAACGATCGTCTAAAAAATATAAATTGTAAATGTGTGTAATAAACATGTGGAAACAAGTATATTTTTGTTGTTATTGTGGTTGTTTCAGATGATTTTTGAGAAAGTCGTGAACTTAATAGCAGAAAATTGAATTCAAAATTGTTTGGGTTACTGGTTGAGTCCTGTTGTGTGAAATTTGTATTCCAAGACAGAGCTCCAAATAAGGTGCGGTGCGTATTGGCGTATTGTATGCAATTATTTTAGCTAATACGCATTGATTATCAAAAGTGGGAGTACAACATACGCACAGGAATGTGAAAATACGCATTGATTTTCGAATTGAGTAGTGAAAATACTGTCATAAAGTTCAAAATTCACTTAGTTGAGCTTTTTGCAGCTCAATTAAGCGAATGTTTCCATTTGTTATAAAAATATTTTTATCATGTGTTCCTTATTTAGTTTAAATGAAAAAAATCAATAATACATTCGAAAAAGTAAAATACGCAATGGTTTTGAAATCAGGGTGTATAGTACGCTTTAGACACAAAGCTTATCTGAAGCTCTGTTCACAAGGGCAAGTATTTCCAAGTGGACCACCGGCTGATACAAAAAGAAAACTAAACCTGTTACTTATAGTTGGCAGGGCTAAGTGACTCTGGTGTGGTGACGAACTGGCATGAATCAGATAAGTTTAATCTAATCTGTCGGGGGGGGGGTTTAATGATTTCAGTTACATTCGAAATAACCTGATACTGTTATTTCTTCTAGTTGTGTGACATTTGTCTCCCTTCCGTTGTCAAATTGTAGATAACCTGTATCAGTTATTTTGGGTATCTATCATTTTATACACAAATTAAAAGGGAGGTAACACAAATCCAATTGTTGACTTAACTATAGTTTACAGCGTGGTGTTAATTCCCTTGTTCATTTTGATACCACTTTGGCCATAGCCATGATAATCATTATAGCGATGGTGAATTGTATGCTCTTTCTTCCCAATATTTCGACGACATGTTCAACATTTTTAAAGTTTGTGATGTTCTTTGAATTGGTTGACTGTGTATCTCGCTGCTACAGCATCTACAAAGAAAACAAGTATTCTCAACACTACGACAGATGGTAGTATTAACCGGTTCTCCTCATTTGTATTATATATTACGACTATTACCATGATCATTATAATTTCCATACATCAGAATAGGGGTATTTAGAAAAAAATACTAACGATTCTCGCCCATCAGGTGCACCGAGACGAGAATATCTGTATAGTCGGGGCCCATGTGAGATTTCCTTGTTTTAGCCTGCACGTGCTTGTCTCGCATCTAGCAACGATAACTCTTCTAATACGGCAACATTATGGCTAATGAGTTACAATTACCCCCTAAAATAATGTAGATGGTTGATGTCTATTATTATTTGCAATCGTTGTTGACGTGTTTATTATCACGTCATAGCGTTATGACGTCGTTTTAAGTTTGATGACGTCAGTAATGTGCGACGTACATTTTGGCGTCGTCAGGGCTGAATGGTGATGACATTGAACATTTATTGAGCATGAATATCTTGCGTATTCTCCATATGACTGAATGTGTTTCCCATGTTAAGCACTTACATTTGTAAGTGAGGCACATAGCAGTAGTCTCACAATGTTTAAGATGTATTCCCCACTCGCCGTCCAAATGTTTGCAGTCCTATGTACATGTTCTGATGAAGATGATGATGGTGATGATGGATGCATCCAATGTACAGCTTCCCCGCCCATGCTCCACAAATAATTGAACAAGATACCATGTCTTCGTAATGGTACATGTACACAAATATATAATTATGTTCTACGTGTAATTTCCAAATATCTTTATACCATATACATGTACATGTTATTTACTGTATTTTATGGGCATTCGGACACGATACAGGTCTATGATAACCCGTTCCAGTTATATTTAATAAATTCCTCAAGTTATGATGACATTCAACAAGTGTCATGTTTGCTTTCGTTGAAATAATATGTCGGTTATGTGTTATAATTTGATTGTTAATTTGACAAAACAACCACATAACCATGTGGCGACCAGCACTAGTCCATTACCTAATCAGTTCTAGAACGCTGTGTCCACCATGCTCACAGCACTAGTGGAGTGGGTCCAACATCATACTTGTGGCGACCATGATGTGTAGTTTGGCATGCGGAAACTGTATCTGTCTATATATAGACACGGGAAATAACTTCTTATTTGACATTCAACCCTTACGTGTTTGGTTTTGACAAAATAACCTATGTCATTTGTGTTTAGTGACTTTTGCAAGCTACATTGACCCAAAGATCCACAGAACCATGTGGCGATTACAGCACGAGTCCAGTAACCAAAATAGAACAGGTATTGTTTAATACATTGCTCACAGCACATGGGCTTGGTACAACTTTATACTGAGGTGGTTAAGACACGCAGTCATGATCATAATGACCATACCTGGGATTCACAAACGCGGAAAACATTTAGATGTACACACCATTTCCGTTATGTTTCTGATGCTGTGCATGCAATTCACAATTACCATGTATAGTTTGGCAGGCATGCACTATATTAGAATAACCCGTGCCAGTTATTTTGAATAACTTCCTCAGGTTATGTTGACATTCAAACCTATACCAGCTATGTGTAATAACTGTCTCACGTTATCTTGAAAAACAACCCATAGCTCGGTTTCACATATGTACCTAACGTGTATATATACACTTGATACACAGGTCTCGTTATCTTCATGATGTTGTACAAGCAATTGTCATATACCATGCATCGTTTGATTGCGGCCACATTATATTTTCATGGCTAGGATAACGCGTGTCTATTTATTTTGAATAGCTTCCTCAAGTTATGTTGACATTCAACTTAGTTCGTATTTGTTTTTGACTGACATTGCCTACGCCAGTTATGTGTACTAACTGTATAACGTTATATTGAAGAAAAAAAAACAACAACAACCCATAGCTGGGTTTCACATATGTACATAACATGTAGATATGCACATCATACACGGCTCTCGTTATCTTTATGATGGTGTACATGCAATTTTCATATACCATGTATGGTTTGATTGCGGCCACATTATATTTTCAGGGCTCCGATAACGCGTGTCCGTTATTTTGAATAACTTCCTCAAGTTATGTTGACATTTAACACGTGTTTTGTTTGTTTTGGACAAACATAACCGATGCCAGTTATGTGTAATCACGATGCCAGTTATGTGTAATCACGTCCTCGAATTATGAGAAAAAAACAACCAATACGACCATGGTGACTAGCATCAGTCCAGTAACCAAAATAGAAGAGGTACCGTGATGATCATGGATACTATGCACCATGTACATGTTGTAAGAAAACAATTTAAACCTGCTCATTGCACGTGGAGTAGGTGCCTCGTACGTGTAGAAGACAAGTCGTCATTGTCATGGTGTGTATAATCATGATGTCTGCTTCACATAGAACATATACACAAGTTTCTCTATGTTAATTATGTGGTACATGCACTCTCAATATACCATATATACATATAGTTTGATTTCGGACACATACACTTACATTGCTAGGATAACCGTGCCAGCTACAGTATTTTAAATAACTTCCTAGTTATGTCGATATTCAACACATTTCCTGTTAGCATGGTTAGTTTTCAAAAATAACCTATGACAGTAAGCATTGTATGTGTGTCTCTGTCGTGACAGCATGTGATTAGTCTCGTTGAGACGATTCAAATTGTAGTCAAAACATATCATTTGGATCGGAAATGCGAACACTACTGGTTTTCATCAACAACATGGCAACTCTTTTGAATGTATGCTCTTATCAAACTGCCCGCATTTGCAAACTAATATGTATCTGCGTAGGTCGTGTAGGTTGCAATCAGTGTTTTATACAGTGGTGCCCAACGGAAAAAAAATTGTTTGGAAAGCCCGTCATTAACTGCATGTGATATTTTATGTTTTATCATGTTTATGTAGCCCATTAATCCAGTGTGAACACATCATAAACGTGTTGAGTAAGACCGATGACACGGCCATAAAATTGATTATTGAAAACTTGCAATCCTTTAACTATAATACATCATTATCGCTGATAATCTAATAAATCTGATAAAACCACTGACCCCTCTCAGACGTTGAGTTCATGTGACTCTCTCTCTCTCACAGAAGTGGAGATACAGTTGTCAGTCACTTGGGGCCCATACACATGATCAAATGACTATTCCCTGTTGTGCAGGCCGTTAGCATGGTTAGCATGATGGTGTTGGCAGATCTTATTTTGCGGGACTGTACATGCTTGGTAATATATTGAACTAATTAAATTAACATTAGGTCAGTTACACCAAATATCTCTTCCACGGAGCAGGTTATACTACATTAAATAGTATGCAGAATATATGAATTCCGCATGAGCTCCGAATATTGTGCCAGCCAGCCTGCCAGCCAACTCGTGCTAGGATTTTGTTTTGCTGTCCAATTCCCTTTGCTCGGATTATTTTGCTGTCTAATTCCCCAGGTGTTGATCCTCGCTATGTCGCGATCATCCCATCCCGCCCACTTGGCGGGTAAAACGTCGATATGCGTATAAATCCCCCATGCCAAAGGTCAATGTGAATGTTTATGTATGTTTATGAAATACAATATGAACTTAACCTCGTTTAGGGCATTAACACATACGTTCATGGTATTTCCATCATACCACTGGTCTGTCGGATGAGACTAAAGGTACATGCCCACTCAGTAGGCACAAAATTGTCTTTATATCAGACATCATCTGATACATGTTCTGGTAAAATAAACATTAATTCACCATTACCCCACGTAGTGATTGGCAGTATTATACAGTTTATATCCGACGTAAATTTCCACACTCATATCAGGGGCGAAAACCGTGTTTCCTTAAAATGTTAACGAACATTACTATTTATTACTTGAAATCCTTGTTATGGCCTGTTTTAACCCATTTCATAAATTGTCAGAATGAGCTCCCGTTTGGTAGTATGAAGTATTTGCAAAGAACACGAACCTGTTATATGGAATATTTCTAATACTTTTATTGCTAGGATTAAAAACTATTTTTTTCTGTGGAGATTTTCAAATAGATGCGAAAATAGTCAATGGTGTCTACTCAACTGAAATGTATTTGATATTTCCAAGCTTTCTGATTTTTAGCTCGACTATTCGAAGAATAAGTAGAGCTTATGTTGTCACCCCGACGTCGGCGTCGGCGTCGGCGTCGGCGTCGGCGTCACCGTCACGCCTTGGTTAAGGTTTTTAATCAACCTTGTATATGGAATACTACTGGTCATACACCCACCATACTTGCACAACTTCATCTCCTAGTGATGTACATCAATAACCCCTTATCTATATTTGACCTTGACCTACATTTCCTCTTGAATTACTTAGTTAATTCCCCTTGGTTAAGGTTTTTAGTCAACCTTGGTTAAGGTTTTTAGTCAAGCTTGTACATGGAATACTATTGTGCATACAGACACCATACTTGGACAACCTTTTCTCATAGCGATGCACATCAATAACCCCTGATCTATATTTGACCTTGACCTACATTTCCTCTTGAATTACTTAATTCCCATTGGTTAAGGTTTTTACTCAACCTTGGTTAAGGTTTTTAGTCAAGCTTGTACATGGAATACTATTGTGCATACAGACACCATACTTGGACAACCTTTTCTCATAGGGATGTACATCAATAACCCCTGATCTATATTTGACCTTGACCTACATTTCCTCTTGAATTACTTAGTTAATTCCCCTTGGTTAAGGTTTTTAGTCAAGCTTGTATATGGAATATTCCTGGCCCTACACCCACCATACTTGGACAACTTCATCTCCTAGTGATGTACATCAACAACCCCTGACCTATATTTGACCTTGACCTACATTTAACCTTGAATTACATAGTTAATTCCCCTTGGTTAAGGTTTTTAGTCGACCTTGGTTAAGGTTTTTGTCGCGCCCGCTTGCGGAAAGCGCGATATAGTCGGCCGTTTGGCGTACGTACGTACGTACGTTCGTACTACGTACGTACGTACGTACGTGTGTCTGGTTAAAGTTTTTGGTTAAGCTGTAAGGTTAAGTTTTTTGGTTAAAGTTTTTGGTTAAGTTCTTTGGTTAAAGTTTTTGGTTATGTTTTTTGGTTAAGTTGCTTGGTTAAGTTTTTTGGTTAAAGTTTTTGGTTAAGTTTTTTGGTTAAGTTTTTTGGTTAAAGTTTTTTGTTATACTATATCTCTGCAACTGCTTTGCCCATTACCTTGAAACTTCATATGGGTGTTTATCATCATCTATATTTTCATTCTACCCCCTCTTGTGCGGCCCCTGTGCCCAATGTCAAGGTCAAATTACTTTGAAATTTTTGGTTAAGTTCTTTTGTTAAAGTTTTGGGTTAAGTTTTTTGGTTAAAGTTTTTGGTTAAGTTCTTTGGTTAAAGTTTTTGGTTAAGTTTTTTGGTTAAGTTTTTTGGTTAAGTTTTTCGTTATACTATATCTCTGCAACTGCTTTGCCCATTATCTTGAAACTTCACATGGGTGTTTATTTATCATCATATATATCATTCTACCCACCTCCCGTGCGGCCCCTGTGCCCAATATGAAGGTCAAATTACTTTGAAGTTTTTGGTTAAGTTTTTTGGTTAAAGTTTTTGGTTAAGTTTTTTGGTTTAAGTTTTTCGTTATACTATATCTCTGCAACTTCTTTGCCCATTACCTTGAAACTTCATATGGGTGTTTATCATCGTCTATATTTTCATTCTACCCCCCTCCCGTGCGGCCCCTGTGCCCAATGTCAAGGTCAAATTACTTTGAAGTTTTTGGTTAAGTTCTTTGGTTAAAGTTTTTGGTTAAGTTTTTTGGTTAAAGTTTTGGTTAAGTTCTTTTGTTAAAGTTTTTGGTTAAGTTTTTTGGTTAAAGTTTGTTGTTAAAGTTTTTCGTTATACTATATCTCTGCAACTGCTTTGCCCATTACCTTGAAACTTCACATGGGTGTTTATCATCATCTATATTTTCATTCTACCTCCCCCTCCCGTGCGGCCCCTGTGCCCAATGTCAAGGTCAAATTACTTTGAAGTTTTTGGTTAAGTTTTTTGGTTAAAGTTTTTCGTTATACTATATCTCTGCAACTGCTTTGCCCATTACCTTGAAACTTCATATGGGTGTTTATCATCATCGATATTTTCATTCTACCCCCTCCCGTGCGGCCCCTGTGCCCAATGTCCAGGTCAAATTACTTTGAAGTTTTTGGTTAAGTTCTTTGGTTAAAGTTTTTGGTTAAGTTTCTTGGTTAAAGTTTTTTGGTTAAAGTTTTTCGTTATACTATATCTCTGCAACTGCTTTGCCCATTACCTTGAAACTTCACATGCGTGTTTATCATCATCTATATTTTCATTCTACCCCCCTCCTGTGCGGCCCCTGTGCCCAATGTCAAGGTCAAATTACTTTGAAGTTTTTGGTTAATTTTTTTGGTTAAAGTTTTTTGTTAAGTTTTTTGGTTAAGTTTTTTGGTTAAAGTTTTTCGTTATACTATATCTCTGCAACTGCTTTGCCCATTACCTTGAAACTTCACATGGGTGTTTATCATCATCTATATTTTCCATTCTACCCACCTCCCGTGCGGCCCCTGTGCCCAATGTCAAGGTCAAATTACTTTGAAGTTTTTGGTTAAAGTTTTTGGTTAATGTTTTTGTCGCGCCCGCTTGCGCAAAGCGTGATATAGTCGGCACTTTGGCGTACGTACTTGTGTCCGGTTAAACTTTTTGGTTAAGTTTTTTGGTTAAGTATTTTGGTTAAAGTTTTTCGTTATACTATATCTCTTTTTTTAGTGTCCATGCCTTGCCACAAGGCGCGACATGCAGGCCGCGGCCATCTAGTTAGTCAAGCTTGTACATGAAATACTAGTGTGCATACAGACACCATACTTGGACAACCTTTTCTCATAGGGATGTACATCAATAACCCCTGATCTATATTTGACATTGACCTACATTTCCTCTTCAATTACTTACTTAATTCCCCTTGTTTAAGGTTTTTAGTCTAGCTTGTATATGGAATATTCCTGGCCCTACACCCACCATACTTGGACAACTTCATCTCCTAGTGAGTACATCAACAAACCCTGACCTATATTTTGAACCCTTGACCCTTACATTTAACCTTGAATTACATATTAATTCCCCTTGGTTAAGGTTTTTATTCAACCTTGTTAATGTTTTTAGTCAAGCTTGTACATGAAATACTAGTGTGCATACAGAACACCATACTTGGACAACCTTTTCTCATAGGGATGACATCAATAACCCCTGATCGGATATTTGACATTGACCTACATTTCCTCTTCAATTACTTACTTAATTCCCCTTGTTTAAGGTTATTTTTAGTCTATCTTGTATATGAAATATTCCTGGCCCTACACCCACCATACTTGGACAACTTCATCTCCTAGTGATGTACATCAACCACCACTGACCTATATTTGACCTTGACCTACATTTAACTTTGAATTACTTAGTTAATTCCCCTTGGTTAATTCCCCTTGGTTAAGGTTTTTAGCTCGACTATTCGAAGAATAAGTAGAGCTTATGTTGTCACCCCGGCGTCGGCGTCGGCGTCACCGTCACGCCTTGGTTAAGGTTTTTAGTCAAGTTTGTATATGGAATACTACTGGCCATACAACCACCATACTTGGACAACTTCATCTCCTAGTGATGTACATCAATAACCCCTGATCTATATTTGACCTTTACCTACATTTCCTCTTGAATTACTTGGTTAATTCCCCTTGGTTAAGGTTTTTAGTCAACCTTGGTTAAGGTTTTTAGTCAAGCTTGTATATGCAATACTACTGGCCCTACACCCACCATACTTGGACAACTTCATCTCCTAGTGATGCACATCAATAACCCCTCATCTATATTTCACCTTCACCTACATTTCCTCTTGAATTACTTACTTAATTCCCATTGGTTAAGGTTTTTAGTCAACCTTGGTTTAAGGTTTTTTTTTCAAGCTTGTACATTGAATACTATTGTGCATCCATACACCATACTTCGACAACCTTTTCTCATAGGTATGTACATCAATAACCCCTGATCTATATTTGACCTTGACCTACATTTCCTCTTCAATTACTTACTTAATTCCTTTTGGTTAAGGTTTTTAGTCAACCTTCTATATGGAATACTACTGGCCCTACACCCACCATACTTGGACAACTTCATGTCCTAGTGATGTACATCAACAACCCCTGATCTATATTTGACCTTGACCTACATTTCCTCTTGAATTACTTACTTAATTCCCCTTGGTTAACGTTTTTTAGTCAAGCTTGTAGATGGAATACTCCTGGCCCTACACCAACCATACTTGGACACTTCATCTCCTAGTGATGTACATCAACAACCCCTGACCTATATTTGACATTGACCTACATTTAACCTTAAATTACTTTCTTAATTCCCCTTGGTTAATGTTTTTAGTCTAGCTTGTAGATGGAATACTATTGTGCATACAGACACCATACTTGGATAACTTTTTCTCATAGGGATGTACATCAATAACCCCTGACCTTTATTTTACCTTCACCTACATTTAACCTTGAATTACTTGCTTAATGGTTATAGTCAAGCTTGTATATGGAATACTTCTGGGCCTACATCAACCATACTTGGACAACTTCATCTCCTAGTGATGTACATCAATAATCCCTGACCTATATTTGACCTTGACCTACTTTTATCCTTGGATTACTTAGTTATCTCCCCTTGGTTACGGTTTTTACTCAAGCTTGTATATGGAATACTCCTGGGCCTACAGCAACCATACTTGGAAAACTTTATCTCCTAGTGATGTACATCAGTGACCTCTGACCTATATCTGACATTGACCTACATTTAACCTTGAATTACATAGTTAATTCCCATTGGTTAAGGTTTTTAGTCAACCTTGGTTAAGGTTTTTAGTCAAGCTTGTACATGAAATACTAGTGTGCATACAGACACCATACTTGGACAACCTTTTCTCATAGGGATGTACATCAATAACCCCTGATCTATATTTGACATTGACCTACATTTCCTCTTCAATTACTTACTTAATTCCCCTTGTTTAAGGTTTTTAGTCTAGCTTGTATATGGAATATTCCTGGCCCTACACCCACCATACTTGGACAACTTCATCTCCTAGTGATGTACATCAACAACCACTGACCTATATTTGACCTTGACCTACATTTAACTTTGAATTACTTAGTTAATTCCCCTTGGTTAATTCCCCTTGGTTAAGGTTTTTAGCTCGACTATTCGAAGAATAAGTAGAGCTTATGTTGTCACCCCGGCGTCGGCGTCTGCGTCACCGTCACGCCTTGGTTAAGGTTTTTAGTCAAGTTTGTATATGGAATACTACTGGCCATACACCCACCATACTTGGACAACTTCATCTACTAGTGATGTACATCAATAACCCCTGATCTATATTTGACCTTGACCTACATTTCCTCTTGAATTACTTGGTTAATTCCCCTTGGTTAAGGTTTTTAGTCAACCTTGGTTAAGGTTTTTAGTCAAGCTTGTATATGGAATACTACTGGCCCTACACCCACCATACTTGGACAACTTCATCTCCTAGTGATGCACATCAATAACCCCTCATCTATATTTCACCTTCACCTACATATCCTCTTGAATTACTTACTTAATTCCCATTGGTTAAGGTTTTTAGTCAGCCTTGGTTTAAGGTTTTTTTTTCAAGCTTGTACATTGAATACTATTGTGCATCCATACACCATACTTCGACAACCTTTTCTCATAGGTATGTACATCAATAACCCCTGATCTATATTTGACCTTGACCTACATTTCCTCTTCAATTACTTACTTAATTCCTTTTGGTTAAGGTTTTTAGTCAACCTTCTATATGGAATACTACTGGCCCTACACCCACCATACTTGGACAACTTCATGTCCTAGTGATGTACATCAACAACCCCTGATCTATATTTGACGTTGACCTACATTTCCTCTTGAATTACTTACTTAATTCCCCTTGGTTAACGTTTTTAGTCAAGCTTGTAGATGGAATACTCCTGGCCCTACACCAACCATACTTGGACAACTTCATCTCCTAGTGATGTACATCAACAACCCCTGACCTATATTTGACATTGACCTACATTTAACCTTAAATTACTTTCTTAATTCCCCTTGGTTACGGTTTTTAGTCAAGCTTGTAGATGGAATACTATTGTGCATACAGACACCATACTTGGATAACTTTTTCTCATAGGGATGTACATCAATAACCCCTGACCTTTATTTTACCTTCACCTACATTTAACCTTGAATTACTTGCTTAATGGTTATAGTCAAGCTTGTATATGGAATACTTCTGGGCCTACATCAACCATACTTGGACAACTTCATCTCCTAGTGATGTACATCAATAATTCCTGACCTATATTTGACCTTGACCTACTTTTATCCTTGGATTACTTAGTTATCTCCCCTTGGTTACGGTTTTTACTCAAGCTTGTATATGGAATACTCCTGGGCCTACAGCAACCATACTTGGAAAACTTTATCTCCTAGTGATGTACATCAGTGACCTCTGACCTATATCTGACATTGACCTACATTTAACCTTGAATTACTTACTTAATTTCCCTTGGTTAATGTTTTCAGTCAACATTGGTTAAGGTTTTTATGCAAGCCGCAGCCACCTTCTTTGTCAAGCTATGTGTACATCGACAACCCTCGTAGTCGAGCTATGCTGTTCTCCTACAGCTCTTGTTAGTCAAGCTTGTACATGGAATACTATTGTGCATACTAACACCATACTTAGACAACCTTTTCTCACAGCGATGTACATCAATAACCCCTGATCTATATTTGACCTTGACCTACATTTCCTCTTGAATTACTTACTTAATTCTCCTTGGTTAAGGTTTTTAGTCAAGCTTGTAGATGCAATACTCCTGGCCCTACACCAACCATACTTTGACAACTTCATATCCTAGTGATGTACATCAATAATCCCTGACCTATATTTGACCTTGACCTACTTTTATCCTTGGATTACTTTCTTATTTCCCATTGGTTAAGGTTTTTAGTCAAGCTTGTATATGGAATATTCCTGGGCCTACAGCAACCATACTTGGAAAACTTCATCTCCTAGTGATGTACATCAATAACCCCTGACCTATATCCAGGTTTACAATTATTGCAATGGCAATATGAAGGCGCCAATCACCAACAACACAATGTAGGAACTATTTGTTCTCAACATGTGTTGCAAATCTTCGATGCTTATATGCTTATGCTTCTTACATCAATCAAATAAAAATCATAAGCAAAATAGATTTTAATCAAAGGTGTATATCTTTAATATGTGTAGAAGACGTGTGTATAGTTTCAGGTTGATTTACTGAATGGTTTTAGAAGAGTAGTGTACACAAGCTCTGCAGGTTTTTTTGTCCGCCGCCCGCCCGCCGCCCGGTAAAACATAATACATTTGTACGCATCGTTTTTTTAAAACGGTTGTATAAAAAGTAAATTTTATTTGCAATCAGTTTAGACTCATTGCATGTGGTTTAGCCAGGCTAAGGTAGAAACCAGGATAGAACCAGTGTTCATTGCAGTTGTGCAACTGACTACCAAAGTGCATACATGCAGGGGTGTGTCAGATGATCAGACATGAGACCAGTACATCTAATTTTGTCATGGCTTGTCACAAAAAACAGAAAGGATGCTGAGAGAAAGCACCAGCATGGATATCTTTCTAGTGTGTGTCTGAACATACATTTGTTTCATATGTATCAACTGTTTCAGTCCAAGTTCAAATGTCAATGTTACACAATAAAACTGTTGATATTGAAGAACAGCATAGACCCTGATCGGACAGACAATGAATTTGATTGATTCAGCCCTGAAATTAGAATTACCTGACATGCTGCCAGGTCCATACCACACCAAAATCACTTGGCCCTTTCCTAAAGGTAATACCGGTATGCTTACTCTTATAAGGAGTATAACTAGGATTCAACTCTCATACACAGGAAAGCCAAAGATGTTCACAACCAACCAACACCGGGCAGACTCTGAACTTGCTGATCTGGGACTGCGCTTGTAGTATATGTTGTAAGATCCGTTTTGTCACTTGTGGCGCCAATATTGCCTCCAACCACCCCATATAGCCATTCATGAATAAATGGACCCACGTCTGACAAAATCGGAATATGCAACACTTGTAAACAGGATCTACACTGTTTGCCATAATATCACTGCAGAAACTTTATTATTTCTAACAAACATTGTTTGCAATCTGACAGAATCTGACTTATTGCACTTCGGATCAATGAAGACCGAGATAATTCACTGCATCCATGCAGTCTGGTCAGGGTGTTTACTGATACCAAATTGTATAGCTGTCATGCAAGGTGACTCAGCCATAAAATTCAGGTTAACCGCATGGGTAGACGGGCTGATCAGGATCTACACTGTTCAGAAATGTAAAAAGCCTGTGTTGTCAGATTGCAGCACATCTGACATACCAAGTGTGACTAATATCTTCATTTGTTTCAAATCACACATGATCCTTTTTATACCCCCGCAACAAGTTGTGGGGGGGGGGGGGTGGTGTATACTGGAGTCAGGTCAGGTTGTCCGTCCGTGCGTGCGTCCGTGCGTCCGTAAACTTAACATCAGAGAAATATTGTTATAACTTCTATTTCCTTCATCTAAAATGCTTAATATTTCACACATGCATTCCTGTAAGGCTCTACTACCATGCTGTGCCAAATCCACGACCGTCCGACCCCCGCTGATCACAAGGTCAAGGTCAAATACTTAGTCTCTTTACACAACTTAACATCAGAGAAATATGTTATAACTTCTATTTCTTTCATCTAAAATGCTTAATATTTCACACATGCATTCCTGTAAGGCTCTACTACCATGCTGTGCCAAATCCACGACCGTCCAACCCCCGCTGATCCCAAGGTCAAAGTCAAATACTTAGTCTCTTTACAAAACTTAACATCAGAGAAATATTGTTATGACTTCTATTTCCTTTATCTAAAATGCTTAATATTTCACACATGCATTCCCGTAAGGCTCTACTACCATGCTGTGACAAATCTACGACCATCCAACCCCAGCTGATCCCAAGGTCAAGTTCACATACTGAGTCTATTTTTAAAACATAACATCAGAGAAATATGTGATAACTTCTATTTATTTCATCGAAAATTCTTAATATTTCATGCATGCCTTCCTCTAAGACTACTATTATGCTGTGACAAATCCCCGCTGATCTCGAGGTCAAGGTCACATACTTTGTCTCTTTACAAAACTTAACATCAAAGAAATCGGTTATAACTTCTATTTCCTTGCTCGGATCTTCTTCACATTTCACACACGTATTGCTCCAATGGACCTGTACCACCCTGTGCCAAATTCACTTTCATGCTGCTCCCGCTAAGCCCAAAGTCAAGGTCACAAGCCCACACACTTGGAAATTTTTACATATTGTAGAGGTACCTGGGCCCACGCGGGGGGTATTCCGTAAGGCTCGCTTACTGACCAATCTAGTTGTTCCCTAGACACAAAAATGACCATGACATGACCTTGACAAGTAAGGAAACTAGTTGAGGTATTGCCAGCATTAGTTTGACAGACACCTGAATATCATTTTGTCCATTGTTCATACATCAACAGGAATTAAAATAGCCACACGGACATACAATCAAACACAGGATGCGGATTCAAAGCTACTGTTGAAACTACCATTGTTGTTCACAACTTGAAATATTCTGCATCAAAGGTACGTACCCATAACATCACCCTGTGTTTGCAAAGGGTAAACATTAATTTTCACACAGCATAGATACAGGTCAGCATTCATTTCATTTCAGTCGTACAGTCTGAGTAGATCAAACATTGCAGCTAATATGCAGGCTGACCAGCTTCATGCTGGGCAAAAATGATAGTCTTCCCATCAACTGTTCACTTTGGTCAACTGCATCTGATCCTGAGCATATACAATGTACACTGATCATACACAATGTACACTGGTTCTACCCAGTCAGCTTTCTGCTTTAGCCTGGCTAAACCACATTCAATGAGTCTACACTGATTGCAAATAAATGCTGAACTGTATCTATGCTGTTTGAAAATAAGATTACCCATTGCAAACACAGGTTGATGTGATGGGTACATACCTTTGATGCAGAATATTTCAAGTTGTGAACAACAATGGTAGTTTCAACAGTTAGCTTTGAATCCACATCCTGTGCTTGATTGTATTTCTGTGTGACTACCGTATTTTAATTTCTGTTGATGTATGAACAATGGACAACATGATATTCAAATGTATGTCATCCTAATGCTGGTGATAAGAAATATTGAAAACTAAGTAACAAAGTGAGAATTCCGTTTAACAATACGGCAATTGTCTTGAATTTTGATTTCAATCTAGTTTCATCATTCATCATTCAAATATTAAACAAACGTTTTATTTTGAACGATAACATGTCAATTGTTCCATAATGTTTCCATCTGACTATTCTATGTAACATAGAATCAGAACCTGGGGAGAAATGGTTGTCTGTAACTGATATGATGGTTGTTACAAAGAGCCTGGAGCATGGTTCGATGTCGAATTCTAGGCACAGGCAGTAAAAGTATGAAACATACAGAGTTGCTACCTTGAGTACACCATAACGTCTGTTGTGGCAATAAAAATTAAGAAGTCTTTTTAAATTATGCACATAGTTCAGAGTTTGTAACCGGTACATGTCTAGATCAGTCTGACAAGTGTCTACAGCGTTTGCCAGATCGTTATGGCAAGCACTGTAGCATGGCTGTTTTATTTCTTTACATCTCATTTATTTTACTTTGTCGCTAATTTTCTAACATTCTCTTCTGGTTTGGTTGTGGGGCTACATGTAATGAAATGTAACGAAATTGGACGGCTTCTGCTTCTGGCACATGTACTGATGCACAATTTAAACTTGTTGATGGACACAGTATAGCATCGCTTGATGTTCTCACACTGCAAGTGTCATGAATTCTCACACCGAACCATTCTCCAGTCTCATTGTAACGCTCCTCCTGTCGTTTCCAGAAGATCACTGACTACCATGTTGTGAATGCATGCTATGTATATACTGACATGACAAACCTTCTGTAGCAATTGTCACTGTTTTATTTGTCGAAGAAAAACGTTTGCTGGATATTTGCAATGATAAAGCCACTGTGGAATTACCTATTAAATACAAAACCACTGTCAATTTTTATTACTTTTCATTTTGGTGTTTTTGCTTTTCTTGCCATCATTAGCATGCTACACATTTGGGTATCAGTTTGTACATTGCGCGTTCCTCAACACGGGCTGGTAGTTCTGCTTTACTATGTATCCAAATATTTGATACGGATTCATACAAATATATTGTTGAAACTTGAATTCTTGTCCATTACTTAAGATATTAAGATGTTAAACTATTTGCCTGGAAAATGAAAATGCTACAATATTTTTCCTGAATATGAAAATGTTAAAAAATACATGTGTGTGCCTGGATTTAAAAATGGTGTAGTTTTGTATACCTGGAAGTGAAACTTCTAAAACAATATGTACCTCAACTAGTTGCCTTCCTTGTCAAGGTCATGTCAAAGTCAATTTTGTTGATAGTGAACAAAAAGTATAATGTGCGATTTGAAACAAATGTAGATATTAGTCACACTTGGTATGTAAGATGTGCTGCAATCTGACAACACGGGCTTCTTACATTTCTAAACATTGTTGATCCTGATCAGTCTGTCGACGCACGTGGTTAAAACTAAATTTTATGGCTGTCATGTGAGACGCCTTGCATGGCAGCCATTAAATTTGGGTTACCTTATAGTAATTCTCTGAATATTTCATCGAGTGATTTTCGAACAGTAAACACCCAGCCCAGATTGCGTGGATGCACATAATTATCTCGGGTCGTTATTTATCTGAAATGCAGTAAGTCAGATTTTGTCAGATTGCAACCAATGTTTGTTAGAAATAGTATGTTACTTCATTGATATTATGCCAAACAGTGTAGATCCTGTTTACAAGTGTTGCATATACCGATTTTGTTAGACGTGGGTCCATTTCTTCATGAATGACTAGCGATTTGGAGGCCATATTGGCCCGACAACTGACACAATTATCTTACAACATATACTACAAGCGCAATCCCAGATCGGCATGCTCCATGACTGCCCGGTGGTGGTTGGAGCATGCGATGGGTAATTTAACGATTTAACGACAAACTCCGGCATAACACAGATCTACACTGTCCAACCGTTGTGTTCAATTTGGCAGTCAGCTGCACAACTGCATCTGACGATATAAAATGTATACTGGTTCTACACAGTCACCCTTCTGCCGTAGCCTGGCTAAACCACATTCAATGAGTACACTGATTGAAAACAAAATTTACTTTGTATACGTCCGTTTTAAAAATTCGGTATGTATTATGTTTTACCTGGCGACGGGCGTGCATCAAACAGAAAAACTGCACAGTTTGTGTACACTACTCCTCTAAAACCATTCCATCAATCGATCTGAATTAAACTCTACACATGTCTTCTGCACATATTGAAGATGTGCACCTTGGTGTTTTTATGACGGAAAAATATTTTGTTAACACAAATATCACCTTTTTAACTTATCTATTATTATAACCGTCCATTCAATCGATCTGAAACAATACACACGTCTTCTACACATATTGAAGATGTGCACCTTGGCGTTTTCAAAATATCACCTTTTTAACTTAGCAATTTTTTCTACATTTTTGTATACAACTCCTCTGAAACCGTTCAGTCAATGATCTGAAACTACACACACGTGTTCTGCACATAATTAAGATGTGCACCTATGTTTGTATGCGGAAAAAATATTTTTAAACAAAAATATCACCTTTTTAACTTTAAATAGCCATTTTTGTCGCGCCTGCTTTAGCAGAGGCGCGACTATAGTCGGCGCTTTTTCCGTCGTCCGCGTCGTCCGCGTTGTCCGCGTCGTCTTCCGCGTCGTCCCATTTGTTTGTAATGCAAATGCGTGAAAGTTATTGTTTTTTCACAAAACGGTCAATTGCCTCGGTAGGCGCGATACCGCTTCCGTGGCGGAATTCTTGTTTCTACACAATATCACCTTTTTAACTTAGCCATTTTTTCTACATTTTTGTATACAATTCCATATAGGGTACATATTTTGTGGACACGACTCCTCTGAAATCGTTCAGTCGATTGATCTGAAAACACACGTCTTCTACACATATTGAAGATGTGCACCTTGGTGTTTTTAACAAAAATATATTTTTTTCTACAGTTTTGTATTCAATTGTATACAATTTCTACTGTACTCATCTCTACCTAAATTAGTATACCTGTTTATCACAACAAGAGGAAGAAATAATGCTATATATTTTCATTTTCTCATTAATGTTTCTTGCCGTGGTGACAGCTTCACATTTCTGCAATCTTCGCTGTCTGGCCAATCTTCGACGGGCGTATTTTGTGACTTACTGCACTCTTGTTGTATATAATTCTATAGGGTACAGAGTTTGTGTACAGTACTCCTATACAGACTTTCAGTCAATTGATGTATATTGAATACAACAATGTATATTGAAGATGTGCACCTTGGTGTTTTTATGCCGAGAAAATATTTGTTAACAAAAATATTACCTTTTTAATATAGTATTTTTTCTTCATTTTTGTATGCAATTCTATATGGGGTTGTGTAGATTATTATTGGGACGGGGCCAAGTGATTCTGGTGTGGCGAGGCTCTGACATCAGATCATGATTATTCTGATTTCAGGGCTGAATATATAGTTTGTGTCGAGCCCGCTTGCGGAAAGCGAGACATAGTTATCACAATGACGTCTGGGTGTCCGTGCGTCCGTCCGTGTGTCCGTCCGAAATCTGCTAAGTTTTTAAATACCTTGATACATTGACTTGAAACTTCATATGCTTATTATTCATCATCCATATATTTATGCTGTATCCCACTCATGCGGCCCCTGTGCACAAGGTCAAGGTAAAATGACTTTGCGTTCATTTTTTTTGGTCCAAATTTACGTTAAAGTTTTCAGATGCCTACTATCTCTGTAACAGCAAGTCGGATTTGCTTGAAACGTTGTATGCTTATTGGTCATCATCCAAATATTAATTATTTGTCCCACTCATGCGGCCCCTGTGCCCCAAGGTCAAGTTCAAGTGACTTAAAAGTTTGGGTTATTATAAAATATGCGTTAAAGTTTTTACATACCTTTTATCTCCACAAGTGTTACTCCAGTTTACTTCCAACTTCCAATACTTCCTTTTCATCATCCATATTTTCATTCTATAGCCCACCCATGTGGCCCACATGCCCAAGATCAAGGTCAAATGACTAAATTTTGCGTTAAAGCTTTTACATACCTTATATCTCCACAACCATTAATTCAAACTTCAAATAAATACACTCTGAGACCATCAAATGCCTCGGCGGGCTCGACATGCGGGCCGCGGTAATCTGGTTTTATTGTAAATATTCAGTTCTGATTTTTGCATTTTCCCTCATTTGTACATGTACTTGAACAGAACATATCCTTTATTTGGCAATGATCTCAGACCACTTAGTGGTATATGAGTGCATACATGTACAAGCATAATTTATTATGAACAACAACAACAGCATGGCGAGAGTTATGTGGAAGTACTGTACTCGGTCTAATTTATCAGCGAACTTGTTTGCAGGCAAATTTAGTTAAATAGTCAACATCTATATATTTTGCAATGATTCGGCTTGATGGTATTTATCTGTAGCGAGTATTGACTGGGATAAATTCATCAAGCATTATATGTAAAGGAACGTGGTCAGTAAGCATGGATCCGAATCAGAACAATTTGTTTAAACATAGTTGGACAACAATTCCAATTCTTAGAAACTCATCTACGAGTTTATAGGAGTTAGATTTGGTAAAATTTAATGCTACGTCAAACATTTTACAATTAAATATACAAGCATATAGAAAACGGGTTGCAAGTATATTCGATTGCAAAAAAGACCCGCACATCCCTGTGTGTCTCAGTCTCCAGGAATATGGAGAACGAGACAGGGCATGTCAGGATGAATACACGGTGAATTGTAGTGGGACACACTCTCATCAGAGAGCGAAAATCGAAAATTGGTGAGAGTATGTATGCCACTTAATACATAAGTTATTATACAGTTTTTCGTAAGTTAGACATCGTAGTATGGGTGTGCCTGTATTGGTTGGATGCGGACCGCACGCACAACGACAACTCGTATATTTGTGTATGCGGCCTTCACCCTCCACTAGCATGCATATCGTGTCGTTATTTACCATGCAAATATCATATCAATCCTTCATGCATATTGATAGGTGTGAACAATGTACATCTTGATTTACTAGTATGTGACTGAACAACAGTATATTGTGTTTACTCATAATTGTCAGTAGTATAATATCTACAATTAGTGTAGCCCCGGATGAGATTGCTCAAAGTAAGCCATCCCAACAGGATCTGCACCACTTGTGAATGACTCTGTGATGTATGATTACTATTGAACTATAATACAAAAGTCATAAATAACAAAATTATGAACATGTGAATTACTTTATAATCTAGGAGGTACATTTAAGTCAATAGTTATTGAAAAAAACGCATAATCTCAGCAATAAAGATGCTCAACCGTCGTAACTGTATTTCTGACTTGCAATTGAGAAGTTCTTTGAATTGTATAACATTTGGATGCCGATAATAGTAACGTTTGAGATACAATTTTCGTTTATCCGAGAAATGTGGACAGACTAGCAGGTAATGAAATTCGTCACCCAAATCATTTTTATTACATATGGTACACTTACGTTCAGAATGCGGTATCCCTAACCATCTACCTGTCTCGATTGGGAGTTTATGATTACCTGTTCTAAATCTTACAAGATTATAGTACAATGATTGTGGTAAACATGTGAAGTATCCTTCTATATTTGTATTATCTTGAATAAATTATACATCTTACCTTTGTTAGATTCCGAGACACGTGAATGCCAGTTTTGGATAAATTGATCCATTAGAGTATGTTTAATTTTATTTTTACTTACTTTCTGCATATTATAGTCTAGATTATTCCCCGTTTCATTTACTATATGTTTTATGAACTGTAACCATTTAAAATTAGTGTTTTCAAGGTTCGAAATATATTCTAACATCAGATATGATAATTTAGTCTGGTTGCCATTTACTATTCTATTCCAAAAACCTAACATCCTGGTTTTAATAGTAATCGATATTGAATGTCTACCGAGCTCGGCATATAACATGTATAACGGTGTGGATTTACGACTTTTTGTTATTCGTCTTAAAAAGTCGGTATGTATTCGCTCCAGGATATCTAGATTTTCGTAGCCCCAAACTTCACACCCGTATGTCAGAATTGGTAGAATTGTATGGTCGAATAATTTTAGTTGGAGATCAATTGGTAGATCCAAGTTGTTAATACGTGTATATAGTAAAAATGTTGCCTTTTTTGCTTGTTGTGCTATATGTTTTCGGGCATTAAGAAAACGTCCGCTCCTTGAAAAAGTATACACCAAGATATTTGTACTCATTAACTATCTCTATTATTTCATTACCGATATAAAAATTATATTTTTTATTATTGTTAGTACCAAATACTATGAATTTAGTCTTGCTTATATTTATCTTTAGCTTCCATTCATTGCAATATAGCTGGAAATCGTTTAGACACCTTTGAAAACTGTTTTCGTCTTCGGCAATAATTATGGTATCGTCTGCGTACAACAGAACTATTATTTTTATGAAAAAGAATGAATCTATCGTTCGGTGGTGAATTTTGATACCGTCATTATTATTGGCCGATAGTGACATTTCAAGGTCATTCAAAAATAGTGAAAACAATATTGGTGACAAGTTTTCTCCCTGTCTGACTCCACAAAAGCTTGTAAATAATTGGGAAGTTTCGTTATTGTTTGAAACACACGATTTAATACCGTCGTACATATTATAACTCTGAAAAATAAACCATTTACGTTGGTACTCAGCAATTTTCGCCATAGTCCTATCCTCCAGACAGAATCGAAGGCTTGGGAAAAATCAATAAATGAACAGAATAACTTCTTTTTCTGTTTCCTCATTAGTTCTATTAATAAATGTAACACAAAAATATGGTCAGTTGTTGAGTATCCTTTCCTAAAACCAGCTTGATTATTTGACAAATATTCGTTATAATCGACAAATTTCGTTAAACGTTTGTTTAGTAGCGCAGTAAACAATTTACCTAGACAACTAATGATTGTGATTGGCCTGTAATTTGCAGGATTTTCAACGTCACCTTTGTTTTTTAAAATAGGTTTAATTGTCCCGATTAGCCATGACTCTGGCAGTATACCTGTTGAAAGCACAATATTAAAAAATGATACATATACGGGTAACAAAATAGTTTGTGTGGTTTTAATGTATTCGTTTAAAATGTTGTCAGTACCACAGGCTTTCGCGTCTTTTAGTGTTTTGATTACATCTACTATTTCACGCTCAGTTATTGGACAATTTAGTATTTCGTCATCCTCACTAACATCAAAATTTACTAGCGGATCATCCTCATCGCTGTCATTATGCTGAGATGCGTTAACCTCTCTAAAATAGTTGTATAACTCGTCGAGCGGTGGGGCTTTATTTGGACCTTTTGTTTTGATTTTATTTAGGAATTTCCAATATTCCTTCGGTTTACATTTCTGTAAGTTTCTCAGTTTTTGTTGCGATACGTATATTTGCGTATATGTTTATTCATAACCATTTTATAGATTTTGCTAAGCACGAGTAGGTTAGTTTTATCCACTTCCTGTTTGCTAATATGAAACTTCTTTTTAGCCTGGTTATATTATTCTTGCATTTCTGCATTGGTGCCCAAACCACGGCTTGTCGGTACTATTACGTTTATTATTGACATGGTTATGCGGACATGAGAATGTGCGTTTCGCGGATTCATCAAAAATTGATGATATTGTTTGTGTTATATGGTTTAATTTATGTTTAGAAGGATTTATGTTACATTCTGCTAATTCTGCATGTAGTTCGGACATATCGGCTTGACTAACATTATTGACAAATTCTAATAATTTGTCTTCGTTCCACTTATACTTTGACTTCATTTCATTTGCGTTAGATGTATGTGCTTTATCGGGGCCGCAAGTAGGCTGTTGCTTTAAAGTTAGGCTCATTCTTAAAAGTGAATGTCCATCTGAGAGCAAGGTATCTGTATCTAAAACTTCAAAGTAATTAACCAACTTCATACACTGATGGGTGGCTATTGTGTAGTCGATTAGAGATTGATGTCTGAATTTAAGTTTACCTATACCTTTGTCTTTGCTGATGCGACCATTCAGGATAAACAAATTATTATTTTTACAAAGTTCAATCAGCCTATATCCAGAAGTGTTTTTCTTTTTATCACAAGACTTTCTGTCTTTAAGTGTGAGATTATCATCTAAATTTGACACACAATCGAAAAAGTTTATAGTATCATCATCATAGCTGAAATAGTTGGACAGGAAATTGTCTGATACTGTATTGTCAGCTAACTCGGCTGTTCTGCCATTTGCATCGCTTGTAAGCATCACGTGACTATAAGAACTACACATGTTTGTTATTTCCAATTCTAATTGCATCATCTGATCGTCATTATAAAATGGAGACTGGCTTGGCGGGATATATAATACTCCTATGATAATATCATCAATGTTTGTGTAGGATTTACACACTTTTAGCCAAGACACATATTCACAGTCAGTGTTTAAATTTGTGACGTCACCAAGTAAATTATTCTTAACAAATATACCTATCCCCCCGGATTTTCGGGCATATTTTTGTTTCCTGGGTTTGGAGAAGAATGTGTAATTAGGAATGGAAATAACATCAAACTGATCAAGTTTTGTTTCAGATACACAAAATAAATCAACATTTCAATAAATTCTGGATATTGGCAACGTGTTTTCAGCCCACATGTATTTAAAGTTCCAATATTTAGGAATTTCTCCCCTAATTCCTAGTCAGATGGCCCAATCGGCGAATCGGGAGGACTGCCACCAATATCTCGCTTTTGCTCAATAGTACTTGTACAGGTAATATATGCGATTTAGTACTAAACCCATTGACCCGGCCTTAAATGACCATTGTGTGTTGGGGTTTAACAGCCTATCAACAGCTAAGGTAATCAAAGGCCGGGTCAATGGGTTTAGTACCAAATCCTAAACAAACAAACAAACAAACACTACTCTTCTAAAACATTTCAGGTGGGTGGTTGGTCGGGCGAATGCAACGGCGTACATTAATGGTATAGTTTCCTCCTTGAATCATGATTTGCCTGGTTTGGCCCGTGTTTGCTCACCTGAGTCAAAGCCTCAAGTGATCTATTGGTACCGTTTTTTTTCGTCTGTCGTCGTTTTTTCTGTCCGTCCACAATTTCAAACGTCTTCTTCTCCCGAACCGCTGGGCCAATGTTGGTCAAACTTCACTGAGATGATGTATGGGTTGGGGCACGTCAGATTTGCAAAGATTGAGGTCTAGGCATAATCCAAGATGGACACGATGGAAAAGTAGGTAACATTCAAAATCTTCTCACGAACCGACAGACCAATTGCAACGAAACTTGGCAGGAATTATCAATTGTCAGAGCTGTTTCAGATTTGTTAAATTGGTGGCCCCACGGTCCAAAATGGGCGGGGCCAGAGGGGTCAAATAGGGGTCAAATTTCACATTTGACCGAATATGATGTCAATCAGATGATGACGTGATCGAAGAGGTACCTGGACATAACGGACCGTGGACATAACTGACTCGGACATAACAGACCAGATTTTGGGACAAAACGGAACAGATTTCTGGACATAACCAAGATATATAGGAACAAATAACCGTATAATAAATTAATTTATTTAAATGATTATAGATCAAAGTGTTACAGCAATTTTAAGCACTGTTGACTTTAGTGGGTGGTTGGTCAGGCGAACGCGATGGCGTAAATTAACGGTAGGGGTTCCTCCTTATAGGAATCACGATTTGCCTGGTTTGGCCCTCAGGTACGTTTTTATCTTTGGCTGTTTTGTTACCTGAGAGTTGAATTGGGTTATTGCCCATTATAAAGGTATTAAGAGTATTACTGATCCTACTGCTTTTGGGAGGGGGCCAATAGATTCTGGTGTGGCGAGGACCGGGCATCATATCATGATTATTCTGATTTCAGGGCTGAATATATAGTTTTTTTATTGTAAATATTCAGTTCTGATTTTGGGATCCCCCCCCCCCCATTTGTACATGTACTTGGAAATTGCATGTACTTGTACAGGTAATATATGGGATTTAGTAATAAATCCATTGACCCGGCTTTAAATGACCTTAGCTGTTGATAGGCCGTTAAACCCCTACAAACAAACAAAACAAACAAAAGGGATGACTTTAAGTTAATTACAAATTAATTGTATTCGTCACGTCTTATTAATCCGGGGCCCACAGAATCACCACACGATATGATTAGGACTTGGTTCAATTATTTACATGTCAAAATGTTATATCGCTAAAACGATGCTACGTATGTGCTTATTACGACCACGAGGACTGGAGAAATGAGGTATACGGGTTTTGCGACCAGTGTAGATCCAGATCTAGTGAGTTTGGCACTGCGTTAGTGATCATGATCTGCACTTATCGCCAGTGTGTGGTTGGTCGGGCGAACGTGATGGCGTAAATTAATGGTAGGGGTTCCTCCTTATAGGAATCATGATTTTCCTGGTTTGGCCCTCAGGTACGTTCATATATTTGGCTCTTTTGTTACCTGGGAGTTCAAATGGGTTATTGCCCATTATAAAAGTAGTAAGATTATTACTGATCCTACTGCTTTTGGGAGGGGCCAAGTGATTCTGGTGTGGCGAGGACCTGGCATCAGAGCAGGATTATTCTGATTTCAGGGCTGACTATATAGTTTTGTTATTGCAAATATTCAGTTCTGATTTTGGTGGTCGGGTGAACGCGATGGTGTAAATTAACGGTAGGGGTTCCTCCTTATATGTATCACGATTTGCCTGGTTTGGCCCTCAGGTACGTTTTTATCTTTGGCTCTTTAGTTACCTGGGAGTTGAATTGGGCTATTGCCCATTATAAAAGTAGTAAGATTATTACTGATCCTACTGCTTTTGGGAGGAGCAAAGTGATTCTTGGTGTAGCGAGGACCTAGCATCAGATCAGGATTATTCTTATTTCAGGGCTGAATATATACATGTAGTTTTGTTATTGTAAATATTCAGTTTTGGGATTTCCCCCCCATTTGTACATGTACTTGAACATGTACATGTACTTGTACATGTAATATATGGGATTTAGTACTAAACCCATTGATCCGGCCTTAAGTGAACTTAGCTGTTGATAGGCCGTTAAACCCCAACAAACAAAACTGATTTCAGGGCTGAATATATGAAGTTTTTATTGTAAGTATTCAGTTCTGATTTTGGGATTTTCCCCCAATTTGTACATGTACTTGAACATGTACGTGTACTTGTACAGGTAATTTATTTGGATTTAGTACTAAACCCATTGACCCGGCTGTTGATAATCCGCTAAACCCTAACCAAACAAACAAACAAACAAACAAACAAACAAACAAACAAACAAACAAACAAACAAACAAACAAACAAACAAACAAACAAACAAACAAACAAACAAACAAACAAACAAACAAACAAACAAACAAACAAACAAACAAACAAACAAACAAACAAACAAACAAACAAACAAACAAACAAACAAACAAACAAACAAACAAACAAAAAACAAACAAACAAAAAACAAACAAACAAACAAACAAACAAACAAACAAACAAACAAACAACAACCACCAACCAAACCAACCAACCAACCAACCAACCAACCAACCAACCAACCAACCAACCAACCAACCAACCAACCAACCAACCAACCAACCAACCAACCAACCAACCAAGCCAACCAACCAACCAACCAACCAACCAACCCCAACCAACCAACCAACCAACCAACCAACCAACCAACCAACCTTGCCAACCAACCAACCAACCAACCAACCCCAACCAACCAACCAACCAACCAACCAACCAACCAACCAACCAACCAACCAACCAACCAACCAACCAACCAACCAACCAACCAACCAACCAACCAACCAACCAACCACCAATCCAACCAACCAACCAACCAACCAACCAACCAACCAACCAACCAACCAACCAACCAACCAACCAACCAACCAACCAACCTGATTGACTCGGCCTTAAATGACTTAGCTGTGATAGGCTGTTAAACCCCAACAAACAAATAATCAGACTGCACTTTTCGCCATTCATTTAATGAAACATTTCATGTTGCCAACACGCCATATAGATTGTTATCAGGCTACATCAGTATGATATTTGATCAGAATTGTCAGCATATGCACACTGTTGCACTTGTTTGTGTGTTTATGGAAATACATTCATATCTGGAGCCGCTGGCAAAATAATATAATTCTTGTAAACAAAATGTTTATGATCTATTATCCATTATGCACTAATTTATGCACACATTGTAAACCATGGGGGCCGTTTCACTAAACTTCGTACAAGTAAAATGTTCGTAAGTGCAAACTTATTATAGTCTGTAAATTTCACATTAACACTCTGTTCTTGTAAACAATTATTGGATATGCATATTGCATATGCAGCCTATGCTCAATAAATGTAAATCCATCAATTGAAATTTATAGACGATCGTAAATTTGCACTTACTAACATTTTAATCCTACAAAGTTTAGTGAAACGGGCCCCTGATGAGTACTTTGCATTTGAAATGTTTTTTAACATTAAGTCTGCAAACATAGTAAACCCTGATCATTTTGATGGAAAATATTTTATAATAGGGGTGAAAGGGTTGAGTCCATTTGTCTACCACGCATAACATTCTTAGCATACATGTACCTACTCATTATCTCTATAAGTATAATCCCAATCAAACAGTTTGATTGTGTGAGTCTGAGCTCAGCTCAGACTCACCCAATCACACTGCTTGATTTTGAGCATGATATTGGATGATATGCTGAAAAGGTATTGACTGGATGGGGTATTACGTTTTGTGATTTAAGAACATTCTAAGCATCAACTTGCAATGTGAAACCTGCTTAATTGACTGAGCATCTTCACGTAATTGCATTACATGATCAGCACGTTTGATAATAATGTGACATGGGATTTTGTTATCGATGAAAAAATACTTTCATTTTAAATAATTTTTAGCTTTAATGTGTTTTTTAGTGAACAGTAGGTCGGCAGGAAAACGTGGAACAGACTTAATTTAATGAATGTAAAACCCCATTCATCAATTGGATAATGAGAGTACGTGCTCATGAAGTTTTAGAATATTGTTCCTTGGATTTGTTCGGCTAACAATGTTTGTATTGGCCGAATGCGCACTAACTGATAACATAATGTTGTATCAGGCATTAACGATATACAAATATCCAGGTTACAATGAATTGAAAACTGACGTTTCGTTGGTCGGACGACGTTACATGACGTTACCGAATGACGTCACAGAAACAAGTCTGCGCTCTCTTCAACGAAACACACACCATCATTGCTCATTATGTAGCCTAAAACTTTACCTAATAAATAGAATTCCATGCTAGTGTCTTTTCATATCAAGTTTATCAGGCTTGGTTCGGAAGTGGTAGGAATTCCTACGCGTTTCTTAGCTTTGCCTGATAAACTTGATATCAAAAGACTCAAGCGTAGTATTTTCTATCTATTGTAATGATGCACGTACAGAGTCCCAGAACATCGGCAAATCATTGTCATCCGGGGGATACTCGATTACATCCGCATAGTCTTTGTTTCGCATCATATCCAATATCTCCAGATGTAACGGTCCACCACACACACGCGGTAATGTATCCACCGAGATTCCCTTCAGCAAGAAGTACATTAGTTTACTGTTCCGTGAAATTGCGGTCTCGCGAAGCATACATAGGATAAACCGACAGTAGTTTTGATGTGCATAGTCTTTTGTGAGGATGATGAGTGTTTTTCGTGACGACATAATGCCTTGTATGATGTTTTCTGATTGGTAGACTCCTAGTTCCCCGTCCCGATCTTCAACATAGAGACTCAGCCTTCCCGTGTTTTCCAACTCGTGTTTAATGTCTTCAGCCACAAATCTGATGTCTGCATCAGTGTTTGCATATGACACATTAACCTCCTTCATGTACAGTTGTTCGTATCCTTGTCTCGTCTTCTTACACAGAAGTCTAAATTTTAGACTGTAGTAAACATAGTAGACACGGTACCGATTTCTATACAAAGCAGTCACTGCCACTGAGCCCAGAACAAGTGTTATGCATACACTTGAGATTATATATACCAAGGTGTAGTTATAACACTTGCGTCTCAGCATCGGTAAAATGTTTGATCTCAGCTCATCACGCGTCAGCCTGTATTTAGCCTGGTATCTGTCTGTGCACTTGTATGCAGACATGTTTTGCAATATTACATCCGTGTCCAACATCCATTGTAGGAATCCCCGTTGGTCACAGTCACATTTTAGATTATTATCCAGGAGACTGACTGTTATGTTTGTATTCATTGCTCGTTTGTCTAGGTAGTTTGTTATTGACATGGGAAGGGAATTGATGACGTTTCCTGCTAAATTTATAACGTTAAGTAGCTCCATGTGATCAAGGTCTATATCGAACTTGATCAACTGATTATAATTAAGTTTTAAGTGCTTTAAGTTTTCAAGGCCAGAAAATATTTTTTTTGGCAGCGTAGTGATTTTATTGTTGGTAAGATCAATTATATTAAGTTGCTTTAACCAGTAAAATGTCATACCATTTTTGTCATCTGATAGTGACTTGCCTAGGTAATTATATGACATGTTCAAATATTTTAGATTGGGCATGTCCGAAAAGAATTCTTCTGTGACTAGGTCGCATCCATTTTCTGACAAATCCAATATTTCCAGAGCGTTAAATCCGATGATGGGTCCACGCCACTTCAGAAACATGTTGCGATTCATGTACAGTTTTCTCAGTTGGTTAGGTTGTGTCGTCAAGTTGTACGATTTCAATGGCATCCTCATTCTCATGTTGCTGAGGTTTAAGATATTGAGAAATGCTGGCAGGTGAAGACACGAGGTTGTTCTAGGGCACCCGCTGTTAAACCCTCTTGTCCATCTTCCTGCTGATCTATGTGTACGTTTGACACCAAACCAATCATATGCTGAGTATCCTGCTATTTCACTGGAATTTGGCATTGATTTTAAAATCCGATCTTTACGCTGTATATCAAAATTGTTGTTTACTCGCTTCCTTCTCTCCACCGTGGCGAATTTTACAAAGGTATTGTTTGAATATCGTTTTCTTCGTTTTCGTTCAGCTGCATTATAGGGTGGTAAATTCCCTGGAACTTTTGATTCAAATTGATTTGACAATATCAGCTTTGTCAAATTTGGCAACCGATTCTGATTAAATATCGCCTTAACATAGTCACCATAGAGAAACATGTTGTCTGCTAGCGAAATATACTTCAATGTTCGAGGTATATACCTAATGGCGTTCATGGTGAAGCCCGAGATTCTGTTGCCTCCCATCACAAGGTGTGTAATGTTGGTCTGACTCAGGAAACGTAGGTGGTCCGCCGTCAGCGTGTTACAATCACTGTAGTAATCATGGAGGCCTATTATCCAGAGCTTGTCGATTTTGGTATATCGGAGGCCGCTGGTTAAGTTGTACATACACTTAAATGTTAGTTTATCATTCCAGTTAAGATTTAGTCGTGTTAGGTTGTGTAATGTTGCAAACGCATTGTACATGATTTGTTTGACATTGCACACGCTTATTCCGATGTAGTGCAAATGTGGAGTGTTAAAAAACATTTGGGGGTCGATTTGTGGAACATTACATCGACTCTTACAACAATCGTCAGAAACTATTAGGTATATCAGCTTTCTCAATTCTAAGAAACCTTCACCAAATGGTATATTCGGCATGGCGTCGATATGAAGTGTGTCTAATTGTTTCAACTCACTCAGTGCTTTATCAGGGTACCTCTCAAATTTTGTAAAGTTGGGAAAATTTTGCTTCATCCGTAGATTCTCCAAATTCCTCAGCTGACTGAAGGCTGTCGGTGTAATACTCTCAGTATCATACCTGACACCAATTGATGTAATATCTAAATACCGTAAATTTTCCAGATTGTGAAATGACTGATTCTCAATACGAGTAATGTTATTATAATCAAGATACAACACTGTAAGGTTTGAAAATTGCTCGAAAGGTTGGTCATCAATCAGATGTCTACCGTTAATGTTGTTGTGACTCAAATCCAAAAATATCGCGTTTCTTGGTAGTTGTGTCGGAGTTGCGTTGAGACCACGTCCACTACAGTCGATAAAGATGCCACTCCATCTGCGGTATGTTGCATTTCGATGACAACAGCAGACCAGGTGTCTAGTGTTGTTCATATCGTCACCAGCTATTCCACATTTATAATCAAAATCACCACTGCTCACACCGCGTCTAACACTGAAGGTTATATGTACAAACACACACAGTGCTAGTAGTAACCGAAACCAAACAGCACTCATTTTCCTGAAACAAAAATAAAATTGTATTATGATTAACTCTTACATTGCTGAATTCAATTTTGTCGTCTGCTGTTTATGTTCTATGTTTCATTCTTTTCTTAAACATGGTTTGACAGCAATTTAGAATCATCTCAAATGGAAATTATTCTAAAGTGCTATCAGACCATGTTTTTACTGAGAACGAAGACAACATCTGAAACAACAGCAGACAACAATTTCCGTTGCATCGCATACTAATGTATGGCATTGGACATTCAGGAACATAAATGCCATCATGGCCATAGGCTGAAGCTTTGAAAGTGAACGTGAATGGGTTTAACGTCACAGCAACATATAATGTCATATAGAGACGGGACCATAACGTTTAAAGTCCCACCCGACATACCAGTGGGATGGATATAGTATTTAATAAGTACTGCAAGTATTTTGTCACGCATACCGTGAGGATTTAACTCGCAATCTCCGTTATTGAAGTCCAATGCCATATCCGGTAGTCCACGGCACATCCCTCTGAAGCGTTAAATACAATGTATAGTCCGCAGACGATAACTTGCTACTTGTTTACATACAAACCGATCATAAACAAAACACAGAATAGGTGAGACAGGTAAATATACCCGTGGCAATATTCCTTTTCAATATTGATTTTTGAGATTTGTCATCAAGTGTTATGTAGTCGAGGGGTTACAGTGAAGATAACAATGCCGTAGGTAGTGAGTTCGAATCTTAGTTTTTCATACATGTATACACATATATTTTTATTTCTTTATATTTTATTATATATTTCTTTTGTATGTGTGTTGCTATTACAAATTACATTAACTAAGCATGAGATAGATTACATGTAGAACGTTAGTCTCTCACTTTGAAGAAAACTAATAACTAAATGCACATACGTGTGTACATGAAGAATCTTGGAGTATGTTCTCGCAGATCATATCATATTGAGGCCAAACAGCATAGTGATAACCCTCACCGTTTCACTTATTCCCTTCTCCAGCAAGCAGTCATAAAAAAAAACAGAATGATATCACAAAAGTAATGCGTTTTGTGAGGTTCGAACTCTCGACCAGATAAAATGAACAAAAGTTCCGCTAACGTATGGATATTCTCCCGCTTCGATACCACTGAGCCACACTACATGTCTATTTTGCGCACCAAGATACACTATTATATTGACATGCATGCACGTGCACTTTATCATGTAGTTAGTATACACGAAAACGAGGCTATGATATGATAATACACCTGGTCTACCTGTATTTGCACTCATCGATTGACCTCCAGCAACTTATTATCGTCTGTCATTTATAGTGGGTTTGTTATTCATTCAGCACCATACATCATATCACAATACTGTTGGTTTCCAATAAATTGTCAAGGGCATGTAACGTCACAGGGTCAGCGGACTATGTATATTTTAGCTTTCTATGGATGTAGCCGTTTTCCAGTCATTTTACCTGATCGAATCGGCTCCTGATCTAGAGCAATTTAGAGCTTGAAAATATATGCTCCTGATAGCTTGGGAGATAATTTAAATTATTGACTGGTGAAACAGTAGATTGAACATCACTATAAATGCCATATTTGTAAACGTAAAACGGACCGATAGTTGATTCATTTCGATTGCCGAGTCTTCCTCAACGTTAAGCATTATTGTGCCCATAGCTCAGATGGTAGAGCGGTCGGTACATTCGAGCTGAGTTCCTTTTGTGCAAGTTCGAGCCTCGGACTATTTTTTTTATTCTATATTCATATAACAGATGCAACGTTTTCTCACATTTGATATGTTTTAGAGTTTGACAAAAGGATCCGTGTAACGTGTGCACTGGTTTACAGCAGCACATATCAGGATGCACATCACGCAGTCAGATTAGGCCTCACTGTGTTCACAATTCATTAAAGAAATAAATATATCAGACAACATGAAGCCAAATCGGGATTTGTACATATTCTAAAAGTGTCGCCTATATGTATTTCATAGAAACTACAACGGAGGGGTGGGGGCGAGGGAGACAATTTTTTTTTGGGGGGGGGGGGGGCGGGTGGCGTCAAATATACACATCCTCGGGGTGCTTGGCCCCCAATTTCCGGCTCTTGGAAAGCATACATTTCCCATGGAGTGCTTGACGTTGTTGGTGTGATACAAATACGATTCGTATGCCTGTGCTCGCTATTTCCTTTTTCGTCAAATAAGCAACAACAAAAGTGACAACTTGATTTAGAATATTCCTGAATGTTGTTTAAATATATTTCGGGCCATCATTGGTCTCATACATGCCACATTGTCATGCTAATGTCAGGTTTGGATTGTTAACCCACCTATTATACCTATTATGGTTCAATATGTAAGACTTTATCGAATCGACGCCTTACCTAGAGCAATTTAGAGCTTTAACATCTCTGCTTCTGATAGCTTGGGAGATAATTTAAATTACCAACTGCTTGACTTGTGAAACAGGTGAGTGTAAACAACAATTAATGCCAGATTTGTAAACGTACACCAAATGAACACCGTAAGCCCTGGTCTGACTGCGTGATGTGCATCCTGATCCTGTGAAACAGTAAACCCAGCTCACACGTCACAAGGACCATGTGAGAAAACGTTGCATCTGTTACGAATACCAAATATGAAAACGGAAGGTAGTTCGAATGCATTTACCCGTAACCGAGCCCTCTACCATCTCAGCTGTGGGGACAATAATGCGTGTGCTTGCGCAAGACTGGACAATCACAGTGGATCAACTATTGAAACATTTTACGTTTAAAAATACGGCATTTACCAGGAGAAAATATGTTCAAGCTCTAATTTGCTGTAGATAAGGCGTCGATTCGACGACCTAAAATTACTGCAAACGGCTACATCCTTAGCAAATATACACACAGTCCGTTGACCCCTTGAAGTAACATGCCCTTGCCAACTTTCGGAAATTAACAGTACAGATAAAGTGACAAGGGCACGTGGCGTCACGGTGTCAGCGGACTGTGTATATTTTAGCTTTCTATGGATGTCGCCGTTTGCAGCCATGGTAGGTGGTCGAATCGACGACTTATCTAGATTTAGAGCTTGAAAATATATGCTCCTGATAGCTTGGAAGATAATTTAAATCACCAACTGGTTCGCTGGTGAAATAGAGGATTGTAAACAACAATACATGCCATATTTGTAAATGTACAACGTATCGATAGTCGATTCATTTTCATTGCACAGCCTTGTGCAAACATAAGCATTATTGTCCCCACATCTCAGATGGTAGCGCGCTCGGACAATTTTCTTTTTTTCCATAATTGATTCAACGTTTTACCACAGTTTATATGTACTTATAGACATTGACAAAGGGACATTATGACGTGTGCACTGGGTTTACTGCGTCACGTCACGGACCACGCAGTCAGATCGGGGCGTACGGTGTTCACAGGGGGGGGGGGGGGGGGGGGGGGGGTGGGGGGGGGGGGGGGGGGGGGGGGGGGGGGGGGGGGGGGGGGGGGGGGGGCTCTCCGGGGAGTCAAAGTCAAATATACACATCCTCGGGTTATTGGCCTCGTCGTATTTTTTATTTTTATGTTTAATGGCTTATCATCAGCTATTGAAAGCCACTTTAGGTCGGTTAACAGGGTCAAATGCCATATTTCATGTATATGGAGGGAAGAAGGAAAATGCCAAAAAAAGAACAGAATACATGTATTTATAGACAAAAATATACAGTTGTTAAACCCAACACCGGAAATATGTGTGTCACATGTCAGACAGTTCTCGCTAGCTCAATGAACGCGCTATTGTTGTTGTACTACGTGAAATAATTTGAAAACACATGGAAGTGTACATGGCTTCGCACACCCGAACATCTTCCGATCTAACTTATATATTCTAACAATTAAAAGTGATGTTAACCATCAATCCATTATATTTTCAAATACTATAGACATATTAACTAAACATTTATGAAGGCACCCACAATGGTGATGTCTGACACCCAGTTACATCAACATAATACATTTACTATTCAAACGTTTCACAGTGTATGCAAAACAACAAATATTATTAACCAAACACCACACCATCGCATCGACGACAATAAATCAACATTACTATCCTACACTCGGTGCCTGGGAGAGAATGAGCCGAAAAAGCAACGGCTGAATCTAATCTTTTTTTTTTTGCTTATATTTAACGGCGGCACTGGCTCTAGGACCTTGCATGCCGTCTCCCAAGAATGGGAGAAAGAACGGAGGTAGAGATTTTTGAGAGAAGCCGGTAATTCGTATTTACAGAGCAACTACGAATTATCGGTACCCATTTACAGCTGGGTGAACTGGAGCAGTGTGGATAAAGTGTCTTGCTCAAGGACACAACGCACGCCGCTAGTCAGGCTCGAACCCACGACCCTTGGACCCTGAATCTAATCCGCTCCCTCAATACACGACCTCGCTGTCGCATCGCTGTGTCAGGTGTGGTGTATGTCCGGTCACAGGTTGAAGTGACGGACCATATAGGAATGAATGGCCTTTTTGTGGAATTTATCGGGGTATAAACGTGAATACTGGACGAAGGCCGGAAGGCCTCGTCCAGTATTCCCGCGACTTTTCCAAGTTTATATCCCCGATAAATTCCACAAAAAGGCCATTCATTCCTTATAATTCCAGCATTTGAAATAAATTCATCAAGAAAATGTGTTTATTTTCCGTTTTATTAAGAATTATTTTAACTGCGCCTGACGGTTACGGAAAGTAGTTCGGCATGGAGTTTACTGGGATATAAATGTTGGACGGAGACTTGCAACGGACCAATCAAATGTTAGGGAATTGTGTAAATATTTTTGTGCTGGAATTATTGGTTTATAAATACATTAAATATACAAAAAAAGCATCAATAAGTGAAAACAAAATAAGGTAAGAAATTCTTTACTCCCTCATATACACATTAATGTATTATAAGATGGAGTAAACAAATGTTAGCTTACTTTTTTCTCACTTATTAATGCTTTTAGGTATATTGAATGTATTACTTCAACCTGTGTGTCCGGCACTATACAATTACATTACTGTATATAATCCCCACCCGCCCCTAAACAGTAACGCCCGATTATTTTGTATTTGAATATACATGTATTTGAAGATAAATCATTAATTATTGTTTGTTACTACTATTACAACAACTGTTAAAACAATTTATAAGACGCACACACCGCCCTATTTTCCCCCAAAATTCGGATGATATTCAATAAACTAAGTAAACTTGATATGGCCTCACAAGTCGCCATGTATCCTTCAACTGAAATGGTGCGATATATCTGGTGACAGTTCAGTTAACTATTGTTTAATGGGACAGTAGGACAAAACATGGACTATAACGTAAATATATAATTAACTAATTCAGACTGTGTGCTTTATTCTTTAGTTTACATTTGCTAATTCAGTATAATTCAGTAATGAAACATTACAAATTCGACACTCATAATGGTAGTTTTAAATGTAGAAATAGTTTTATTCCGTCAACACAGTGCGTATGTGCCGTGAAACACGGTGCCGTGAAACATTTTTGATATCCAGTCAATACAATGTTTGCATTTTACCTCCATTTGTAGGTGTTGACGAGATAAATAGAATAGTAGGTTAGTGCCGTGAATGGGAAAACATATCTGGCGCGGCACGGAAACGGGATGTGCTCGGCAGAGCCTCGCCCATCCCGTTTCCTGAGCCTTGCCAGATATGTTTTCCCATTCACGGCACTAACCTACTATTCTCTATGTCATTCCATCTCTACGACTGCTATACTACTGTCTGTTCCACGTTTTGCTGCCGACGAATATTTGGCCATTAAACACATTAAATCTAAAAGATATTCAAAATTAAGTACTTTTTCATCAATAACAAAAAAGTCACCCTCCCCAAAAAAAATTATTTGATGAAATTCCATCAAATATTTATTTTATTGCGAAAAAACTATTTTCCTATGGGAATTTAACATGAAGGATCAAAAAACGAAAAAATTTGGAAATTGACTCCGAAACCTGGCAAGATAGATTGAAAATGATGTAATTAAGAAAACAAAAGAAGTTATATTTTGAAAATCGGTCCGCAGATAAAAAAATATTTTTATTTTTTTTATTTTTAGCCCCCATGTTAAATTCCCGTAGGAAAATCGTTTTTTCGCAATAACATAAATATTTGATGGAATTTCATCAAATATTTTTTTTTTAGAGGGTGACTTTTTTGTTATTGATGAAAAAGTACTTACTTTTGAATATCGTTTAGATTTAATGTGTTTAATGGTCAAATATTCGTCTTATTGATAAAAAAGTACTTACTTTTAAATATTTTTTAGATTTAATGTGTTTAACAGCTAAAAGTTCGTCGGCAGCAACATGTGGAACAGACAGTAGGTAGCTCCAACCTAGTAAACAGATAACTTTAATCAATGCGCTACATGCATCCGACATGAACTACATGACGTTGGTGTGATACACATACGATTCGAGAGCTGTGTTGCTCACTATTTTCTTTTTTAAAAACACACGTAACAACAAAAGTGAAAACTGATTCAGAATATGCCTGAGTGTTGTTTGAATATATTTCGGGCCAATATTGGTCACTTACATCGTCGAGCTAATGTCAGGTTTTCGCTTTTAACAGACTTACATGTACTTAACCTATTATGGTTCAATATGGAATCTCTGGTAACCTATTACATATATACATGTACGCACTGATGCTACACTCAACTTACTTACTTACTTACTTACCTACTTACTTACTCCACGCCGGCGTAAAATGTTTCACGTCGACAAATACACCGGTTTCCGGACGAGATGCCACTCAGCTCTTCAAGAGCTATCGCATAAACGCATGTTTCGTCTAGTAACCGGTGAAAATTTCATGCGCCGGTTACTTGACGAAAATGTTTTTCTGCAGTATCTTTTGCATGTACACGTAGCCATATAGGAATTTTTCAGAAGTATTTACTGCCTATTATAATAAATACTATTGTATTTATAGACATTGGTCCGTTATTTCAGAAGTATTTACTGCCTATTATAATAAATACTATTGTATTTATAGACATTGGTCCGTTATTTCAACCACAGGTTGAAATAACGGACCAATGTCTATAAATACAATAGTATTTATTATAATAGGCTTGAAATAACGGACCAATGTCTATAAATACAATAGTATTTAATAGGCTTGAAATAACGGACCAATGTCTATAAATACAATAGTATTTATTATAATAGGCAGTAAAACATTATTTAACTTAATGTTTTACTTACTGATCCGGCGTTAAATGACCTTAGCTGTTGATATGCCGTTAAACACCGATAAACAAACATGTACTTATTGATACTTTTAGGTGTATTGAATATTAATTATAGACCTTATATTAGTCAGTTACAAGGTGCATGATCACGTGGTTACAACAACAATAACGTCGCCTACTCCAAATAAGTATTATTTGATATTGTCCTTAATATGCAACGGATTTTGATGGCACAGACGTATGTCGTTTTTGCGACACGGACGTATGTCGTTTTTGCGACACGGAAATCGATTCTTTGCAAAAACGACAGCAGTTTGGGCGAAAATACAGAGACCACCAAATGCAGCTTAACAAGACGCGTTTGATGCGCCATATTTCATTAAAGTCCGTTACGTAATAAGGACAATATAAAATAATACGTACTTTCAATCGGATGGATTTTGGAAGTTTCAGTACTTGTTGTTGTTGTTAGTACCACGTGATCATACACCTTGAGTTACTTCAATCTATGATTTCGACGTGAAACATTTTACGCCGGCCCGGAGTGTGGCACCAGTGATATCAAGGTGCATGATCACGTGGTTACAACAACAACAACGTCGCCCACTCCAAATAAGTATTATTTGCTATTTTCCTTAATATGTAACGGATTTTGATGATATATGGCGCAGCAAACGCGTCTTCATGTGCTGCATTTGGTGGTCCAGGGAGTTTGGCACAGAATTATGTTGTTTTTGCGAAAAATCGATTTCGGAGACACGGAAATAGATTCTTCGCAAAAACGACAGCAGTTTGGGAGAAAATACAGAGACCACCAAATGCAGCTTAACAAGACGCGTTTGATGCGCCATATTTCATCAAAGTCCGTTACGTAATAAGGACAATATAAAATAATACGTACTTTCAATCGGATGGATTTTGGAAGTTTCAGTACTTGTTGTTGTTGTTAGTACCACGTGATCATGCACCTTGAGTTACTTCAATCTGTGATTTCGACGTGAAACATTTTATGCCGGCGCGGAGTGTGGCACCAGTGATATGCTATGATATACTGATATACACTACAGGCAATGGTGGGTGGTACTTACCCGTAATCTATTCCAGCGTAAATCACGAATGACTGATAACTTAGTCATTTAACATAAAGTACTTATGAAGAAAGTTGTTTCCTGTTCAAGCAAGTGGATTTAAAGTTGGTGTCCCATTTATTGTGAACACAATATTTTTGAGCGGAATTAAATTAGTGCATAATTGTGTAACTATTCCACCAGTTTTAAATATTACGAGTGCCCGCTATTTATATACCATTATTTAGTAATCACTACTGAGACACGCTGTTGTATCAGGTGGTATTGATATGCAAATGAGGCAGGGCATTTTTAAAGGTGCATGCCCACTCAGTAGGCATGTTATTTATATCAGAGACATCATCTGAGACATTCTTTGGCAAAATAAAGATTCATTCACCATTACCCCACGTATATATTGTCATTATTATGTCTCACCCATGAATGGGGAGACATATTGTTTTTGGCTTGGTTGTCCGTCTGTCCGTCTGTCTGTCCGGGTCAACATCCAGGAGTTAAGAGTTAAGGGGCGGAGCCTAAAACAATATATTCCTTTGATTCATTCCGTAAGCTCCTAATTCTATTGAAATTTAGGAGCTATTCCTTTGATTTTTTAAAGAACAAATAGCTCTTAAACCCGAAATGTTAGAACGTCCGTCCGTCCGTCCGTCCGTCCGGGCTAACATCCAGGAGTTAATAGTTAAGGGGCGGAGCCTAAGACAATAGATTCCTTTGATTCATTCTGTAAGCTCCTAATTCTATTGAAATTTAGGAGCTATTCCTTTGATCTTTTAAAGAACAAATAGCTCATAAACCCGAAATGTTAGAACGTCCGTCCGTCTGTCAGTCGCAACATTTGTGTCGTGCGTATCTCCAAAAGTATTTCAGTTAGAGTCGGGAAACTTTACAGGAATACTGGTCATCTGTGAAGTTGCGCACCTGGTGTTTTAGATGCGGATTCATCCAGTATTCACGGAGTTATGGCCCTTGACTTATTGAAAAGTGGGGATATTCAACTTGTGTCGCGCGTATCTTCAAAAGTATTTCATTTAGGGTCGCGAAACTTTACAGGAATACTGGTCATTGTGTGAAGGTTCGCACCTGGTGTTTTAGATGCGGATTCATCCAGTATTCATATTCATACTTGTCAGCATGTGAAGTTGTGTACCTGATTGCTGATTTTTAAATTGTGTCGCCGGTTACTCAAAGAGTATTTAAGTTAGTGTCACGACATTTACAAGGATATTTGTCATCATTCGTTACGCAGTGTTTTCCATCACAAATGTATGCAGAAAATACAAGGTACCTACAGTACATATATGCTGTTGCTGCCTTAAATTCTACTTTTCCAAGTCCTGCAGTGGTGGTATTGGGGGAGACATATGTTTTTGTCTGAAAAACAATCCTCTAGTTATACATTGTATATCAGGCGTAAATTTCCACACTGATATCAGGGGGTAACCGTGTTTCCTTAAAATGTTAACGGACATTACTATTTATTCTCTGTATTTATTTGTTCATGTGCAATGAACATACTTTATAATCTGTCGAAAATATTATTTTTTCAGGTAATTAGCATAAATAATTTAAAAATACCATGCCTCACTTGCATATAAAAATAGCCTGATACCACCGCGCGTCAGTATCAGTAAAATAAATATTACTAGTCATGCAGAGCATGATGTTATTAGCCGATCAAATCAGGGTGCAATATATGTCCACATTTTAGTAGTTACGGAATCTCAGGGAAAAGTGAGAGAAGTGTTGATTTCCTCCCCAACCAAATTCTCCCAGTTATATTTAGCTATCATTAATATCTGATCATAGCAATACGTATGGTAGTCAAATGTAAACAATATTATTCCAGTTGAAAGAATTAACCTTTGAATATAGGTGAAGGCGCTTAGCATTACACAAATATGTAGCAACTCAACCGAAATCTCATAAATACCCGATTTTTGGCGGCCATATTGAAAATATGATAATTATATACTGAATATTAGTGTAGTTTACGTACATTCTTTAATATATCCATCAGACATGTTTTTTAACAACTTACACCAATTTCCAAGTTAAGGACCATGACCTATAGGCTCATATATTGGCAATTTTTGACTTCCGTCAAGCATAAAGTTCAATGACCTTGAAATGACCTTCAACTTGGTTTAAACAATGACTCCCGGATTTTTTGCAAACCTTATACATTCAAGTTTATAAAAACATCGGGTGCCATAAATTAACACGAGGTGCCGGAATCTTATATATATACCTAAAATTGCCCCATGGACAAGAAGTAGAAGGCAAACCGCCTAACTTTAGTTTACCGTGTTTATTTATAGCCAAATTGCAAACTTTAGTTTCCCGAACTCTTGTAGTGAAAACGTTTATTTATAGCCAAATTGTGTTATTTCGCTATATTTAAAGTTTTCAACAGAGATAATGGCCAAAAATGAAAAATTATCCGGTTGATGTAATTTGGAAGTGATACAACAAATTTCGAGTTTGTAGATTACAGAATATAGGAGAAAAGGGTGGTTACAAACTTTTTCACAAACCAATGGATAACCAATATATAGCCGATCTATAAATAGATCGGCTAATAATGATTATATATTATCTATTATAGCGGGCACTCGTAACTTTTAGAACTGGTGGAATAGTGACACTTATATATATTTCCTACAAAGGACATTATGTCCGCTATGTTATTTTTTTTGTCGTCTGCTGTTATTTTCTATTTTCCATTTTTATCATCAAAAACATGCTTTAACAGCACTTTAAAATAATTTACAACATGCTTTGACAGCACTTCAGAATCATTTCCATTGAAAATGATTCTGAAGTGCTGTCAAAACATGTTTTTATTGAGAAATAAGGTAAGATATAAAAACAACAGCAGTTGACAATTGTTGTGGTGAGTAGCGGTCTAAGGGTTAATATAGTATTCTACACGCCTTCGCTGTGCGGATGCACATGCTGATCTGGATCTACACTGGTCGCAAGACCCATAAGCCCCATTTCTCCAGTCATAGCCACAAATACGCTTACAAAATTTACAATATTTTTCATAAATAAAGTCAAAAGTTGACAAAATGTTCAGAGTAAATGTGGAATTATATGTCGATTTTGTCAACTTTTGACGCCATTTACGGAAAATTTTGTCAAATTTAGTAAACGTATTTCATGAAATTACGCATATGTCAGAATGTACAAAATCACATAGCGTCTCTCAAATAACGTTATATAGCAATTGAAACAACGTGAAAATCACTGGTTTTCATGCGTAAATGACGTTGGTCAACAAATTTTCAATTTAAGGATAAATTTATTAATTTCTATTATACTGAATGTATTACATTATCACAGCCAAAATGGCTGTGATAATGTAATAAATTCAGTATATTAATTCTGCATACTCCAGTGCACGACCCTTCTTTCAAATTTTACAAAATTCCTGATGATGTTTGAGAATAATCGGACTGAGACAGGTGAGTGGAAATCCTGTCGAGCAAGAACGTCGTTTGTGACGATCTCGCAGAACGAGACTGGGATTCCCCGCCTCAGTCCGAACCCTGTCATAGCTTCTATTATTATTTATCTTTCTAGATACATGTATATATCATATCTCATGCGCGTAACCAGGATATTGCTGAGTAGGTGCGCATTGAGCGGCGACAGAGCCCTCCAGACATCGATATATTATGCGAAATTTTATTTATTTTAGCAGAGAAATTTTCACTTTACTAAATGTAGTTCTTATTTTACACAATCAATGTACGCTTTTAATAATGTGCACACACCTGGCCAAATATTAAGGGGTGCTGCACCCCCCCCCCCCCCCCCCTGATTATCTGTCTATATTATGTGTGACCTATATCATACTGTGACCGGTATTATCCTGTGAAATGTCAATTATTTTGTTAATCGTTGTTAATTTGGCAATTGCAGTGTCGTGGGAGTTTTATTAAATGGGATGTGAACAGCTTGACACTGACTTACGCTGTTTACGACCAACATAGTATCAACTTAACCCGCATAAGCAGGGGCCCGTTTCAATAAACTTCGTACGACTAAAATGTTCGTAAGTGCAAATTTAGGATCGTCTGGAAATTGCAATTGATGGATATACATGTACGTTTATTGAGCATATGCAGCATATGCTCGATAAATGTAAATCCGATAATTATTTACAATAAAACATTGTTAATGTGAAATTTACAGACTATCATAATGTTGCACTTACGAACATTTTAGTCGTACGAAATTTAGTGAAATGGCCCCCTGGTGTCTACTCGAGGCGACTAGCCGCCCATGCTATTGTCCATCAGCAGACAAGAGAACATACCCGCGGGTTGCAATGCTGAATTAAATTTTGTCGTCTAGTTTATTTTTTATTTTCATTTTTTTTCACACCAAACACATGAGTTGACAACACTTTATAATCAGTTCCAATGGAACTGAATCTTATAGTGTTGTAAAACTATGTTTTATTGAGAAATAATACAAAATGTAACACGGCAGCAGACGATAAGTTACGTTTTCCGCGTTCGGTGGGGGATCGTAGTCAGTTATTTCCCTTTGCAATCTATTTATACAGATTCGGTCCTATGTTGTATTTCAGAATTTATTTCTTACTGAATAGCACAAAAAAATTAGTTTTGCAAACAAAGTAGACCCAGATCAGACTGCACAGGAGAAATTTTCAATTTTAGGATAAATTTATTAATTTTTATTATACTGAATTGTTTACATTATCACAGCCAAAATGGCTGTGATAATGTAAAAAAATCAGTATAATAATTCTGCATAATTTTAATCATCAAATATATGCAATAGTTAGTTCTATATGAAATAATGCATTTCATGAAAAAGAAATGATTACTCCCTCAAAGTATACTTTGCTAGAAAAGTATACTTTGCAATGTTGGTGAAATAGGCTACAGACTGCACACTGATGCAACGACATTAATAAGTGTGAAAATATGAATCTGGCAAATAATGCAGTCCCTGATCAGATTGCACATGTATGTAGGATGGTATGGATCAACGCTAGTCGAAAACACTGTAATGCTCATTTTCATAAAAATTCAAGCTACTTTCGCCAATTTTACGAACAATAAGGCCCTACAATGTACAATTTGGACCGGATTTCTATAAATAAATGAAAAGGAAGATCCCTCATTAGTCCCAATTCAGCGCGACATATTTTCTTTCTTTTCTTGTATGCAGTATTATCCTCGCTGGGAGCACAACCAGCTGGTTAATTTGCTTACAAATGTATATGATATTGTAAAAGTTCACGTACTGTACATACAGCAGTTTATATAATCAAATAACTGAACGTCCTGAAATTATTCGCAGCATGTGTTTGTGGATAACACATAGAGTAATAATAAATCTAGTGTGGAAAGCGTTTCGCGAAAAATAAGCGCTGAAATTTCACAGCAGCAACAATAACAACAACAACAACGAGTTAAAAATAGATTTTTGGAAAACCGCAAGATTGTAGTTGTGCACCGAACCATGTAGTTACGAATCGCGAATAATCGAGTATGGTGGTTAATCGTCGCACCATTGGACTCGGAAACATTTGCAATAACATAAATTTAGCACAAGAAAAGCAAACAACACATTTATCATACTGAAAAGGCGATCAAGCTAAGTTGTCAGAACTATTTTTCAGTTTAAGGCGTAAGACCCGTGTTTTTAAAATGTTCAACCCGCATTTGGTCTGTTTAATGTTTGCGAGGAGTCCTTCGGACTTCATGCACTTTAAACAGACCAAATGTTTTTCATACTCCAGTAAACGCAACTGCCCATGGTTTTATTCCTTAAGTGATGTACACCAGAAACTGCAGCATGACATATGGCGTTCATTTGACATTGATCTTCTTTGTCCGCATAAATTATTTAGTCATTTTCAATGTTACGATTTTGTATTGTTGTCTCTAGCTCACTCACTGTAACGGCTACTACCAAGGTGTATGACCACTTGGTTACATAGAGAATAGTAGGTGAGTGTCGTGAATGGGAAAACATATATGGCAAGGCTCAGGAAACGGGATGGGCGAGGCTCTGCCGAGCACATCCCGTTTCCGTGCCGCGCCAGATATTTTTCCCCATTCACGGCACTAACCTACTATTCTATTTATCCCGTCAACACCTAAAAATTGCTTTAAAATGCAAAAATAGTATTGACTGGATATCAAAAATGTTTCACGGCACCGTGTTTCACGGCACATACGCACTGTGTTGACGGGATAAAACAACAACAACACCAAGTACTGAAACTTCCAGAATCCCTCCGATTCAAAGTACGTATTCTTTTAATTTGTCCTTATTATTTAACGGATTTTGATGAAATATGGCTCATCAAACGCGTCTTGTTAAGCTGCATTTGGTAGTCTCGGTACGTTGGTCCAATCTTCTGTCGTTTTTACGAAGAATCGATGTCCGTGTCTACTGACACGGAAATCGATTCTTCGCAAAAAACGATATAAGTATGTGCCGAACTCCCGCGATCACCAAATGCAGCTCATGAAGACGCGTTTGATACGCCATATTTCATCAAAAGTCGTTGCCTATTAAGGAATATATCAACTAATACTTACTTTGGAGTGGGCGCGCTTTCAGCACTTTGAGCCATTGTTGTTGTTGTTGTAACAAAGTGACCATGCACCTTGACTACCATCACACTTGAAAAACAGCATCTGCTGGTGGTGTACATCAGAAACTTCAGTACGACATATTAACTTTCACATAGACATACATGTTCTGCTTCAATTACTTAGTCATAATTAATGTTTGTTTCAGTCTTTACGTAAACTTGGCTTTCGTGGCTTTGCTAAATTTCTCGTTTACGTATATTTTTGGTGGACATCTCGGATTCGCACGACATGAAATTTTCCAAAAATATTACTTCTATGCGTATTGTATCTGATTTAGTGATTAGTTCATACAGTGATAACCTGACAGCAAAATACGTCATTACCAGGGTGTATTCCTGTTTCTCCCACTTTTGTTAAATCAGGTAAAATGGGTAGTGTGAGAAACTGGAATTTTGTTCTGTAATTAGTGTCATATTAACATAGCCTTGGGCCAATTTGCAGTATGCTCTGTTTCAATTTTAACATTTGCAGTTTTAAACCTGAATGGTGCAGTCTTTGCAATATGAAGAAATATGATTAATTTATCATATTTTTCTGCAACTTTCTGAATTTGAACAATTTGTAAATGTATATGGTCTTCTTTTATTTCTCCATTTAAACACATGTACCATCTCAATGAAAAAAAATGTATATACATGTATAGAGAAACATGAAACATGTACATATGAAGAAATAATAAAAAAAAAAAAAAAAAAAAAATTCGCTGCAAATTTCTGAAATATTTTGAACACAACAACATATAAAAACATGAACTACTACATGTGTGTAATGTAGGGTAGGAATTTGGCTCGAGGACCTTCCAAACCCGGGCATTTGAACCCAAAAGTGGCAGGTCAATGACCGTTGGCCCGTTTGTTTCCGAATTTACTAATATCTGCCATACAGTCGAAATATGTGCATTAAATGAAGGAGGCAATGAGGCGGTTAATTTAACCTAGCTAGTTCATTCTCCTATCGCACGAAGCCGGTATGTAAGACCGTGAAAAAGGCTGAGTGTGAGTGCATGTGATATATGGAGACTCAGCCGTAACAGTGTTATCCTATATAATGATGATATTTGACGATTGGAGATTGGGTTTTCGTTAATTTATTTAGTTTAGCTTCATGTATTAGCCCCTACGAGCCTGTACATATCGTCTCGTTAATATCCCAGTACTAATCCTCGATAAGGCAATCCATACCAGATAGACTTTCCCGGGCCAGTTCCGATCGAGTACATACTCATAAACTAATTACCAAATTATCACTTTTAGGCGGCCCTAATTATAATATATTTAATCACTTATTACTCAAATGTTTTTATAGAACTTAAAAGTAATATATCATAAAAGGAGAATTAACATGCATCACAGTCAGTTTGCAAACAACAATTAAAGTAATATATCATAAATGGAGAATTAACGTGCAGCCTATACATTTAATACCAATTCAAATTAATCTCACAGTCAGTTTGCAAACAACAATTAAAACAGACTATAGCTATGAACCGCTATGAGTCTCGCCTGGTCAACTTACCTGTGAAAATCGATAGTGGGAGAAACAGGAATGCTGGACATCGAAAAGTGGGAGAAACAGGAATAAACCATTACCAGAATCTCCCTCTATAATAAATTCTACAGCATTCCTGGCTGAGGATCCCACAGGTAAGTCACGTGCCCTCCCTGCTTACCTACCCACTGGCTGTTTGCTGCGCAGCCAGAGTACACTGGGAATTAAGACCTTATGTTATGTCTAAGCTTATGGAACAGCTTAAATGTGCGGCATTGGTGCTTGGCATCGCCCTAGGATTTGTACAATGAAATGCATATTTCGTTACATTATCAATCACTTGTCGGCCGAGAAACTAAAACGTTGCAATTTTGTCCAACCTCGCTAGATTTTGAGGCTTAATTATCGGACGAAGAAGTTATCTCTCTCGCTGAGAGTATCAATGAATTCTAAGCTATCAATATGTATAAGCTGGCCCCATGTTCATGTGTTCAAGTATTTTCCATTTGTTCCCGCCTGTGGTCTATTAATGGATCATATTTACATTTGAAGTACCCGGATATAAGATGCTCCGGATGTTGACAATTAAACATCGACATGACACAAACACGTTGATATCATACCACGACTGTAGGCTCCACCGCTGCTGTCGTGGTGCTATTTTGTTGGGTCTATTTTTTATGTTTATGGACCCAGATTGTTTTTCTTTATTTCCGGGGTACATACATGTATAGTCAGGTTGTGTATCCGTCCGTCTGCCTGACTGTCTGTCCGAGATTTGTCTTAACATTTTCAGATACCTACTGTCTCTGTAGTCGTAAGTCGGATTGGCTTGAAGCTTCATATGCGTATTAGTCATACCCCACTCATGCGGCCCTTGTGCTCAAGGTCTATGTCATTTGACAAATTAATGTTGCGTTCAAGTTTGTTGTTGCCTTAAAGTTTTCGATGGGTACATCCATCAGTGCTGCTGATTTTTTATTGTCAAGCCCGCTTGTTGAAAGCGAGACATAGTGATCACAATGACGTCCGGGTGTCCGTGCGTCCGTGCGTCCGTCCGAAATCTGCGTTAAAGTTTTTAATCGGCGGGCTCGACATGCGGTCCGCGGCCATCTGGTATTGTTTTTGTTTTCTGTTACTGGCCGTTGTATGTTGTACGTTCAGGTTGAACTACCAATATTCGTCCGTCGTAACGAGCCGGCTCATAGGATTATATACCGTTTGCAAACACAGCGAAAGATGTATGTATTGTTAAAAGGGTTAACGATGGGTTAATCCTTAGCGGATCTCCCAATATCCGGTAATGATTAACTCATCATATTACTTTAGGATGTAGGGCTCAGTGATCCTGGCGTGGTGAGGACCTGGCACTAGCTCACGGGGCCGTTTCACTAAACTTCGTACCACTAAAATGTTCGTAAGTGCAAGTTTAAGATCGTCATCAATTGATGGATTAACATTTATTGAGCATAGGCTGCGTATGCAGCCTATGCTCAATATATGCAAATCCAATAATTTTCTACAAGAAAACATGTTTTAATGTGAAATGTACAGACTATCATAAGTTTGCACTTACGACTATTTTAGTCGTACGAAGTTTAGTGAAACGACCTCCAGGTTATTCAAAGTTCAGGGCTGTATATATTTTCTGTAAATATTCACTTCTAATGCACACTAGGTGAAACTGACTGATGGCTTGACTATATATATACTAAGATTGCCGAGACGTGAACTCAATGCACGAAAGGTTCCCATATATGTTGTACTTATATTTCATCACACTTAGGAAGCAATTATGTTTGAATCATATGATATTAATCAAGGGTCGCACGGGTACTTAATACGCGATAGAAACATACATCGGGATGTACGCTGTACATACCATGGCGAACAGCATACGCTGATCTGGGTTTACGCTGATCTCGGATTACGCTGTTCTGGGTTTACGGCTGTTCCGGGTTTACAACATAAGGTATTACATTTATTAACTGAGTTGAAACGATTATGTTTATGTTATCATTCTAGTCTTCCTATATGTTTGTTTCCATGCTTAACAACGTTTTCTGCATTTTCTAACATTCGAGTATAGTGTCTTATATTTAGCTGTGACTGGAGAAATGGAGCTTATGGGTTTGCGACCAGTGTAGATCCAGGTCAGCCTGTGCATCCGCACATTCTGATCAGGATCTGCACTGCATGCCATTGAGCTATTAACAAGCAATATTATATCGTTAACATTCTACAGGAGTATTATATTTGATTAGGAGATACACTGGTGACAAATTCCATCAGCCCCATTTCATCAGTGACAGCCACATGTCTATGATTCGCCTTTCCCATCCAGTCATATATCAGTCTGCTTCCGGTTCCCATTAGTTCATTACATAAATAGCATAACTGTGCAACACTATTCTAGAAGTAATACTTATAATTATACCCCCGCAACGAGTTGTGGGGGGTATACTGGAGTCAGGTTGTCCGTCCGTCCGTCCGGTCCGTCCGTCCGTCCGTCACTAATCATCTAAAATGCTTAATATTTCACACATGCATTCCTGTAAGGCTCTACTACCATGCTGTGCCAAATCCACGACGTCCAACCCCCGCTGATCCCAAGGTCAAGGTCATAATTTATATGTCCTTGCTTGGATCTGCTTCACAATTCACACACGCATTGCTCCAATAGACCTCTACTACCCTGTGTCAAATTCACGTTCGTGCCGCCCCCGCTAAGCTCAGAGTCAAGGTCACAAGCCCACACACTTGGAAATTATTTTACATATTTAGGGGTACCTGGGCCCACGCTGGGTGTATTCCGTAAGCCCCGCTAACTGACCAATCTAGTTAGAAATTAGTTTATTAACAATTCAATATGTGAACTATAACTATTTATTGTTTGGTCCGCCCCTTCGCGTGCACATATTTGTTTGACCGTAGCTCTCCCCAAACGCGCTTTCGAATTGCGATACTATGTTGTTGATCGTTTCACACTGTTGCGTGCACATTTGATAACAGGCTGCGCGTCTCGTGAATTTCGATCAACAAGGCGCGAACAATTACTGATTAATGAATGCAATAGAAAACGACATCATGTCACCCAATGTATTATGTCTACAGGAAATGCCAAAACCTACAACATTGCCAGGGTATAATCTGAAATCTCACTCAACGAACTCAACCAAAGGAAGCGGTGTAGGCATATTCGTGAAAAATGGTATATCAAGCATAGAATTTAAAACAAGTCATCTTAAAGAAAATAATAATATCCTATACTCGGGAGTTAAGATATTAAGCAGTAAAGGCAACATTGACATTCTGAATATCTACAATAAGTCCGAGTATTCATGAAACCGAAAACCTCTACAAAACTTATACAAGGTAATAAAACAAGTTAGTAACAAAACACTGATATTGGGTGACTTTAACGGACATAATCCACTTTGGGACATTCATTATTTTAATAAAGTAAACAAAATAGGTGATGAAATTATAACATTCCTAGATAATACTAATTACGTTATACTAAATAATGGCTCAGAAACATACGACTCATCCCATCTACCAAGGGCTAAAAGTATAGGATCTGCACCAGACATCACATTAGCTACACCAGCTCTAGCTTCCTTGGCCTCGTGGACCATCCACAACTCAACACTAGGCAGCGATCACTATCCGATTATTACTAAAGTCTGTACCCATTATCACAAGAGAACTCCCGCAACAATTCCCAAATGGAAGTTAGGTCATGCAAGCTGGGAACTCTTCCATCAACTATGCACCACTAGGTTACATATCGATGCGAATTTAGATACAAAAGACTATCACGATGAATTTGTGAGCACACTCTACGGAATAAGTAAAGAAAGCATACCACAGACAAGTGGTAAAGCACATAATCGCCCTACCAATCCCTGGTGGACACCCGCTTGCACAGAAGCCATTAAAAACAGGGAAAACTGTCTTCGAAGATGGAAACAAGCCTATAAATATCATGTACAACTAAAACAAAGAAGGCGAGAGGAATACTTGGAAGCCAAGAGCCTGGCGTCTGAAACCATTAAAACAGCAAAAGAGAAAGGTTGGGCGAATTTTATATCAGCAATTACGAAAGATAAAACAAGTAAAGAAGTCTGGAATTTATTTAATCGAGTAGAGGTAAACCAACACAACAAATGCCCCCATTATCACATGATAATACATTAATATGCGATGAAAAACAAAAAGCAGAGGTGCTCACAGATCATTACAATAATATGTCTAGCAACAATAATTTAACATTCAGAATTCAGAATAGAAAAAGATAAAAGAGACCCGAAAATACAAGCTAAGATAGACAACCATACTCTGACACCAGACCTGAATACTGACTGCCTCAATAGGTCATTTTATATGTCGGAACTTAAAGCTGCCCTTAAAACTAAAAAAAGTACAGCACCAGGAGCAGATAAAATACATTATAATATACTTAAACAATTACCACATGAATCAATGGAACAACTGCTCCTGCTAATAAATAAATCCTGGGCCGAAGGCTCCCTGCCTGACGTTTGGAAAGAGGCTACCATTATCCCAATAATCAAACCAAACAAGGATGCAACTCTACCAGCCTCATACAGACCCATTTCACTAACATCTGTAATATGTAAACTAATGGAAACTATGGTGGCCATCAGACTAAAACATCATTTTTGAATCTAATCAGAAAATTGGCCCAACCCCAGTCAGGATTAGAAATCATAGATCCACGATGGATCAACTAGCTCGATTAGAAACAATCATTAAAACAGCACAAATGGAAAAAAAACTAGTCGTAGCTGTATTTCTAGACTTAGAAAAAGCCTTTGACCTAATGTGGACAAAGGGAGCAATAGAACAACTAATCGGGAAGGGCGTAAACAACAGAATGTTGCTATGGTTTAGATAACTTTCTGACGGGCAGAAAAATTAGAGTAAGAATAGGCACAGAGCATTCAGAATTTCAAAGTATTGATAATGGCAGCCCCCAGGGTAGTGTCATAAGCCCGACACTATTTAATGTCATGATAGATACATTATATACAGAATTAAACAGTATGAGTACAAACACAAAACCAGGCCTGTCACAATTTGCCGACGACGGCGCGATCTGGAAAGAGCATCCAGATCTCAGAGTAGCCCTGGGGGTAATACAGACAGCACTAGATAAAATAACAATTTGGCAAAACAAATGGGGCTTTAAAATCTCCCCGCTTAAAACTGAGGCAGTCATATTTCATGGCGGTGGATTACTCTGCTATAAAAATGAGGAGCAGCGGTATGCATACATAAGAGAACAAACTTATAAAATTAAAGATCTAATGGTAAACAATCAAGCAATACCATACCTCACAAAATGTGTAAAATTCCTGGGTATGTATTTGGACGATCGACTTACCTGGGGAACACATATAAATAACATAGTCCAACGCTGTAGAAAAGATCTCAACTTAATGAAACTAGTATCGGGTACGTCATATGGAGCGGATAAACTATCCCTTCTATTGTTGTACAAAGCTCTATTATTATCAAAAATGGACTATGGCAGCATGCTGTATAAAGACGCTGCAGCGGAACACTTAGCTAAACTAGAACTAATTCAAAGAGCGGCCCTCAAAGTGGCAACAGGTGCATATAAATCAACTAGAGCCGCTGCAGTCGAGGTAGAAACCGTAGTAGAACCATTAGATCTGAGGCGTGAAGGAAATCTAATCAAATATTGGGCGCGCACCCAGCCACATGGTGTAAACCTGCCAGTTAACGAACAAATACGACCTAGGCGGGTATACAAATATAACAGAATAAGACTTAAAAAAGAAGCAACCATAAAAGAAAATAATCAAAAGTATAAAAACAAACATAACGATAAAGAAGCAAACAAAATTAAAAAAGCAAAATCCACAGGTAGGAATTACAAACATGTTACGCTATGAATGCACAAATACTAACTCAAGAATATGGACTGATTGATTGTGAAATGCAGCCGTATCAGACCCATATACCTTACTATCCTTTCGAAATAACTGCACAATCATCTAACAGAAATAATAAAAAATAAGACAATGGATCCAATTATTAACCTAAAACTAGCAACAGACCACATAAACAAAAAATGGAAAGATAGCCTGCAAATTTACACGGACGGTAGCAAAAATATCGAACAAGGCATCACATCCGCAGCTTTCGTGATACCACATTTAAATTACGTAGAACAATACAAGCTGACTCCACACTAACAGTATTCACATCAGAATTAATAGCAATCGAGAAGGCCCTCATTTATAACCTAACATTAGATAATTATAAGGATACAGTCATCTTAACTGATTCACTAAGCTCCGTCCAAGCAATCAACTCAGGTACTTCTAAAACAAGACCTGACCAAATACATCTCATCAAAACATTAATAATGCAATACAATATCTAAAGGCAAGCTAATAAACATAGATTGGGTCCCTTCCCATATTGGAATACCCGGTAACGAAGACGCTGATAGGGCTGCAGGCACAGCGCATTTAATAGGAAACAATGAAGCAACATTACCAACACATCATGAAATATGTTCTCTCATCAAACAAAAATGTAGGTCAAAGTGGCAAACAAGGTGGAATAATGAACACTTAGGCAAAAATGGTGGACATATTTTGCAAGCAATGTGCCCCACCATCCCTACAAAATGTAAATTGTATAGTAAAGATAGGAGAGCAGACATAAATTATATCCAGACTAAGGCTAGGCAGAAATGGCATAAAATCTAATTTATACCATCATGATAATAGTAGTGAAGATAAAATGAATTGTTCAAATTGTGACGAGGACGAAATTGAAGATCCTTGGCATTATTTCTTCAATTGCCCCGCCCATAGCACATCGCGAGAAGATCTAAAAGCGTCTTGCCTTAAACACAACATTACACCTTCACATTATCATATAGTATTCCCTCCTAAGGAATGTGAAGCCGAAATGCATCTAGCTTTATTAGAGTACATAAAGGAAACAGGATACTGGGGAAAATGTAAATACCGCTGCTCCAAAAACAACAGTATAGTTTTAAATTCAAACTGATAACCTAAAGACCAAGATATAGAGGTAGTAACTGAGGATGGCAGAGGGTATACAGTCAACGAAGTGGGCCAACTAAGTGACAGAGGTTACATTGGACCATGTAGGCTTCGTCCAGATATAATTAAGTAATATCACGATAGGTTGTACATATGTTGTATCGTAACGACTTACGGTGATTACATGGTGAACGGCGTATGGGGAGCAGTACCCCACACTGACTGACCATTACTAACAACATAATAAGATAAATATCAAATCATATCAAACATAATACAATCATAAAGTATATGCGGGGTGTGGCGAAATGCTGGCAATATATAACTTCAACGGGGAATGTCCGAATTACCCGAGTTCCAATATATTTGGCGGGTTCTTCTCCCGAGCAGGCCCAGAGTGCACCCTAACGAACATATTGCCAGCCCGTAGTCATATCCTAGCATATACAAATTTGTATATGCACAATTAAGCCTATAATCAGCTAACAACTATTAACGTCCGGCCTCCAATGATGAGCACTCATGAAGTTAACAGCATTGCGCATTACAGTCTGCTCGTGATCAGGTCTAAAGTAGAGCAGTTACGAAATCTATAGCGTTATGAAATGTCCGGGCGGGTGGGCTTGACTGGTACTAACCCAAGGGATCTTTCAGGTAGGGAATGCCCAATCGGGGGACCCCCGCTGGGAAACGAACGATCCGGTCTGCTCACCACCGGACACATAGTGCTCTATCTATTAAATTATAAAGTAGTGACTGCTTACATGCGGGGGCCGGTATTTTAGCGGGTGGGGATAACCATACATGCAAATCTGCACAAATCATTTACCATATTTTTATTTGCATCTTCCTAAATCTACTTTTAATAAACCAATAACATGGTAAAGACCATAACAGTGGCCAACCACAGACAATATTGACAGGGCAACACGACTCGTAGACGTAAACGACATGACCAGTGACAACTTACAAATGACCCCGATACTGACTGGGGGGGACCCATTTTGTCACTAACCATGCATGTCCATCTCCCGTCACTTTACAGAACAATGGAACGCCGTGATGCCGAGAGGGGTCTTTGAGGTGGTACGTATATATATGTGTATGTGTGTATGTATGTGTATGTATGTGTGTATGTATATGTGTATATATATGTATATATATGTATATATATGCGTGTGTGTGTGTGTGGGTGTGTGTATATATATATATATATATATGTATGTGTGTGTGTGTGGATGTGTGTATGCATATATATATATGTATGTGTGGTATATGTGTGTATGGGGTATATAGTGTGTGTACATATGTATATGTGATGTACGTCTGTGTGTGCCTGCGTGCGTGAGTGTGTGTGCGTGCGTGCGTGCGTGCGTGTGTGTGTGTGTGTGTGATTGATTGATTAAATGGGGGCTGGGCTAAGTGATGTGGTGTGTGGTTGGCGGGTGTATGGATGGGTTGATGTGGTCCACTAATTCAATGGAATTGGGCTAAGTGATTGAGTGAGTCAGTGGGGTGAGGTAGTCAGCTGGTTGAGATAGTTTGTGCAAAATCGCCTCCTTTTGAGGTTTTTTTTTTGGAGCTTTACTACAGGGACTCCGGAGCTACCGGGGAAACTGGAGGTTTCCTCCACCAGGAGTAATTGCTTTTTATGTCGAAATTGACAATCTGCATTACTCCAATATAGACAAAAATAAAACGATTTAATGTGTATTAGTCTATTTCGGCCAAAATCTGACGGTGTGGTAGGTGACTCAAAACTAAACTAAAATTAAAATAAATGCTAGTAAATAACAAAGACAAATATATATATAAAACCCAATTAACAACCCAAAATCAGCAACCACGGTTATCATGATAGGTTAATATAGCATTCTGATACAGCACACTAACATAGGGTGAGGATGACACGTCAAATACCATACCGTCAGAAATCACTTTCTTCTTCTCTTCTCTTCTCTTCTCGATGGTGATTAGGTAGGATTGGGACTAAATGTGCAATAAGTTAATTACGTAGAGCACACTTGCTAGACATTAGTGACTCAGATAGTATACTCGCCACTTAATTTCATTTGACCAGTCCGTGTGCCACTCAAAACGCACAAATCACGTAAACTAGTATGGGTTCCCCTCAATCATCTATAATCGATACCCAGCCATACTATATCACACACATATAAGCTGATGGGTGCTATAGGAGGCCTCAAATTATAGGTTACCATACCTGCATAGATTCTCCTATATTTGACGCACATTTTTGGAGCCTGAATTATAAATGCAACATTTATCAAAATTCGGAAATATAAACCAGACCGACGACCATCGGCCTGCTTCTTTACTGGGCTATATATCCCGGGTATGGAAGGTGTTCGAGCCAATTCCCACCCTTAAATATGAGCCGAACGAATACTGATTAATTAATAGATGAAAGAGTCGTAATTAACCCGAATATTCTGTCTGTAACGCAGGGCGACTAACAAGTACAAGTACAAAACTCTTTATTCCCTCAGTGCACACAAAATGGTATCATGAGGTACACGTTAATATAAATTGATACACGAGGCAAACAAGAATACTACAACGTTCATGTCTATAACTAACGCCGCGAGTTACAGACAGAAAACACGGGTTTAAAAGTCGTAATATGCTATTAGCTTAGACAAACAAAATCAAAACGTGGTACTATCATCACAGGTTCTTTCAGAACGGTAAATATTTCGACCTTTTATGGGTTATTTCGGTAGCCCGACAGTTCGGAACGGTGAATGTGTAGATAAATGGCGATTTCTGTCGTGTGTAATGTTTGAGCATTATTAGTTGCACAACACTATGTAAATTACCCAAAACCAACGAAATCCACCAAAATCTACATAAATCAACCAAAACTGTTTAAACAGCTGTGCGCTCATTGGTGGAGAAACTAGCGCAAATAATAAGCTGAAATATTCATGTTTGGTATTTGCGTGCATGTTATGCGGTGATAAGCCACGCTGCTGATGCATCTACCTACTTGCATATGCTTGATTAACTTACAACGTTATATGCCTGTTTATCATTATCCTATATTTTCAGCACATATCCACACATTACATGCGACGACAGGCCCACTCCCAGTCTCCGCGAATGTCGTCGGTCCGTCGGACATGTCCGTTAAAATTGCGGCCGGTCCGACGATAAACCGGAAGTCGCCAAAATCAACCGACTGTCCTGTATTTTTTTTTGCAGTTTCGCGGAGACTGCACTCCCACGGTAAAAAAATAATTAAAAATCTGACCAGCCTACGTAATAGCGTAGGTCTCGCTTCGTATTCGACAAACAATACCCCGGGTCATCCTTCTCATATGCGCAATCCGATCGGGACTTCACTGATTGCCATTTATTCCGTCAACACAGTGCGTATGTGCCGTGAAACACGGTGCCGTGAAACATTTTTGATATCCAGTCAATACTATTTTTGCATTTTACAGCCATTTGTAGGTGTTGACGAGATAAATAGAATAGTAGGTTAGTGCCGTGAATGGGAAAAAATATCTGGCGCGGCACGGAAACGGGATGTGCTCGGCAGAGCCTCGCCCATCCCGTTTCCTGAGCCTTGCCAGATATTTTTCCCATTCACGGCACTAACCTACTATTCTCTATTTATTCGCCCAGACATGCATTTCTGCCATCCGCAAATGTGTTCTACCCCAACTCAGGTACGCAAGGGCGCGGAGGGAGACATCTTCAATTTTAGGTTAAATTTATTAATTTTTATTATACAGTATATACTGCATTTATTACATTATCACAGCCAATTTGGCTCTGATAATGTAATAAATTAAGAAAAATAAAAAAATGAATAAATTTATCCTTAAATTGAAAATTTCTCCCTCAAAGTGTGCTTAGCAAGATAAGTATACTTTGCAATTTTGGTGAAATATGCTAGTGGACGTACAGTGTTTGAATAAGAGCCCATTTCTCATGTGTCAGCCTAGATGTGACTACGTTCGACGACTGTCGAGGTTTAGTCGCTGATGTGTCGTTGTTGCGGATACAGAACGTATGTGGCTGCCTTTGAAGAAGTGGGGCTTATGGCATGTGTGACCAGTGAGACTCCTGATCAAATAGCACACTCATATAGCCTGATAGCGAGCTATGTTGCTTGTTTTAAGCATGATGACATTGATGGAATGACGGACAGTAACAATCCTGATCAGACTGTGCGGATGTGCCAGATTTTTCCATTCACAGCCATTTTACCGCAATGCAATTTTTGATGGAAAAAAATGTTTTTACACGTTGTAATGTGATTGGTTGGTGGCTGTAATGTTCCTGGTTATTACACTGTACCACTGCTAAACAAACGAAAGGACACATAAGATACTCTACCTGGCTGGAAACGTATGATATATTTATTGGCATAGTGCAACTGTTGCAGGAATACACTCTTGAAGATACACGGTAGCCTAGCCTCCGTAGATGACTTTCAACGTTGGCGAGATGCATATTTTCATTTTGCAAATGTCCATAGCAATTTCATAGTAATTTCCATAACGCTGGAAGCCGAAATAAAACTATATTACGTATTTTGTAATTTAGAAAGGGTGGAAAGTAATTTTGCCATCTAATATCATTAATATGAATAAATGCAACGTCCAATAATATACGAACGATACACAGTGCTGGGGAAGAATTCCGTGGCGGCAGATCTTTCCTCCAGGTCGTCCTCTGAATCCCGTTAGCCATACTGGTTCTGGAGGCATAGCCCGAAACCAAACACCCGCCATTTTACTGACCAGTGACCGCCGACGACGTCGCACAATGACGACGTCACATAATCACGCAATACTAACGTCATGACGTCATTGATACACGTCATTGATATTGGTAGATTTTAAAATGTATTAAAACATAGTGTATAAACATGACGGCGACTTACAAACAACGTGCATCTGCAACCTAATACAACCCCAAATCAAATTTCTGGCACCCATTGCCTCAAAATAAATGACGTCAAAGATCAAAATTAACGTGATGGTGTTATAAAAATGACAATAATCCTGAAAGCACTTGTTGAATATTGATTTTCATATGAGGAAACTACTTCAATTATCCCGTTTACCATCGGCCCAAAATCGGCATTTGGCACTCAACGTAGTAACGTCATCGGTCCAAAATCGGCCCCCTGACACACTTTTTTTTTTAGCTTATATTTAACGGCGGCACTGGCTCTAGGACCTTGCATGCCGTCTCCCAAGAATGGGAGAAAGAACGGAGGTAGAGATTCTTTGAGAGAAGCCGGTAATTCGTATTTACAGAGCAACTACGAATTATCGGTACCCATTTACAGCTGGGTGAACTGGAGCAGTGTGGATAAAGTGTCTTGCTCAAGGACACAACGCACGCCGCTAGTCAGGCTCGAACCCACGACCCTTGGATCAGTAGTCAGACACACTAACCATTACGCCACGACGCTCCACCCCCTGATACACAGCTGGTTAAAAATGATGCCAAACATTCATCCAACGTGTTACAGAGCTCAGCCATACGGCATAACACTCGTAACTGAAGGTAGTGTCAGAACAAATACGTCTGCAAAAATCCCACAGGGGGAGGGTTTCCATTTCTGGCTGACGGCCTACTATGTTATAAATGACTCGGAAGCGGTAGGAAATCCGAGGCAGGCCTCGTAATTTCTACACTACCTTGCCTGATAAATGCAGATGTCAAGGGAAATAAATCCGGTATTTCAAAATGGTAGTGGAATAAATTGTATATTAAATACTCTTCTAAAAGTGTGAAATGTGCTCTTAGACCAGCTTATAACTTTGTCAAAATTAACAACTTTGACTTTAGCGTATGAATTGTTTTTCACCGGAAATGACGTCAAAACGTGACGTCAATTACGTCCCACGAACGTCTAGGAGGAAATAATTATTTCCTTCAAGTATAAGTTATATAATACATTCGTACGGAGCCCCGCAGGGGACGTAGACTTTTTTTTTTATTAATTCGTTCTCACGAAATAACAATTCGTTCCCTCAATTTAACAATTCGTTCAGTTGTTAATTCGTGGGAACGAATTGTCATATCGTGGGAACGAATTGTTAATACGAGGGAACAAATGATTAAATTGAGGGAACGAATTGTCATTTCGTGGGAATTAATAAAAACAAGAAGGCCATGATGGCCCTATATCGCTCACCTGTGCAATGTCACAAAAATCAAGCAAATACTTGTATGTAAAGTTGTCACTACATATACATCAAAATAAGCACATGACAGGCAGAAAATTTCAATGCGACAAACTTGAGAAGTCACCAGGATAGGAGTTGTCTCGCGATATGTACAGATATATCCTACACAACTTTGAGATATTTGGAGACCACAACAGGATGCTTCCAGCCTACTTTTTATTGCAATCCTTAGATTTTATGTATTATATAACCATATTCCGTAAAACAGTTGACCCCTATTTGACCCCCCGGGCCATGCCCATTTTTCACCCAGAGGTCACCATTTTAACAGCTTTTTGAAAAAGCATTGTACATCGATCATTCCTGTCAAGTTTCGTCGAAGATTTTTTAAAGAATTTATGCTATTTTTAGACGGCGGCCATCGACCTTTCGGCGGCCATCTTGGATGATGTAATCATCTGATTTCGACAAAACATGCTCCTAAGTGATCGTTTCGTCCATACCTTCGAATTATGTCTCCCATGAACATATTGTTTTTGGCTTGGTTGTCTGTCCGTCTGTCCTCCGTCCGTCTGTCCGTCACAAAATGTGTGTCGTGCATATCTCCAAATGTTCTTGAGTTACAGTCGTGAAACTTTACAGGAATACTTGTCATCGTGTGAAGTTGCGCACCTAGCGTTTTAGATGTGGATTCATCCTGTATTTACGGAGTTATGGTCCTTGACTTATCGCGTATCTCCAAATGTATTTCAGTTAGAGTCGTGCAACTTTACAGGAATACTGGTCAGCGTGTGAAGTTGCGCACCTGGGGTTTTAGATGCGGATTCATCCAGTATTCACGGAGTTATGGCCCTTGACTTAGTGAAAAGTGGGGATTTTCAACTTGTGTCGCGCGTATCTCCAAAAGTATTTCAGTTAGAGTCGCGAAACTTTACAGGAATACTGGTCATCGTGTGAAGTTGCGCACCTGGTGTTATAGATGCGGATTCATCCAGTATTCACGGAGTTATGGCCCTTGACTTAGTGAAAAGTGGGGATATTCAACTTGTGTCGCACGTATCTTCAAAAGTATGCAGAAAATACAAGGTAGCTACATATATGCTGTTGCTGCCTTAAATTCTACTTTTCCAAGTCCTGATAACATGCAGTGGTGGTATTGGGGGAGACATATGTTTTTGTCTGAAAATCAATCCTCCGCTCTAGTTGATATATGACATGACCATATTCGGTCAAATGTGAAATTTGACCCCTACTTGACACCTCCTGCCCCGCCCATTTTTGACCCGGGGGCCATCATTTGAAGGAATCTGAAACATCGTTAACTATCATTCATATCAAGCTTCGTCGAAATTGGCCTGGCGGTTCGTGAGAAGAAGATTTCTTGAGAATTTGACCTACTTTTCAACGGTGGCCATCTTGGATTTCGTCGTGATGACCATCATTTTAACAAAAATGAAAAGGCTTGACCCACTGACCATTACTGTGAAGTTTGGCCAATATTGGCCAAGTGGTTATCGAAATAACGACCTTTTGACCTTTCGGCGGCCATCTCGGATGACGTAATTACCTGATTTCAACAAAATAAAAAGCTCCAGAGTGACCGTCTCGTCGATACCTTCGATTTGATATATGACATGACCATATTCGGTAAAATGTGACATTTGACCCCTACTTGACCCCTCCTGCCCCGCCTATTTTTGACCCGGGGTCCACAATTTGAAGGAATCTGAACCAGCGTTAACTATCGATCGTTCATACCAAGTTTCGTAAAAGTAAAAATCGGCCAGGCAGTTCGCGAGAAGAAGATTTTTTAAAGAATTTGACATGCTTTTCAACAGCGGCCATCTTTGATTTCGCGATGACCACCATTTAATAAAAAATGAAAAGGCTTGACCCAATAACCATTACCGTGAAGTTTGGCCAATATCGGTCAAGTGGTTCACGAGAACAATACGTTCGAAATCTTTATTAAAATAACGACCTTTTGATATTTCGGCGGCCATCTTGGATGACATGACTATCCAATTTCGACAAAAAATGTACCAGAGCGATCGCCTCGTTGACAGACCTGGGGTAATTGAAAAAAGTAATTGTAATTACCTGTAATCAATTACAAAAATGAAAGTAATTGGATGTAATTTGTAATTGAGTATTTTGTCAATTACATGTAATTATAATTTAATTAATTGCTTTCAAAATATGCCTGTAATTATCAATTACTTTTCAATTACAATCGTGTTTAATATGTATTGAGATGGCTTGCCATGGTTTATATCATAATACAATGTACCTGTGTCAGGCTGTGTAATGCTGCCTACTGCTGCCAAAGGCTGTTTATTGGACACATAATTGTAACTGTTAAATTTAATATGAATAGATTTTGCTCAACATACAAATGTATATCTATAGCTAGAAATAAGCTTGCTTTCAATCCAATCCCATTTGTATATATCATTGTAAATTCCATTGTCGCCTTGTACCATTGTAAATAATATGCAAATAAAATATGTTTAAACTAAGGCTACTTCAAACTTCGTCACATACATGAGGGTAAGTTGAATTTATATCTTCACAAATCCAGGGTTCAATTAGTGGTTTTCGACATTATGACATCAACAGATCAATATAAAACACAATTAAAGTCCAGCTGGCAGAAGTGATAAAGTGACAGTTAGCCAGTTAGACATTTATTGTTGTTCACACTATTGCATTAAATATCACTTATTGAATTATTCTTACTGTATTCTTACTGTATCCAACGTCGGTAGTAAGCCTTTCACTTAGACGTATCTTTCATTATTTTTCTTGATCACTGGTATGTCTTCCTGGACTGCGCACATTTGTTTTGTATCGGTTTTGTATCGGTTAAAACTATTTACATGTGTATATATGTACTGTGTCGTCGATGTCGTCGGTGTGACGGGACAAGCCCTGCCAACAGTTGACACAATAGATTACTAGTAACAGTCTGGAGCAAATTTAATGTCATTATCCTTCCAGGCTTTGTTCAGTCTATTCTTGAATTGGTTTATTGTTTCCGCGGTAACTACATTTTCGGGCAAGTTGTTCCAGTCGTTTACTATTCGTTGGCTGAAAGAACTTTTTCTTATGTATAGACACATCAGTTTGTATCTAATTATGCTTCTGATCATGTGGCTCAGAGGTATGTGATGTGTATGTGGTTTGGCTGGTATTTTGAAACATTGATGTTCCTGAAATGCAACCAGGACTGAATATTATCATGATGATATCATGTATCTGTCTGAAAACATTATGTATTTTCTAATGATAATTTATATTTAAATGTAATTGGTAATTTAATTAATTACATTTGGAAAGTAATTGTAATTTAATTAATTACATTGCAAATTTCATGTAATTGTATTTGTAATTGTAACTTTGCCATGTAATTGGTAATTTAAGTAATTACTTTGCTATGTAATTGACCCCAGGTCTGCTCTTTGATACCTTCGATTTGATATAGACATGACCATATTCGGTCAAAAATAAAATTTGACCCCAATTAATATTATCATGATGATATCATGTATCTGTCTGAAAACATTATGTATTTTCTAATGATAATTTATATTTAAATGTAATTGGTAATTTAATTAATTACATTGGGAAAGTAATTGTAATTTAATTAATTACATTGCAAATTTCATGTAATTGTATTTGTAATTGTAACTTTGCCATGTAATTGGTAATTTAAGTAATTACTTTGCTATGTAATTGACCCCAGGTCTGCTCTTTGATACCTTCGATTTGATATAGACATGACCATATTCGGTCAAAAATAAAATTTGACCCCAATTTGACCACACGGGCCACGCCCATTTTTGACCCAGGTGTCACCATTTTAACAACTTTCAAAGAGCATTGTACATCGATCATTCCTACCAAGTTTCGTCGAAATCCGGCTAGCGGTTCATGAGAAGAATATTTTTTAAGAATTTATGCTATTTTTAGACGGCGGCCATCTTGGATTAGCGATGACCTCTATTTTAACAAATCTGAAAAGGCTTCACCCATGGACCATAACTTTTTAAGTTTGGCTACCATGGGCCAAGCGGTTCATGTGAAGAAGAATTTTGAAATCTCTAATAAAAGAACGACCTTTTGACCTTTCGGCGACCATCTTGGATGACATAACCATCCGATTTCGACAAAAAAATGCACCAGAGTGATCGCCTCGTTGATACCTTCGATTTGATATATGACATGACCATATTCGGTCGAAAGTAAAATTTGACCCCAATTTGACCCCACGGGCCGCGCCCATTTTTGACCCCGGGGTCACCATTTTAACAATTTTGAAAGAGCATTGTACATCGATCATTCCTACCAAGTTTTGTCGAAATCCGGTTGGTGGATCGTGAGAATTTTTTTTTTGAAGAATTTGTGCTATTTTTAGACGGCGGCCATCTTGGATTACGTAATGACGTCATTTTAACAATTTTGTAATCCCGTACCTAAGGACCATGAAGTTTGGTGACTATAGTTACCGAGGAGAAGACGTTTGAAAATGTTCACGGACGATGGACGGACACATTGCGGTAACAATAGCTCACATGAGCTCGATACAAATCCATGTCCCCTGCGGGGTTCCGTACATTCGAGTCAAATATGGCTAGTTAAAGGTACATGCCCACTGGGCGTGTACCTTTAACAACATATGGGGAGAATTTACGGGGACGAAAATCGTCCGAGTCGCTAGGCGAGACTTATTTCGGCCGCCTTTAATTCCCCCACGCGCAGTTAACTAGCCATGTACAACGATAATGCATTTGCTAACTAATTTATTGCACGGATACGCCGAAAACCTGAGATGAAAATATTATAGTATGTTGTCGAGTTTATTATAAGTGTAATATAGATATATAATTACACAATTTAATTCAAGCCATTCCCTTTGGGTACCCCATTTTTATTTACATTTCCGCAGACATGGCATGTGGTCACGTGACCATTTAAACCCATGATTCTGGCCACGGCTTACGGAATGGTGCGAGGGTTCCGAGTGCAACATACCAGTCGTCTGCTATCTGATTCACAACCTGATCGAGCCGGATTAGTCCGCAGACGATTCCGATGATAACTTGATGCGCGTTTACAATCAAACCGGTCATGATCAAAAGACAGAATATGTGAGACAGGTAAGTAAACCCGTGCCTGTATTACTTTTCAATATTTATTTTAAAATTTGTCAGCAAGTCTTATGACAAGTTATGTAGTCGAGGGGTTAGAATGACGAATATCAATGCCGAAGGTAGCGAGTTCGATTCTTAGTTTTTCATAAATATATTTTTATTTGCTCATATTTATGCCCCCGGTCTCGGTAGAGCCGGACGCATATAGTGTTTGGACTGTCTGTCCATGTGTCCGTGAGTCCGTCCGTCCGTCTGTGTGTCCGGCACATTAAGAAGTTCACCGCAGTTTCTCCATTATGTCATAACTGTTGTATTACTGGAAGTATTACTTCAATATTTTAACACAGTATACCTGGACAAATGTCACATATTCATGCTGCCCTTAATATGATCTTGACCTTTTGACCTTCACAACATTGAACTTTTTACCACATTAAGAAGTACGCCGTAGTTTCTCAATTATTTCATAACTTCTATATTCCTTGAAGGATTACATAAATATTACATCACACTTGTGGACAAATGCCACACATACATTCTGCCCTTTATATGACCATGACATTTTGACCTTGACAACTTTAAGCTTTCCACACATTGATAAGTTCGCCGGAGTTTATCAATTCTGTCATAACGTCTATACTGTATCCCTTTCAAAATATCAAACCTGTGGACAAATGCCACACATCCATGCTGCCCGGAATATGACCATGACCTTTTGACCACAACTTTTAACTTTTTCACACATTAAGAATTGGCAGGAATTTCTCATTCTGTCGTATCTTCTATATTCCTTGAAGGATTACTTTTAATATTTCAATACATGATACTTGTGCACAAATGTCACACAATTATGCTGCCCTTAATATGACATGTACTTTTAATATGAATACTTATCACTTTATGTTAATTAACTTTGCCACAGTTTCTCCAATATGTCATCGGGGGCATTCGTGTGCCGAAAGACCACATTTTATTGTTTATTATATGTTTATCTTTTTATATGTGTTGCTCTTACAAATTACATACCCACTCACCTACTCAGTAGGCACACAGTGTTCTTTATATCAGAGACCTCACCTGAGACATTTTGTGGCAAAATAAACATTCATTCACCATTACCCCACATATTGATTGACATTATTATACATTTTATATCAGAAGTAAATTTCCAGACTGATGTCAGGGGCGATAACCGTGTTTGCTTAAAATGTTAACGGACATTACTATGTATTCTCTGTATTTATTTTCAGATGTGAATTGTCATACTTTATAATCTGTCGAAAAATTAATTTTCAGGTGACGCATTTAATTAGTATAAATAATAAAAAAATATCATACCTCATTTGCATATGAAAATAGCCGATACGACAGCGCGTCACTATCAGTAAAATAAATTGTGCCTCCTGAGTGGGCATATACTAAGTACGAGATAGTTTACATGTAGAACGTTAGTGTCTCACTTTGAAGAAAACTAACAACTAAATGCACATTTCCCTGTATACATGAATAATCTCGCCGATTATTTCACAGTGATAGCCCTCGCCATTTCACCTATTTCCCCTCTCCAGCAAAAATAACACAATACTATTGACAAAACTTGAAAAGTAATGCGTTTTATGAGGTTCGAACTCTCGAGCAGATAGAATAAACACAAGTTATGCAAATGGATGGATATTCTACGGCTTTGATACCACTGAGCCACACGACATGTCTATTTTTTAGCACTAAGATGCACTATTATAGTGACATGCATACATGTGCACTCTATGTATTTATTATACACGAAAACGAGGCTATAATTATGATATGATAATACGGAGCCCTGCCGGGGATTTTTATGCCACCGGGTTTCGAAGAAACGGGTGACATATAGTGTTTGAACCGTCCGTCTGTTTGTCCGTCCGTCTGTCACACTTTTCGGTTAACCAATTTGTCAGTTTCTCAAATATGCTGCAGGTGGCATCCGCGTTCGACAGACGCATTTCTTGTTTTTATGCCACCGGGTTTCGAAGAAACGGGTGGCATATAGTGTTTGGACCGTCCGTCTGTCCGTCCGTCCGTCTGTCCGGGCAGACATATTGGGTATACGTGGCTAGCCCCACAGGGCTATGGACTTGTATAAGGGTGGGGTTAGTTACATAAACCCATTTCGTGAGAACGCTGTTTTTGGTTTATGTGGCTTTTTTGTCGGTTTATGTGGCTAATTGCGTGTGTACGGACGGGTCGGGTCTTATGTGGCTAATAGACACATAAACCCAATTCGTTGGAACGTCCGTATGTCTGTCCGTCTGTCCGTCCGTCACACTTTTCGGTTAACCTCTCAAATATGCTGCAGGTGGCATCCGCGTTCGACAGGGGCATTTCCTGTTTTTATGCCACCGGGTTTCGAAGAAACGGGTGGCATATAGTGTTTGGACCGTCCGTCCGTCCGTCACACTTTTCGGTTAACCACTTTGTCACAGTTTCTCAAATATGCTGCAGGTGGCATCCGCGTTCGACAGAAGCATTTCTTGTTTATTTATTCGTTCCCACGAAATAACAATTCGTTCCCTCGAATTAACAATTCTTTCCCACGAAATGACAATTCGTTCCCTCAATTTAACAATTCGTTCCCTCGAATTAGCAATTCATTCCCACGATATCACAATTCGTTCCCACGAATTAACAATTAGTTCCATTGGAAACAAATTGTTATTTCTTGGAAACGAATTGTTAAATTGAGGGAACGAATTGTTATTTAGTGGCAACGAATTAATTAAATAAAATAATTCTACCTCCGCTGCGGGGCTCCGTATGATAATACACATGGGGGCCGTTTCACTACACTTCGTACGACTAAAATGTTTGTAAGTGCAAAATTATGATGGTCTGTAAATTTCGCATTAACAATGTTTTCTTGTAAACAATTATTGGATTTACATTTATTGAGCATATGTTGCATATGCAGCCTATGCGCAATAAATGTAAATCCATCAATTGATATTTTCAGACGATCCTAAATTTGCACTTACGAACATTTTAGTCGTAAGAAGTTTAGTGAAACGGCCCCCAGGTTTACCTATTTTTGGACTAGTCGACTGACCTCCAGCAACTTCTTATCGTCTGTCATTTATACTACGTTGGCAGTCGGTGTTTATCACATCTTTGACACATATCCGGGTATTGTTTCTGTATTCAGTAGACACAACATGTTATTTACACAGGTTGAAGTAACCGACCGAGGTCTATAAATACATTAAATATGCCTGAAAGCATCAATAAATGAAGAAAAAATAAAATATTTTACCCCCTCCATCTAATCATATAGATATGGATATGATTAGATGGAGGGGGTAACATTTTTTTATTTTTTTTCTTCATTTATTGATGCTTTCAGGCATATTTAATGTATTTATAGACCTCGGTCCGTTACTTCAACCTGTGGTTATTTATATCGGAGACATCATCTGAGAATTTTCTGGCAAAGTAAAAATGAATTCACCAATACCCCACCAATATTGATTTTATTGCGAAAAATCATTTTCCCGATGTTAAATCCCCATATAAGATGTCTACAGTATGATGGACATTTAACATTTGGAGTTTGTTTTCTAATTTTAGAAATAGTGGACCGATTTGCAAAATCTAACTTTCGTTTTCTTGGATCATTTCCAAGCTATCTACCCAGGTTTCGGAGTCAATTTTCAAATGTTTTCATTTTTTGGCACTTTCCCCAACTCCACCACCTCATTTTTGCTCGTATTAAATTCCAATGGACAATTCATTGATTTGTTTAGAATTTCATTAAAGGCTAGTTGGGTAAAGAGACTTTGCGATGAAAATAATACTGGGATATGGAAGCAAATATACATCGAACAACTAAAACAATTTGGTGGAACTTTTATTTTTGAATGTAATATTAAATATGAAGATGCAAACAACATTCATAAACACAAATTTATAAACAGCATACTTACAGCATGGTCAAAAATTAACTTCACAGAATCAAATGATATCATATCAAAACAAGTATTATGGAATAACTCGCACATCAAAAATGACGCAAAGATACTATTTTACAAAGACTGGCACGATAAAGGTGTTCAACAGATAGAACATATATTTTTGATTTTAGGACAAAACATTTTTACCTATTCCCAGTGTTTGCGGAACTATATTCAATCAGAATTTCAGACTTTCTAAAGTATTACACATTAACAAGGAGTATACCTGCACAATGGGTAGAACATATGAAAACAGAAAGCATTAATTCAGTACAAAATACTCCGAACCTTGTTCATGTAGTACAAAAATGTAAAGGTATAAATAAAAAACTATACAATATGCAATTAGGAAAAATAACAAGGGAGAACATAAAATCAGAACAAAAATGGGCGAATATATTTCCAGATCAAATCCTGAATTGGAAAACAATATACTCTATTACCATACGGAGCACCATAGATACAAGACTTAGAACCTTTCAATACAAATATTTGATGAGAATCATAGGTACCAACAAACTGATGGCCAGGTGTAATATAGTAGAGTCTAGTATATGTGATTTTTGTAACATGAACATAGAAACATTATTCAATCATTTGTTTTGGGAATGTACAGTAATACAACATTTTTGGTCACAAATGACTAACTTTTTAATACAAAAGGGCATTACAGTGAACATCAATTTTTATACTACTTCATTTGGAATAATCGAAACGGTAGAGCATAAAAAGCAATTACAATATATCTTAATCCTAGCAAAAATATTATATATTTAAATGTAAATATAATAAGTCTAATCTACGTTTCGACAATTTTTTTATCGTACTTAAAACATAGTATTACGGTAGAAGAAATTATAGCGCAAAGGAAAGGAAAAATGGAGATACATCAAAATAAATGGAGGGATTTTGATTTATAATATTACACGATCAGACCGAGCATCATTCAATATGGACTAAATCGAAAACTAGTTACACTTCACTACATGCTGTGTTGTGTTGCTGAAAATGACTGTTTTGTACCGCGAAGGGGTACATGTTGTATGCATAGGTATCGTCTTATATATGGCATACAAACGAAAACATAAGTTGTATTATGATGAAATTGCAAGTGTTTTACTTTTGTTTTACACGTGCATGCACGTGCTTACATAGAACATGAATGTTACAGGCTGGATAAACTATTCTCTTAATGTCTTTCGCTTCCTAGCTGGAACTCAGCTTAACACCTTCTTCCCATTCTATTATTTTCAACTTCTTTCTATCTATACTAAAAAAAAACACAATTGTTTTCTCATGTAATATTGTAATTGTATACTTGTATGAATGTAACATATTCTGAGAAATAAATAATAAAAAAAAAAAAAAAAATTCCAATGGACAAATCAACTTCTTGTGATAAAATTCATATTTGACCCAATTTCACGAAATAAAAAGAACGCTCATTCTTAAATTGTGGTATCATTTAATATTATCGAAATAAATATTATTTTTCCATTGTTTACATAGCCATACCATTTGGGCAGGTTTCGTGAAACTGACCTGTGCATGAAAATTATTTACAAAATTTACGATATTTTCCGTGAATGACGTCAACTGTTGACGAACGTTTCATAGTAAATGCGTAATTCTATTTGATATGAATATTTCGTTGTATTTCGACGTCATTTATGATGTACTGAAAATATCCCACTTTCTGTAAATATATTATTATTTAAATATATACCCGTGGGGTCAGCGTGTAAGTGCACACACGAACGAACACGACAGGTTGAAACATGTAAGTGCACACACGAACGAACACGACAGGTTGGAACCAACCTGTCGTGTTCGTTCGTGTGTGCACTTACACGCTGACCCCACTGTAGACAGCTGGATTCACCAAGCGTAACAATACACAACCGCCTGCACTAATCTTGCCAACAGTTCTCATACATAAGGGCTTGCATATTGTCCACGAAATCAAGCAGATTCATTGGATGAGCCTGAGCTGTGTTACAGCTCAGGCTCAGTCAAGCAAACTGCTTGATTGCGAGTTGAGATTGCCAATATATGTTCCGACACGTTGACAAATGGGCAGGCGGTTGTGTAGTACACGCACTCATGGATTCACGCATGAGCTGATAAAACAGGCCTATGTATAGAATGCGTACATGCGTTTCAAGTGACCACGGCCGTAGCGGACGCCACGGCAGCCACGGCCAGGCCGTAGCACTATTTTGGCCGTTTTTTTTTGTTTTTTTTTAAGCTGTTAAATGTTGTAGGTTGAGCTTCCAATAGTCTACAACCAAGCATGCCAAATCAGTTGTAGCGCATAACCACTGCCTAATTGATTGGCATGGTCTCGTCCATGCATCCTTGGCATTGCATCTATTGCCATTTTGTCCGGCGAAAAGTAAACGCAGCGATTTCATTGAGCGAATCTATAAGCAATAACAACAACAACCAAAATATGTCTGCTAAAAGTAAAAAGCGTAAAATTAGCGACTTTTTCAGGTGATTATGGTTTTTACAGTGGAAGGGAATGCGCCCATCTACACATTTAAATTGTTTGAATAACTACTGTTTCGTCATCAAACTTGAAAAATGCCGATTTAATCTACAAACCCATGCATTGAATGAGTCGCTAGAATATAGGCTCATTTTCAATAAACATGTGCTATTGGTGTCGCCGTCATGCAGTCAGGCCGGGGGCTCGAAATTAGCAGTAGCATATTCAGCTCGGACTACCAAATCCTTCCAGTCGGTAGTTCGGACTATTGAAAAAACCATGAAAAAATCAGTCAAAACGAAAATTAGCATGAAGTACCCCACCCATCTTTGTTCCGTCTCGACGCCTCCACTTTATACATGCCTGGGTAAAGGGTTGGGGGAATATGAAATGGCTCCGCCCAAAGATGGGTCATGCCCAATTTCTTTTGCATTTAATATGACTTAGCCAATTTTGAGCCATTTCAGCGGGTGTCCCCCCCCCCCCCCACCTCCATCATTTATACTTGCATGGGTAAAGGGTGGGGGGAAATATGAAATGGCTCCGCCCAAAGACGGGTCATGCCCAATTTTTTTTTACATTTAATATGACTTAGCCAATTCTGAGCCATTTCAGCGGGTGTCTCACCCCCCCCCCCCCCCACCTCCACTTTAAATGCACATGCTCTAGAAACAGAGCTAATTATGTTGAGCAGGAGTCAAATGCCGCTGCCGGTCACTTACGTCAAAGACATCGTTAAGTAGCACATACCAAACTCTCCTCGGTATCCCGAAGTTGGCAGCATACTGAAACTAGTCATGGTACTGCCTGCAACAAATGCTGTCAGTGAAAGGTCGTTCAGTGCATTGCTGTAGAGTTAAAACATTCCTCAGGGCAAGTATGACACAGCTGAGGCTGATTAACAGCACAATGCTTATGCATGTTCACCGAGACCGGTTAGATCAGATAGACGAGCAAGTAGTAATTTCAGAATTTGTAAGTTGTCACCCAAGGAGGAAAGAACAGATTAGAACGAGCTAAGTGAGAAACAGTTGTTGCAGGCAGTACGTGGGTGGATCAAAACGTGATGGCTCCCACCTCATTAACCCCAGACCGAAAATGTTTGGGGTTATAGCGATTGCCCTCAACGTCTGTCTGTCTGTCTGTCTGTCTGGCTGTCTGGCTGCCGGATCTAGACGAACTTATACGTTTGCTAAACTCAGTATATTATACCTTTCGTACAACCTGTCTACATCCCTTGCAAGTTCACGAGTTACCTCAAATGACAAGGGATGTAGACTAGTTGTAAGACTACGCTCCCGCTTAAGTCAATACCTTTTCGGGCGGGAGTCTGCCACTCTCTGATTTATAGTTTCGTACAACATATGGCCATGGCACTATTTTAGCCCACTCTCTGATTTATAGTTTCGGGTCTCAGTAAATGTTATTTCATAAAGCACATTTGGCCAAATTTCTGTTTCTTCCATTAGTGTGTGTTCAAAATCTCATGTCAATTAATTGCTCGACCGTTCACTTAGAATGCAGGATATGCCATTTAGAGGGTCTAAGTTGAAAAAAAATTCAGGGTGAGGACCCCCAGACCTCCGTCCGTGAATTGGCCGTGGCACTATTTTAGGCACCGCTACGGGCCTGGTTACACGGTCTGATCAGGCGCTACAATGTCCGGCAGTCCGTCACGGATGTAGCGTGGATATTACGATGTATATCCCAATCTGACTGCGACCGTGCACAGGTGAGGAGCCAAGACGGTTGCAAACGTCATAAGGTCCGTTTTGTGAACATTCAGTCACAGGTTGAAGCAACGGACCAAGGTCTATAAATACACTAAATATACATAAAAGTATCAATAAGTGGCAAAAAATCAGTGAAAAAAAAACAAGTTTACTCCCTGTTTGAACACAGTAATAATGTCTTATAACAAGGAGTAACATTTTGATACTTTTAGGTATATTAAATGTATGTATAGGCCTTGGTATGTTACTTCAATCTATGTTACTTCAGTGTGCCATTACCCAACTACATGTACATGTACATTGGTATTGGTAGCTCGTGGCCAGGTTTTGGGGTTCCAATGAAGAACAGAATGCCGAAAATCGGTCGTAACGACAATTTAGACCAGCGAAGGCATTTATAATCTACACAACCGCCTGCGCTAATCTTGCAATCGCTCAATTTCAAGAAGATAGTGTCACTAGATGTTCAGAGATGTTGACATCGTGGCATGATTAACGCAGGCGATGATGTATTAGACAGGCGTGATATACATTCAAAGTAATGCTAGTGGTAGAAAGAATGGTCACGTGACTGGACGGTCAAACTCGTGTGCACTCTTTGCAGGCGCATATACTGGTGTAATATGGCTATGCTGGGTCGCAAACGTCGAATGTCCATCCTGGCAGTTTCCTGCAAAAATAACCACGTGACGCTTGGTCCGCGTGGTCCTCGTGGTCAATTAGAAGATTGAAGCTCCGCGGTTGGAATTTATTGGATCGCCGCACATGGCAAGACATAATCTGATGTTAGTGAGTACTGTAGATACATTATATTAAAGGTACATGACCACTCAGTAGGCACAACATGTTCTTTATATTAGAGGCATCATCTGAAACATTTTCTGGCAAAATAAACATTCATTCACCATTAATCCACGTATTGATTGGCATTATTATACATTTTATATCAGACGTAGTGTCCGTTAACATTTTAATTAAGGAAACACGGTTATCACCCCTGATATCAGTGTGGAAAATTTACGTCGGATATAAACTGTATAATAATGCCAATCAGTGCGTGTGGAAATGGTGAAAGAATGTTTATTTTGCCAGTAAATGTCTAAGATGATAACTCTGATATAAAGAACAGTGTTATGCCTACTGAGTGGGCATGTACCTTTAAAATGGTGGCGTCATTTAAAAGGACTTAGCCGTTTTGGCAATGTTCATAATCTAAATTCAGGGTTGGCAATTTCCCGGGAAATAAGAGTATTTCCCAGGACGGCGGGAAATACCGGGAAATACCGGGAAATACCGGGAAATATGAATCTTGGTGGTCTTTTTCATTCCAAAATGTCAAGATAAGTCTCTATATTCCCCTATATCTACTATGGTTTATATCTGTGTAGACTGATAAGCCTACAGGTAAAACATTCTGCAATAAAAAAAGAAATAATAAGTTTATTTATAGAAAAAAAAACATCATTATTTTCTAGACAATTTTCTTCCCTATTTACAAGTCTATGTTAAGTATTTGCCAACTGTCTATTTTATTGTATATGAGAACACCCCTCATTACTATAGTAACCTGCCACTAATAAAAGCTGCTTTTGGAATTTTGAGAAAATCCCTGTTGATAACGGATAATCCATGTACAGTGGAAGTGTAATTGTTTTACAACTTGACATGACCATATACAGACCACCTGGGTTCTTATTATACAGTATGACACAAAAGGTGTGAGAGAAGGCTGACTTAACAGCCTGTTGTCATAGTCTGATGGTTTATTAAAGTATATTAAAGTCTCATCAATGTACATGCAAATAAGTAGGCTTTTGGCTAATTTTAACGATTTTAGGTACTGTATCTCATACGTACCATCGTGGCCCAGTCTTCACGTTAAATAAATGTCATAATAATAATGCAAATAAGTAATACAAATGCAAAGCATAAAACAACAGTACTTGTCAGTCAATATAAGAATTGTAAGAGACTGTGTATGCACATCTTGCATGCTAAGATCATTTATTATCATTTCTTGATACCGAATACATGTATTAGTGTGGAAGAAGGTTGACAATTAACAGCCTGTTGTCTAAACATAGTCTGATCATGATGACGTTATCCTTGTGAATTTTATCTAGCAGACACTCGGATGCTTCCTAAAAAAATGGAAAGTAATTTACAAAAAAATAATACAACCATAAATATAAATGTCATGGTTGCCAAATATTCCACCTGATGAGTACCCCACCCCTATTGGGAATGAAACAGATCTATACATTGTAATTAACCCCTATATCTAATTATTAAGTTGTTGATTGTTTAATTAACTATTACTGAGCTTAAAACTTAATTTAAATAACTTTAATTATCAAATAATAACATCAAAATTCATATTTCCCGGTATTTCCCGGTATTTCCCACTTTGGGGAGTATTTCCCGGGACGGGAAATACCGGTATTTCCCGCCGGGAATTCCCGCCCCCGGTATTTCCCGGCCAACCCTGTCTAAATTATATCAATTAGTTAAAAAATGTAAACTGTAAGAACGTGTTTTAATGTTTCATCCTTTCGACGAAGGTGTCGAATGTCTGACCGACCAATTGGCGCCCCTTGGCAGGACGGAATACACGAATCAAAATCCTATAAATATTTCCATCCAGAGGCACTCATGGGCGCGTCCGTTAATTTAAACTATGCCTATAAATGAGCAAAGATAAACATCGTTATGCGATCATTCCTTGCGTCAAAGTCCCTCGAATGACACCGTCATCCACTAAGTATTGATTTGGAAGGGAATGCTGGCGCCCATTGTCTTCCAACTCCGTTAGAATTTGCATATACCCCATGGAACATATTAACCCGAATTTTCTTGCTGACACACAAGGCGACATACATTACAAGTAGCCCTGCGTGACAGCTACAGGCATTTTGTGGTATGAACGTCAAAACGCTCTTTAAATCATACCCAATTTTACTCTCATATTACATATCTACAAGGTTGGACACTCACCATCTTTTCAACCAACGAAAGTGGTTCTACAGCTGTAGTGTACCTTGGGCCCAGCTCGATTATTCAGTAATTGTAACGCACGAGAAGGCCGGCCTTCGCGCGCGTTACAATTACCGAATTAGCGAGCCGGGCCCCAAGGTATATAATCCACTTCCGTTGGTTGAAAAGATGGTGAGTGTCCAACCTTGTAGATTACAACAGAGTACAATTAGGTATGATTTATAAGAGGTATTTGTCGTTCATACCACAAAGTTCATACCGCTATGTAATTAAGAGTTATCTGGTTATGTACTCGTAACTACATAATGATGTAATACATGTACATTGCATGCTAGAAATAAAGCGGGCATTATTAAGTTGCAATGTAGCTAGACACGGATTATTGTTTTGTCCAACATCATCTAGGGTTAAATATATTGGTCCACGCGACCGACTTCCTTAACGTCAACCCGCTATCGACGACCATATTCACTAGAATCATCATCACAACTGCTGCCCCTATAAGACAGCATAGTCGTCTGTCAATAACTAAACTACCGCCTGCGCTAATCTTAACAGTATCTGTCTATTTATTTCTAAATAATTGAATAGTATGTTTGAAATCAAGTGGCAAGCAAACATCTAGCCGAGCTCGGGCTCAGTCAGAGCCCGAGCTCGGCTAGGTGCTTGCTTCCTGGTTGATATTGTCAATATATGTTCAGAAACATTGACATATTGACAAGATTGATACGACATATTGACAAGATTGACACAGGCGGTGGTGTCGTTATTAATTGTTTCAGTCCATTAGGCGTATAATAAAATATTGAATGTTTCCCCTCCCACGACCGACCCACCAAAATTCCCCCGACTCGAAATATTTTTCTCGCAAAACAGAAACAATATTTTTTTTATTTATAATCTACAAAAGGCCGAAATATACTTGGACGAAAGATTGCTGAAAGTCCGATTGCCGAACGTCCGAGTCAGTCGAACGCATAATATGACGAGTAGGCGCTTGCGAATCGATTCAATAGTTCGGACTTGATTGTATAGGTACAAGTCTGGCCGTGTTTTCAACTGTGTTCCGATACACACAAACCGAAAAGTCACTGGCGGAATTTACGGAGTGCAATACAAACAAGTACGGCCTATATGTTTGAAATAACAACAACAACAAAACATGTCGTTAGCGACACTCTGTGTTTCGATGATTATTCATATAATTTTCTGTCGATTTCTCCTCACACTGTGATACTGAGAATGCATAATACTTATGACGTTTGAATGTTGAAACAATGGGCACCATTGTTTTATTTGTTTGTGACATTTCTAGTCATTAATAAAACTTAAATGTGTATAACATGCAAGAAATGGTGTTTCACTCCACATGGATTTAAAAAATTTCCGGGAGAGGAGGGGCTTGCCTGGACCCCCATAGCACATGAATCTTTTAGGATGAAACATCTCCAACCAATCAATCAATTCTTGTACATTTTGGATAGTTTTGTCAAGATTGGGAAATATAGAAACCGTGTTGGAATATGCAGACAGAAACAGAAAAAATGAGAGTAATATAATGTGCTCAAACTTTGCTGAGAATGCAGCAAATGGCGTTTCACACCACTTGAATTTCAAAAATTTTCGGGGGGGGCATACCCCCGGACCCCCCTAGCACAATCGGGACCTACGGGCCCTCAACTTGCCAATTCAGAATAAAAAAAATATTTTACCTACCTACCTACCCACCCCTCATTGGTCTGGGTCGCGGGAGGGGAAACAAACATATTTTTAAGGGTGGCCTTATATAATAGTGATAGTAGGCTGTCACTATATGTCACAACGGGCCGCCCACACGGAAAAGGTATGTTGGTTCTACCCAACGACCCTGGTAGTACTGGTGCAACCCAGGAATACAACCAAACTTACAGTGGAATGAGTGATCCACGGCAACAGGCCGCCCACAAGGAAAGAGTAGGTTTGTTCTACCCAACGACCCTGGTTAGTACTGGTGCAACCCAGGAATGCAACCAAACTTACAGTGGAATGAATGATCCACGGCAACAGGCCGCCCACAAGGAAAGGGTAGGTTGGTTCTACCCAACGACCCATATAAGGCAGCAGGAATAAGCTGTCCTTCTCCAAATAAATTTGAACAACTTACTTGTAAGACAGCGGAACTAGATTTTCTGAATAAATAGGAATAGGTTGGTGTAGGCTGCCATAATTTATATTAAATATGGATAGTAGGCTGTCGGTCTGATACACATACACATCCATAATTGAATGACAGACATTATGTCTGTCTAGCACCAAATCAAGCGCACCAGCCCTTGCATGCACACAATGGTCGTCGGTGGCAGAGGTTAGGCACTTTTAGATAACATAAATGTGTCGTATTGCTTTGCTATTGAAGGTCCGTCCATCTGTGGTGTTTAGATTTCGTCAGCATACCATAAGATGACGTTGACTTTAGTGTTGACCTTCCCAAGGTCGCTAAATCATTTGCTTATTGCATTATTGTACAAATGTCCGTCGCCTGACCCCAGTTTATTTCCAGCAACGGTAAGTATAGTATATCTAGATGTATACAGAGCTGTTAATAAAGGCGAACATGAACGAGGAAGCAGGATTATAGTGATAGACAACCGTGTGAAATCCATAAATGGATCCATGGCTTCTGAACACCAATGCATGCGTGTTGGACCGAAGTTAAACTAACTATGCTACAGTATGGTGGTTATGTGCCAATAGTGTACATAACAGCAAGCTACACAACCGCCTGCGTTAAACTTGCCAACATTTCTGAACATCTATTGGCAATTGCAACTCATAATGAAGCATTTTAATTGTTCGAGTCTGAGTTGTAGCACAACTCGGGCTCCGCAAATAAAGTTTCTGAATTTCAAGCCTGATATTCAAGTATTTTGAAATAAAGAAATGTACAAATATTTACTTAGCTTAGCGCAGGTGGTAGTGTATATTAGTGTGGAAGTGATATTCTGGAGCATTCACCAAGACAGTACGGGACAAGTAAATCTGTGTGGTGGACGTTGGGAGACATTCACCAGAAGATGACCTGGGACGGAGCTGGTGACAAGATCCAGATGAAGCAATACCTGAGTGAGTGATGATTATCTTCCTGGTGTTGATGTCATTTGTCGGACATTGTGTTAAATATTTATTATTCATGTTCTTTTCGTCTTAAATTTGGTTCTGACTGGCATTCAAAAAACTGTTATCATTTTCAAGAAAGAATATTTTGTTATCGTTTCCATATATATTCTTTAATGCACTGGTAAAATGTATATACATACTAATCAAACTGTATTCATTGGTGATAGGAATAGCATGTCTTTATATCAATGTCCGCATGTCTTTATATCAATGTCCGTCAATGTCCGTCAAAATGACATCATCAACTAAACTAATATGTTGTTAATCAATTGGCCATTCCATTATCAAATACATGTTCTGTACTGTGGGCATGTCTATTCTGTCGCTGAAAATGTAGCACCGCCCCGCCCCCATCCACCCATCAAACGTTGAAATGCTCTTCCGTCAGCCTGGGGCCCTCTGTCGTACACTACCGCCTGCGCAAACATTTAATATTTTTCCGGAAAGCAAGCAGTTCAATTAGCTGAGCATGAGCTGTGCCACGGCTCAGTTGCGAACAATCAATTGGCTCGATTGATTGTTGGCAGTGCCAATATGTTGGAACGTTGATGATGTTTGGCAAGATTGGCGCAGGCGGTTATGTATGGTCACTGTCTGTAACCATGGAACTACTGAACGAGTAAGTGGAAGAGGTTTGCAGTGTACAAGTAGTTTGGTGTATATGTTCATAATTATAAAATAAGTGTCACTTGGCAGCTCTCACATTTTGTAGAATTGTCACGTTCAGTGTCACTCTTTCACACCTAAGAAACTGTTATGGACAATTCCATGTTCATGTATAGACCATTCCATCTGATGCTATATTATTGGAAAACACGTATTCGTGTGGGTGTGATATTCTACCCAGTCAATGGATGCTATTGACAGTCAACAGGCCCGTACGCAGGAATTAATTTAGGGGGGTGCTTATCGACGGCGCGAAGGGCTAAACATTGTTTTTTTGCACATTCACGGACAGACCTTGGCAGATTAACCATTTCACCCCTAAATAACTGGAATGGATTTTGATATGTTAATTTTGCAACCCATTCAAATCATCACAAAAGGATTTTCAGACCAGTCCATTTGTGAACATTAGGTGTTTTTGTTTTCAAAATTATGAAAATTACTTGCAAAAAGTACAGATCCTGATGAGACGGCTCGTTACGAGCCGGCTCATCTGGATCTACACTTTTTGCCAATACCACTATACAGGCCTGTGGTGTTGAACGGGTTAAGGGGGGTGCGTACGCACCCGTCGCACCCCCTTCTGCGTACGGGCATGGTCAATGTAAACATTGTAAGAAAATGGACAGAACATATTACTTGGAAGGGAATGTTCAGTACGTTTCCTGGCGCCCATTTCCTTTCAAACCGATTGCAAAGTGCACTAAAACCTCCTGCATCGACTCCAGTCACTCTATTCTATGATGCGGGGGCATATCCATGTTTTACAAACATGATGTCTAGTTGAATCTTCTATTTATATTGTAATATTCGGTGATAATGTCTTACTAAATATGTCTTCACCCATATCTAGTCACGTTTAGATTTATAAACATTAATCTTGTTTGAAGACGTTTTCATGAAAACACTCTTGAGGCTCTCAACCATGTCATGTGCATATGACGTTTCCTGTATATTTCTCAAACGACACCATCGCCTGCACAGATATACATGTACCGGTATATGTATAGTTGAATCCGTGATTATGTGCGTGCACTTTGGGAGAACTCTACGATATCTTTCCTAACAAGTGTTTTCTAATGTGTTGTTTTATTTATCCTGGCAAACAAACGTGACAAGGAAATTTGTCATCGGAGCTGTTCACGTTTGAAGTACCTTGCAATTTTCCACGCATTGTAACTTTCTTAACCTGAATAAAAATGTAGAACAGTCACGAAAATAGGTATTAGAAATTGACGAGTTTCGACAACGTGCACGTACATAAACACATTACATGTAGCTTGTATTAGGGCCCGCGGCTGACAAAAGGAAATTTCCAAAAGCATCCTGATTGGTCTTCGTAGTCCCACAATCTTATCAGGACCTAACATTGTTCATGGTTGTGTGCATTTTTCCACAACTGAATTGCAAAATTCGTAAGCCGGAGTATTCACGGATACGTCAGTGTAACATTTTCAGTGACAGCATAGTCGTGTTGGGGGGAGGGTGGGGGGGGGGGGTTGTAACTGATCTGAAAATGTTGATTTTGTGGGTTGGGGGGTTGTAACTGACGTGTGGTAATCTGATCTGGAAATGTTGATCTTGCAATGGGTTGTGATGCTCTTAATCGCATTCCAAATACTAAATCCTAAAGGAATCTGACTGAGTCCTGTCAAATATTATATTTGACAGCACATGTCTGATGCCTTTAGCTGTTACTATTCTTCCATTATGGACGTCTACAGTAGTGTAAATTTCAATTAGCTGATGGAGTCGTATATGACACTGAATTAAGGAGATGGCGTGATGCTGATTGGTATGTACTAGAAATATAATTAACAACTTAACATGCTCCAAACACATCGGAATTGACTGATGTCCACGGTGGCATAACCAAACTCACAGTAAATCATCACAATGTATTGTCATACATCATCATTATTTTAAAAGTTCGAAGTCCCTCAAATGAAACAAGTAGCACAGCATAGACGCTGATAAGGCTGCGCAGCTGCACAGATTGATCAGGGTCTATGGTGTCGCATTCGTCACGTTATTTTCTGGAAAGACGTACTACGATCTCTTAACCTTTACGAAGACTAAGAAGACCAAGAAGATTAACGAAGACCAAGAAGACTAACTACCTGTTAGAAGAACACATCGGCTGATAAACAATACAATTGCAGGCGAGTATGACCTACTTACTTATATTTAGTTATACATGTATTATGGCATACACTACTTGGTACATAATGGCATCACCAAGTTCTACGCATTTACCCAAATATATATTTTCGACACCAATAAAATAACTAAATCAGCACTCATCGCGGAAACATTTGGACCGAAAGCTAAAATAAGTGACTTTATGACGCGTGTGACCAGCATAGATCCTGATCAGTCTGCCGCGCAGCAGACTGTTCAGGGTCTATGGTGTCTGATTTGTGCGTTATTTATGGAAAATTGTACTACGGTGTCTTAACCGGTGATGGTCCTGAAGACCAACGAAGACCAAGAAGACTAACGAAGAAGACTTTAATGAAGACTAACGAAGACAAAGCAGACTAACGAAGAAGACTTTATGAAGACTAACGAAGACTAAGGAAACTATCCGATCCGGATATCCAGAGGACCTTTCAAGCGGAACACAACGACTCACTATCAACACAATTGCAGGTAAGTATGACTTACTTATAGCTATGTCCCATTATGCGATAGAAAGGAGGGCGTAGTGCTTTGCTTCTGAAGTTCCATACGTCATTATGCGATAGAAAGGAGGGCGTAGTGCTTTGCTTCTGAAGTTCCATACGTTTGTCCGTCCATCCGTCTGTTTAGTCTATTCATTGTCATTTACATCGGAGTCTGGAAATGTTTCTCCATTTTGCTATAACTTCAACATCTCGTGACGGATGCATTCAATATTTGAACACTTGATACATTTGAACATAAACAACACATTCATGCCATACTTAACAGGTGGGTGGCAGGTGGGAGCACGCGATGGGTAATTTAACGATCGGGGTTCATCCTTACCGGAATCCCGACTGGAGACCTGGTTTGGCCCTCCCATACGTTTTTGGCATTTTGTATGTGACAGTTGAATCTGGTTGTACCCCTTATGTGAGTATTACGATATTCGTAATCCTATTTTAGGGGAAGGGGTCAAGTGACTTGGTGTGGTATGGACCTGGCACCCGGTCAGGTTATTCTAATTTCAGGGCTGAATATATTTGTTCTCGATGTAAATATTCCGTTTTGATTTTGGGATTCCCCCCCCCCCCCCCCCCCCCCCCCCCCACCCCCAATACAGCAGGTTAAAATGGGATCGAACCCGTTTGCCCGTCCTTACAGTTTACTAATTTGTAGCTTCTGATTGTATGGAATACACGTACATATTGGAGTCACCACTATATCTACACATTGTCTCCCTTCTCTGTTCTCGTCACCAATTGAATGGCTTTGAATCTGCACGCGTCGCTGACCAGACACGTCTGAACCGTCATCTGATAAATGCGGTTATGACGGATGTGGTCAGCGCAGCCCCAGATCAGCGCATTCGTATCGGGTCCATGCTCTGCCGTCTTTCAGTAAATGAACTACATTTCAGTCGGCAAAACTATGTGACAATAAGCTAATTGAACTGCTATGATGTATGTCAGACTATCATAGTGTAGACTAATTACGTGCGCCTGGGTGGCAGGTGGGAGCATGCGATGGGTAATTTAGCGATCGGGATTCATCCTTAACGAATCCCGACCGGACACCTGGTGGCCATTTCACTAACATTCGTACGACTAAAATGTTCAGGAATTTCACATTAACACTGTTTTCTTGTAAACAAATTATTGGATTTACATTTATTGAAATTTGCACTTACGAACATTTGTCGTACGATTTTTAGTGAAACGGGCCCCTGGTAATGTTTTTATGTGACAGTTGAATCTTGTTATACCCTTTATGGGAGTATTACGATTATTGGTAATCCTATTACGTTTAGAGGAAGGGGCTAAGTGACATTGGTGTGGTATGGACCTGGCACCAGGTCAGGTTATTCTAATTTCAGGGCTGAATAAATTGTGTTCGATGTAAATATGCAGCAGGTTAAATACGGGATCGAACCCGTTGGCCCTGTCTTAAATGATGGGTGGCAGGTGGGAGCACGCGATGGGTAATTTAACGATCGGGGTTCATCCTTACCGGAATCCCGACTGGAGACCTGGTTTGGCCCTCACATACGTCTTTGGCATTTTGTATGTGACAGTTGAATCTGGTTATACCCCTTATAAGAATAATCCTACCGGTATTACTTTTAAATATGGGGAAGGGGCCAAGTGACTGGTGCGGTATGGACCTGGCACCAGGTCAGGTTATTCTAATTTCAGGGCTGAATGTATTTTTTCTCGATGTAAATATTCCGTTCTGACTTTGGGATTTTCCCCCCAATGCAGCAGGTTAAAACGGGATCGAACCTGTTTGCCCGGCCTTACATGACCTTAGCTGTTGATAGGCCGTTAAACACCAATAAACAAACAAACAAACAACAAACTGTCTTAAATGACCTTAGCTGCTGATATGCACTTACCATCAATAGATACATACTAATAATTACGTGTCGCTTAAGACAGCAACCGGGCCCCGATTTCGCAATTATGAACATTTACAAATACGGGTGCGATGCGCACAATTTCTTCTAGCTCTAACAATTACCAAACAATCGTCCCATGTTGTCGGGTTTACAGAGGTTCCATTGTAGATACGACCAGTCTCCGCGATGACGTCGGGCTTTCTTCGCGATGACGTCAGGCTTTCTCCACGATGATGTCACAACACGATGATGTCCCTGTCGCCGATATAGATAGAGGTATTTACCCACTTCTCTCTTCTGTGAGAGTTTAATCCGGTTATACCCATTATAAAAGTAATAAGAAAAGTGCTAATCCTATTTATTGTGGCGAGTGCGTCTTAAGTGACTGGTGTGGTGAGGACCTGTCACCAGGTCCGGTTATTTTAATTTCAAGGCTGAATACAAATTATTTCTGTAAATATTCAGTACTGATTTCTGGATTTGCGCCCATCACAACAGGTAATTTAACAGTTGACCCCATTAACCCGGTCTAACATAACCTTATCTTAACAGGCCGCTAAACACCATTACATCAAATCAGATTCTGTTCATCCACGCAATTCACACGGTATGTTGGTCTCACTACACCCACACCCGCCCCACGAAAATTTACCCATGGAAAACCAATTGCAAGGTGCATGATCACGTGGTTACAACAACAACAACAACGTCAACCACTCCAGAGTAAGTATTATTTCCTTAATATTCAACGGATTTTTATGAAATATGTCGCAGCAAACGCGTCTTCATGAGCTGCATTTGGTGGTCTAGAGAGTTTGGCACATACTTATGTCGTTTTTGCGAAGAATCGACACGGAAATCGAAGAATCGACAGAAGTTTAGTCGAAAATACAGAGACCACCAAATGCAGCTTTAATAACAAGACGCGTTTGATGCGCCATATTTCATAAAAATCCGTTAGGTAATAAGGACACTATAACATAATACGTACTTTGAATCGGTACTTGTTGTTGTTGTTGTTGTTGTTGTTGTTGTTAGTACGATGTGATCATACACCTTGCAATTGGTGAGATTCACTGTGTGCGATCTCTTGGTAATATGTCACACGGTGGCTGTGACTGGAGAATGGGGCTTATGGGATTTCTGCCCTGTGTAACTCCAGATCAAATAGCACCATCTGTAGCCTGATAACGATCTATATTCATTATTGGAAACATGACGGGTGTTTCATTGATGACAATGGTGAATAGTGCAGAACCTGATCAGACTGTGCGAATGCACTGGCTGATCTGGATCTACACTTGTGGCAAAACCCATGAGCCCCATTTCTCCAATCACAGACACATCTGTTTATGATTGTAATACACGTTTCTGGGTTCTAATTTGTAGTACAATTTTATTTTGTAATTAAATCTGTCTACACCGGACACCCTTGGGTCCTCCCAGAATGTCCGGTTTAGAGACGTTGCACTGCTCTCTAGTTTTAGTAAGATTATAGTTATCGTTGGTCGATACTAGGGACACTACGGCCAGTCTCCATGAGGACCTCGCGATTACGCCGCAACCGGAGTCCCGGTACGATGGTGAGTCCCGAGTCGATACATAACTACACTGTACTGTGAGTATTTACCAGTTGAGTAGATCATGTGACTACGCAACATATGATCTCGATTCACCACAGCCTGCGCTGATTTTGCCAAACAGCTGCAAGGCTCCAGATAAGGAATTAGTAATTGAGTATTTTCACTCCCATCATTTCTAAAGCAATTGAGTATTTCAAAATTTTAATTGGGTAAAATAAAATCACACTACTGTTTACACATCAGCAGACCGCACTTATTGAATAGTTTGCTTCTAAATGAAAACGCATCTTGGTATTTCATTAGAATTGTCTCCTTGGAGACAAATACCAAGATGTGTTTTTATGGAAAAGAAAATATGCTATATTTGTGGTCTGTTTATTGTTTTCTGTATCATGATAAAGATACTACAAATTGTTCATTGCTTTTTGATACTCACTACTTCTGATTTCAATTGGGTTTTTAGCAATTTTAATTGGGTATTAATTAGTATTTACTATTTACGCAAATACGCAGCTTATCTGGAGCTATGGAATACGCAACATATGATCTCGATTCACCACAGCCTGCGCTAATTTTGCCAAAGAGCTGTCCATTTATTTATTTTATAATGCTTGAATATTGTCCCCGAAAATCAAGCGGATTGAGTGACTGAGACTGAGCCGTGCTACAGCTCAGGCTCAGACAACCAAACTGCGATTTGTCAGTGCAAATGGATGTTCATAAACGTTGGAATCGTGGCAAGGTTAACGCAGGCGACTGTGTATCGGTCTTTCTGAAGCTGCGGCGAGAGGGTCTGCTCATCTTAATCGGATCAATCCTAAGGAGTCGCACCCTAACGATGAAAATTACCACGATTCACACCTAGGTCAAGTGGCCCGGTATGGTAACGGTGCCTGGAAACCACCCGAATATCATATTTCATTGTTCGCTGCCCGTTTCCATACATATGCATTCCCGCCTGTGTACGGTTTTGCAGTTGAACAGACATATTAATGAATTCAATATCTAATTTGTGATAGTCTCCCAAGAACTGAGAACTATAGCCGAGTTTAATAATCCAGCAAAGATGATTTGACGAGCTTCACTGTCTCCGATCTTTTGATAATATATGCTAACGATTGCAAAACAAAGAGACATATTTGTTGAATATTGCGATGAATCAGTGACGGGTTAAAAATAAAGAAATGGGCTAAAATTAGTAAAACGGTTAAATGTCTACAATTTATTACATGAGCGACAGTTTCTGGAAAACAAGGAAGGAATTAATGACTAAAATCTGATAAATATGCTATTTCCGTGCTCAAACACTAAGCACTTTTAATGGAATACAATCTAAAACAATGGTGTATTAATACCTTATAATTTCTTATTACCTAAATGATAAATCTGAAACGCTGGCAGAATCGGGGGTTAACCGGAAACGATACCGCCTCTCAACTTCAGAACGAGGCTGCCCAGAAAATACAACATTGGTCGCTCAGAGTTGCGATCGACGTGGCTAACACATATTAACTATGTGTATGATCATGGATAACAAAAGTTGAGGTGACAGTTCATGAATTGCTGATAACTACGTAATTATACTAACATCGTACAAGCGCCCCACCCACTATGATAACTGTAATATAAACGGCTGAAGAAAGCATTTCATACCTCAATTACTGGGGTCTAACAGTGGGTTTCAGACCTCGCCTTGGGCATCACAATTACTTTCATAATATTTCCATACCACTGGTCTGTCGGATGAGACTTTAAACTGTGGTCGCGTCTCTATATGACATTAAGTAGCTGTTGCTGGGACGTTGAACCTATTTACTTTCACTTTTCGCTCAGTGGTTCCACTATACGTTCATGATTGAAAAATAAAACATAAACATATATTGGTACATGTATGTAGTGTTTCCAGTAAATATAGTGAATATGTTTATATGATTGTAATACACGTTTCTGGGTTCTAATTTGCAGTAATTGTGATGGAATCTGTCTACACCGGACATCCTTGGGTCCTGCCAGGGTGTCCGGTTTAGAGAGGTTCCACTATAGATAGAATAGAATCAAATTAGTTTGCGCTGTGATTACAAGCCGTCGGGCCTTCTTCGCAGTGACGCCAGGCCTTCTCTGTGATGAAATCACAACACAACACCGTTTCAATTACATGAGACACACCATGCGATTTTGTACCTTCGGACATCTGCGTAATTTCAATAAATATGTTGACAAAATTTACAATATTTTACGTAAACGGCGTCAAAAGTTTACAAAATCTTTAGAGTAATCTGAAAATCTTGTCAACTGTTGACTTTATTTATGAAAAATATTATAAATTTTGTAAATGTAAATATGTAATGAAATTACGCAGATATCCGAAGGTACAACATCACATGGCGTGTCTCATATGACGTTGCTGTTAACATGGTTAAACAAATATAAAATACGAGACACATCAATAAAGTAAAAAGTTTACAAATGTTCAATCTAAGAGTATATACATGCCGAAGTTACTCTGTTGTCAACTTTTGACGACATTTACAGAAAATATTGTAAATTTTGTAAACATCATATGCACGTGCGGTGACCTACCTACTGGGACGTGTGTCGGTGTTCGAGAGTGAGACATCAAAGGTTACAAAATAGCATCTAAAGGTTAAGTCGTGTCGATCGGACCTTTGAACCACGCCGACACAAGAGAAGCACGTTTACGATCAATTACTCTATTTATTAATGGAATGGAACTTATCTCTATTATAGCATAGCGGTTTTCACAGAGCTTGATCAAAATTATTCTTCCATAAAGTTTATTGGTCGGCGAAAAGGTGCAGAATCTCAAAAAAAAGGTAACGGAATCTTTATTTCCTCAATAAACATGTACTAGCAGCACATCAGAATCGTCTCATGTTTTGTCGAACCATGTGTATTTGTCAAAAATATTGATGTTTGTCCACATTTGTTCAATTTCTTAATAAACACATGTTTGGCAGCACATGAGAATCGTCTCCTTAGACGATTTGTACCTGTCCTATTAGGGACATGTTACAATTTCGCAATCTGGCGCATAGGTCTAGATCGCGAAAGCGAAGCGTGATCGCTAGAGCTGAAACGAAAATGTAACATATTCTCAACAAAACATGTTTTGACAGTACTGTGCATATGAGAATCGTTTCCTTAGACGATTTTCAAGTTTTGTCAAAATATGTTTTTGTAGTATTTTTTTTTGTTTTGTACCGGTAGATTGTTTCCTATTTTTAATTTCTTGATAAAAATATATTTCGGCAGCGCACGAGAATCGTCTCCTAAGACGATTCGTATGTGTTGTCAAAATATATGTTGATAGAAGAAATATTGATGCTTTTATATTCATTTTATTAGCCAGGTTTTTTGAGAAAAAAATCCAGGCTATTGGATTGGCGAAAGCCGGGCGGGCGGGCGGGCGGCCGGGCGGCCGGGCGGCGTCCACAATCAATGTTAAGTTTTCGTGTTTGAGTCCATTTCTTTGTTACTGTACCACCTAGGACCACCAAACTTTCACAGCTTCATAATCAAGAGGTGCCCACCACATATCACTATCCAACATGTTACTTTTTTTTAAATTTTACCCATTTTTTCCGCGCAATCGACTTAGCCATTTTCAATGTTAAGTTTTCGCGTTTACAATGTTAAGTTTTCGTGTTTAAGTCCATTTCTTTGGTACTGTACCACCTAGGACCACCAAACTTTCACAGCTTCATAATCAAGGGGTACCCACCACATATCACTATCCAACATGTTACTTTTTTTTTTAACTTCACCCATTTTTTCTGCGCAGTCGACTTAGTCATTTTCAATGTTAAGTTTTCGTGTTTACAATGTTAAGTTTTCGTGTTTAAGTCCATTTCTTTGGTACTGTACCACCTAGGACCACCAGACTTTCACAGCTTCATAACCAAGGGGTGCCTACCACATACAACTATCCAACATGTGACCATTTTTTTACCTTCACCTATTATTTCTACGTAATTGACTTAGCCATTTTCAACGTTAACTTTTTAACGTACGTCTGGTTAAAGTTTTTTGGTTAAAACTTTTTCGTTATACTATATCTCTGCAACTGCTTCGCCCATTACCTTGAAACTTCACATGGGTGTTTATCATCATCCATATTTTCATTCTAACCCCCAACCGTGCGGCCCCTGTGCCCAATGTCATGGTCAAATTACTTTGAATTTTTTTGTTAAAGTTTTTTCGTGTACTATATCTCTGCAACTGCTTCGCCCATTACCTTGAAACTTCACATGGGTGTTTATCATGATCCATATTTTCATTCTAACCCCCCAACCGTGCGGCCCCTGTGCCCAATGTCAAGGTCAAATTACTTTGAATCTTTTTGTTAAAGTTTTTTCGTGTACTATATCTCTGCAACTGCTTCACCCAATACCTTGATACTTCACATGGGTGTTTATCATCATTGTCGCACCTGCTTGCGGAAAGCGCGATCCTGTGCCCAATGTCAAGGTCAAATTACTTTGATTTTTTTGTTAAAGTTTTTTCGTGTACTATATCTCTGCAACTGCTTCACCCAATACCTTGATACTTCACATGGGTGTTTATCATCATTGTTGCACCTGCTTGCGGAAAGCGCGATTCTGTGCCCAATGTCAAGGTCAAATTACTTTGAATTTTTTTGGTATATTTTTTTTTCGTGTACTATATCTCTGCAACTGCTTCACCCAATACCTTGATACTTCACATGGGTGTTTATCATCATTGTCGCACCTGCTTGCGGAAAGCGCGATCCTGTGCCCAATGTCAAGTTTAAATTACTTTGAATTTTTTTGTTAAAGTTTTTTCGTGTACTATATCTCTGCAACTGCTTCACCCAATACCTTGATACTTCACATGGGTGTTTATCATCATTGTCACACCTGCTTGCGGAAAGCGCGATATCGTCGGCATTTTGGCATACGTCCGTGTCTCATATAGGTACATTCCTACCAATACACGATGCAGCAGTTGAACAAACGTAAAGTCCCAAACCCAATCCACACTGTGTCGTGGTTTACTTTCCCCTGCGGTATAGAGAAATTGGGCAATTGATCATCTGCCATTTATTTCATTCTACCCATTGATTTACCGTGATTCTGGAGGCATTTATATCCTTGATGGAAATATTTCCTCCTAGAGGTGCGCGAGAAGTAATTGACGTCACATTTTGACGTCATTTTCGGAGAAGAAACAATTCATATTTGACAACGTTATAAGCTGGTCTAAAAGCAAATTTCACATTTTTCGAAGAGCATATAATATACATTGTACCACTACCATTTTGAAATACAATTTCCCCAATACAATTTCCCCGTGTCTCGGGGAAATAAATCTGGTATATCAAAATGAAATTGAATAAGCTATATTGCCTGCCAGTGATTACTGTTCATGATTGCCAAGCACAAGGAAATGTCTTGGAATTCTTCATTGCACTCTTAATGGTGGACTCTAAACCGGACACCCTGGGGTCTGTCCGATCTAGAGGTGTTCCAAATTAGTTTTAGTAGATTGAAATGTGTCGTCGTTGTGTGCGGATGCGAGCTGCAATACAACCACTCTCTGCGATGGCGTCAAACCGTATCAGAGATGACATCGCAACACGGTGGCGTTCCATGCGCCAATACATAGATGTAAGTATTTTCTACTTCAGTCACAATCTATGAGGCGATCATACACAAGATCTGGATCATATACGTTCCTGTTACGATGGGAGGAGGAGTACGGGAGGGTACGTGAATCTTAACAATCGATTCACACCTAAACCGTGAATACTACGGGTATGCACACCCGGGGCCAAGTGATCCGGTGCCTGCCAGCAGTCCAGGATAATATTTAAAACAAAATGGTATTTTTTTTGATATATGACTATGGTGCTCCCTATACAGGTGTATTGACAATAAGGTGGACGGTCATAAAACCCCAATCAATCCAATTTGCAATAGTTAAACGGATTTAAAGTTCCAATCAAGCAATCAATCCAATCCACACGGTGTCGTGGATTACTCTCCCTGCGGTGTTGGACAATGTATCTGCCATTTATATGTCGGTAATTCATGATTGCCAAGTACAAGCAATTGTCTCGGAATTCTTCATGGCACTATTAATCGTAGGCTCTCTAAACCGGACACCCGTGTCCACCCTGGGGTATCCGGTCTAGGGATGTTCCACATTAGTTTTAGTAGATTGAAATGTGTCGCCGTTGTGTACGGATGCGAGCTGCAATACAACCACTCTGCGATGACGACAGGCTTTTTCAGAGATGATGGCACAACACGGCGGAGTTCCAGGCGCCAATCATAGATGTAAATATTTTCTACTTCGGTCTCAATCTATGAGGCGATCATACACATGATCTGGATTGATCTGAGCTTTCTTTAAGTACGATGGGAGGGTTCATGAATCTTAATCAATTCACACATTGACCGTGAATATTACGGGTATTCACACCCGGGGCCAAGTGATCCGGTGTAGTACAGGTGCCTGCCAGCAGTCCATGATAATATTTAAAAAATAAAATGGTATGTGGTCATAAAACACAATGTATCAATCAACGCACACATATATTTTGTATACAACATAAGCTTTGACATGCATTACCAACCCACCCCAAGCATATAAACATAGAAGATCTGAATAGTTTATTCACACAGGAAAATAAGTCGATGCTGTTGTCAATATAATCCTGATTTCAAGAATATACATGTGCATAGTAGCGTTGTCTTTGAATGTTTCTTTGTCGTATTTACGGTGGAATCTCTAAAACGGAATGTCCTGCTTAGAAAGGTTCCATTGTAGTTTTAGTGCGTTCAAACTAGTTGCCGCTGTGTGGACACAAGAAGTGTCAAAACCAGTCGTGATGACGTCACAACCGGCGCTGATACATGTGAGTATTTTACCACTTGTCGCATCTGAGAGGCGTTCATGTGAATATAGAACATGACCTGGATCGTAAACGTTCTTCTTCACTTAGATGGGAGGGTATGCTCCACCCTTACATATTTATATCTTGGTCATGAAGTGAATATGGCCGGAATTCACACCTAGGACCAGGCGATCCTGTGCGTTAAACGTGCTTGCCACCGGATACTTATTGTAACTGTCGTTCTAGTATTTGCTTCTTTCAAGTATAGTCAAACCTCTCTAAACCGGATACAGATAATTGTTAGTTGCACTTAACTTCGAT